>SJYX01022908.1:792890-870833 GCA_006410675.1 Oreotragus oreotragus
CTGCTGCTGCTGCTGCTGCTGCTGCTGCTGCTGCTGCTGCTCGCCGCCTGCAAGCGCTCCAGCCGCGCCGGCATCCTCGGGGCGCCGCACCCGGCCCGCTCCCCCGGGCGCCCGCCCGCGCCGCCTCTGGGCCTCGCGCCGCCTTCAGGGGCCGAGCCGGCCGCCCGCGACACGCCGGCCGCTGGAGAGCCGCATTCCGACACAGGGGGCCGGCCTGGCCGCCAGCGCACGCCCGGCCCGCCGCGCCGCGTTCCTCGGCGGCTGCTCCGCGAGTCCGCGCGGCGAGGCGCACCTGTTCTTCAGCCGGCCCGCAGCCAACCCTCGGCCAGCACTGTCTGCCAGAGACCAATCCGAGCGCAGCGCGGAGGGCGAGCGGCCGGGCTCGCCTCGCTCCCGCCGCCTGCGGCTCGGCGCCGGCGCCGCTGCCCAGCGGAGTCCAACTCCGGCGAGCTGCGCCGCCGCGAGCCCGGGGCCGGGGGCGCACGGGGCGTCCGCGGAGGCTGCTGTCCGACCCGCCGCGGCGGGAATCCCGTCAGCCCGCAGCAGGTTCGGGGCACTGCCCGGCGTCCCTGCCCGTTCACACTCCCGAGTGGGAGACGCGAAACGGAAGACCCCGTCGGGGATCCCGGGAAACAGGGACCCCGGCGGGAGGCGACTCCAGGCGGGCGCTGGCAGGCAGGCGGGTGCGGTGTGCGAAGCCGCGGCGGACGGGCTGGGCTTCTGGCAGAGTAGCGCCTCCCACCAACACCCAACGGTGGTTCCTTAACGGTACAAGACAAATAAATGATCCAAGCAAACAACCACTTGGAAGTGGCAAAGGCAGTCCCGACCCGCGGATTGTGAGCCCCTCTCCTTGCGGATGCAGTGGGGTCAGAGCCTGAAGCTGCGGGGCGAGAGAGCTGGGGTGTGTGCGCGTGGGAGGGTGTCTGTGCGCTTCTCTGCGTAAAGGCGGGCGCAGAGCTAGATGCAGAGCCCTTTCCCTCCGACTTCCTAAAAAAGATGCTGGTGAAACAGACCTTTGTGCAGTTACACCTGGCAGATACCTCGTAGCCGATTGGCGATAACTTACCTTTTAAAATATTGTCTAAATGTAGATGTACGTGCAAGTGCACACGTCACAGGACAACTGATTGTGAAAGGTAACATTTTAGACGATTCGGGTTGGTATACAAAATTCTTTTCTCTTCCTTTGAATAGAGAGGCACCTGTGTACCTGTGTCTAAAGAGCAGTGTAGGACCAGCCTAAGAAGAAGGGATGAGGGGGTAAAGAGCCAACATCAGCATGGTTTATGCTGATGGTGCAAAACCTCGCTAGTCATCGCTTCCCAGATTTCCTGCTCTAAAGTGGAAACCGGAAAGATGTTTTTACAAGCTGTAAGACAGAGAGGTTGAGGATGACAGCCTCCCAATACACTTCCCTGCACTGTATGATTGGCACTGATGATGAAAACGGCGTTCTCTTGGCTTGTAATAGTTTCCCCAAAGATGAAGTTTTCCAGGTATCCATTTTATTCACAGGTGGAGAGCAGAACAGCACAGTGAAAAGACTGCAAGAAGAGGATACGTTGAAACAGGAAGCCCCTGGGATATAGTGCCTACCAGAATATTTTGATCAGATATGGTTAATAAATTACTTTTGATGGCAGTAATGTGGCTGTCACCTCTTCCAGCTATAACGTTAAGATTTTCCCCATAGGAAAGCTTTTGATTTTTAGTTTGATAGAACATGCTCTAATCCAGTAGTGCTGAGTTACAAAAACTGCACGTGAAAAAAAAAAAAAAACCACAAGCCCTTGAATCTATATTCGTTCATCTTTCCATCAGTGAGTACTATTAATACAGTTTTATATTATGTAGAATGTAGGTATTATAGTTTCATATCCTAGGTGAGAAAAACAGAGGCCCAGGGCGACTTTATTGCTTACAGCGAGCAGAGCTCATATTTGAGTCCCTGTCTTCAGAGCCTGTGTGTGAAGCTCTTTGTCCAGCGTTGTACGGATGCAAGACACAGTTCTCTTAAGTGAAAATTGACCCAGTCTCTACCATCTGTGGGTGATGGGCAGTTGCTGGCCAATCTTTCCTGTGTCACAAGTGAAAGTTAGCTTTCACACAAATATTGTGAAATTATAGCAGGTGCTGCTGTTGAGTATATAAGATTGAAAATTACTTTTCCAAAACATTACTAATTCATTGGTCCCCCATTATTCCCATGGCCCTTGCATTCTTCCTTCCCCACTGAAATACATCTAGTGAACAAAAAGGGATGTTGTCATGCTGCTGAGGAGCAAATACTCCCCTGAAATTGCGTTTGCACAAGACTCCCCCCATGTTGTCTCAATGCTCCCCAAAGCCTTCATCTACCTCTCAAACTCCCCCCACTTCCCATTTCCACTTGGCTTTAACAGCCTATTCACCGTTCCCTGTTCAGCTCATTTTCTCCCAGCTCCCAAGCCTCTGTACTTGACTACCCATTAGCTTCTCTCAGGGTGAACATCATCACTAGTGGAAAAAGGTAAGGAAAAAAAAAAAAAAGAGCCCATTACTTTGAGAGCCTTGTACTGGGAACCAGGTTGTATCAGCCCATCTAAAAATCTCTGGCTGGTACAATCATCATTAATTTGCAGTTTCACTGTGAGGCTCCCTCATAGCAGGTGGTAAGCACTAGAACTAGAATTGGGGGCAGAGGGCTCCACAGCTGAGTCAAGGACAAGTGGTAGACACTCTCACTGCCAATAAGCAGCCAGCTGCTCAGTCCCTGGGTAAGGCAGAGTCCCAGTCTGGTGACTCACAGCTCCCTGAAGCAGAACTCTGGCCAAAGAGTTTCACATTCAGGTTCTGAAGACAGGGACTCAAGTATGAGCTCTGCTCCCTGTAAGCAATAAAGTCCCCCTGAGCCTCTTATTTTTCTCACCTGGGATATTAAACTATAATACCTACATTCTATATAATATAAAATTGTAGAACTAAATGTATTAATACTACTCACTGATGGCATCTTTTCAGCATGACTTTTAAAATACACTAGAAGCCAGTTTTATTAATATGTAATTAAATTATCTCAAAGTCTAAATAAAGCCTTTCCAAATCAACTGTGGTCCTCAATCAAAATACAGGTGATAGAGACTTCCCTGGTCCAGTGATTAAGAATCTTCCTTCTGATGCAGGGCACATGAATTCGATCCCTGGTCAGGGAAATAACATCCCACATGCCACAAGGCAACTCAGCCCTCAAGTCACAACTACTGAGCCTGTACGTGTGCTTGAGCTCCAGAACCTTTGCTGTGCAATAAAGAGCCTGCACACACTGCGAGTGAAGACTCAGAGTAGCCACACACACACAAAAAAAAATCGTTTTAATAAACAAAAATCATAATACAAATTACAACTTTCAAGGCACATTCGTGTTCTTCTGATATAATTATCTGAAAATGATGCCTCCTATGGTTTTTAATGCTGAGGCTAATTATTTAGCAAAGAAAGCTGTCATGACTTATTAGGGAAGAGTTAGCCATACTTCTCCATACTTTTCTTGGGTATCTCTACCTCCTATAGAGAGAGATGTGGATTCCTAATAAATGGGCATGGTATAACTCAGCCTCTGCTGAGCTATATATCTGCCTGAATATGATCTCCTTCTAGATGTCTCCTGTCTGATACACCAACACATTAAACTCGGAATTCCTAATGATGATTTAAAGCATTTCTGAACTACATTTCTGTTAAACTACAATTTTTCCCTTCAGTGGCATCAATATCTCATATCCCAAGTTCAATTAGTCATCATCATTAACAACACAATATGACTGTTCTGGGTTTCCTCCTCTGTAAATTCTTTGGCAAAGGCTCATCCTTAGAACCACAAGACTGGAAGTGAATTTCATGGCCAAACACCTCCAGTGTGTCACGCCTCAAAATATCCCAGGCCAGCTGTCATAGAATTTAGCCTGAACTCTAGAGAAGGTGCCGCTTTGTGCTCTAGAGAAGACCACAGCCTACAGACAGTATACAAGTACAGAGGTAATTTTAAAAAATCTTTGGGTTGAATGAAAAACCTGCCTTCCCATGCTATTTGTTGTTCAGTCGCTTAGTCGTGTTCAACTCTTTGCAACTCGATGGACTAGAGCACCCCAGGCTTCCCTTCCATCACTATCAGAGTTCGCTCAAATTCACATCCATTGAGTCAGTGATGCTGTCTAACCATCTCTTTCTCTACCGCCCTCTTCTCCTTTTGCCCTCAATCTTTCCCAGCATCAGGGTCTTTGCCAATGTGTCAGCTCTTCACATCAGGTGGCCAAAGTATTGGAGCTTCAGCATCAGTCCTTCCAATGAATATTCAGGGTTGATTTCCTTTAGCATTGACTGGTTTGATCTTCTTGCAGTCCAAGAGACTCTCAAGAGTCTTCTCCAGCACCACAATTCGAAAGCATCAGTTCTTCAGCACTCAGCCTTCCTTATGGTCCAGCTTTCACATCCGCACATGACTACGGGTAAAATCATAGCTTTGACTATACAGACTTTTGTCAGCAAAGTGATGTCCTACCATACTCACACCCTTTCTTCTTAGCTCATTCATGATATAAATCTTGCAGGAACTAGGTGCCAGGCATGGAAGATACAACAAAAAACAAAACATATCTCCCTAGCTTCATGGAAGTTATATTTTAGTGGAAGAGACTGACAATAAACAAAATAGATACATTATATAGCCTATCAAAAAGGAAGAAGTACTGTTTGATATGTTGATATATGATTACACAGAACATCTCTTCTTCAATCCCAACATTCCCAATCTGTTTACCATCCTCTCAGGCCAAGACAAGTTTATACTCTTAGGAGCAACAGGGTCCTCTTTTATTAGCTGTGTGTTCCCTGGATAAATGTATTTACTACAGATATCCATCTGGCTTGTAGAATCACAATATTCTTCATAATATCCACTGGAATCATGTGTGTAGGCATTGTGATATCTCAAGGTGTTTCATGAAGTAAATACTTTACAAAGGGTTAGTGTGATTAACCTTCTTCCCATGATTTCATGTCCCTTATTCTCTCTTACTTTAGTCCACTCCTGTTATTATAATGATACCCACTCCATAGTATATAATTATGGTCTTTTTAAAAAGAGAAGCAGATTGTTTTCTCCATAGGTCTCAGCAAATGACCTAATTTATTTATTGTGGGTGCTTGCTTCCCTGGTGGCTCAGATGGTAAAGCGTCTGCCTGCAATGTGGGAGACCCGGGTTCGATTCCTGGGTTGGGAAGATCCCCTGGAGAAGGAAATGGCAATCCACTCCAGCACTCTTGCCTGGAAAATTCCATGGATGGAGGAGCCTGATAGGCTACAGCCCATGGGGTTGCAAAGAGCAAGACACGACTGAGTGACTTCACTTCACTATGTCTCATACATAGGATGCATTCACAATGTATTGGAAAAATTCCCTGGAGGAAGTGTGTGTTCACAGTATCTTGACTTCAAGGACTTGTGCATTATATTCTAATGCCATAAATAAACACCCACAATAATATGTAAGTTCTATAGCCCCAAAATCACAACGCAGAAAGGTGAAAAAATGTCGGTGACATCCTGGTCACAAAAAAATCTAACAATGTTCAAACTTAAGGTATTGTCACCTAATTGCACCCTTATGAACTAGGAAATGCTGACTGCTGTATAACAGAACGTGAAATTAGAAGTTTTGAATGAGGCACTAAGATAAAATAAATGTGACATTTTCAGTGGAAGTTGCCAGTTTCAATGCCAAAATTTCAAAATAGGTCAACTAAGAATTGGTAGATGACACAACACACCAGAGATCAAGGGAGGACTTTTGTGAGAAGGATTTCTTTGGCAAAAGCTGTAATCTGAGTTCACAGGGGAAGGAATCCAAGTACAGAGCCTCATTACACCAAGTCTAGTGAGAAGGGTCTCAAAGGAGCCCTGAAGAGTTCAGTATAAGATCGTTGGTGTTTCGGCAGCCCTCATTGGATTGGAATAGACACGCAGGGCTCAGGAATCTAGTCAGGAGGTGGTTAAGTGGGCTATGGCAGCAGAGGGTACTTTAAACCTCTGCCGTGCCAGGAAGGCATGAAGCCATCCTCCAGTGGTAGAGTTCAGGTGCAATATATGGCAAGTGTAGAGGAGACGCAGGTTAGACAATGAGCTGGACACTCAGTACTGAAGGATCTGAGTGTCACAGTAAGATATCTATGTAATTTCTGTTTTGCATTAAATTGCCACCCATTCTTTAGGGTACCAACATGGGTACTTTATCTTGGCACTCAGAGTAGCCATCAGTCAATACTTTTGCCTTTCTCTCCCTGCTAATTTTACCAATCATTGATAGACATATTGTCCTTATCTCACTTCACCACCCAACTCTTTTCTTTTGAAATCATTTTATGAGATCTGAAATTAAAGGACTGGTAGATGAGAGGTTGCCTTGACAAACACTGATGAAGCAACCACTGAGGATGTGGAGCTCTGGAAAGTTTCAAGGATATGTCTTCTCATGTCAGAAACAAAAGTCATGGGTTCAGGTTCTCTATCCTCTCAACACTGCAAAGGGGTTTCCATTTGGCAATTCACAAGCTTCCCACCACTCCCACAGGAACCTGAGTACAAGTAAAGGGTAGGCATAGAAAGGGTACAATGTACAAAGCCAGCTTCCTGAAATAAATTTTCTTATAGCTGAGGAAGAATCATTTCTGTCTCAAACTTCATTGTTCCTATTTAAAAAAAGGCAGTTTAATACAACTGCACATTCAGAAAGAGTTGATGTGAGCTCATGTTGATACAAATAATGTTTTGACTTCATCTCATCTTGCTTCTAGAAATCTACATTCTGCTTCCTCAGATTTGGGTATGAAACTTTCGTAACACCCTGCAGGGAGAAAGCCATCAAATAATTTCCCTGACTCTTCATGGTTTTTCTCTATGTCTGTACCACTGAGCTCCCCCACTGAGCTGTGCAGAGAAGCCTGAGGACAGACAGCTTTGGCACCAACTCTTGAGACCTTCAGTCACAGTAGTTTGTGTGCTCATCGTGGGCCTAACTCCTTGCTTCATCTAATGGAATATAAAGTATGAATTCAGAGGGCTTCCCATGTGGCTCCGTGGTAAAGTGTTAAAGTGGCCAAAGCAGGAAATGCAGGAGACGCAGGTTGGATCCCTGGGTCGGGAAGATCCCCTGGAGTAGGAAATGGCAACCCACTCCAGTATTCTTGCCTGGAAAATTCCATGGACAGAGGAGCCTGGTGGGCTCCAGTGCCTTGCATTACAAAGAATCAGGCACGACTGAGGGACTGAGTACTCGTGAATTCAGTTATCTTCCCCCAACCACAACCTCTTCCAAAGATTACTGATAGCCTGAACAGGTTTTCAAGTGTTCTACAGTTTCTGATATGCTGTGGCACATTCAGAAATTTATCCTTGAGATAGATTAATCATCACTAAAGGAGAGAGCAGAAATTTTGAAGTCAGACTTGAATCTGACTTTCAGCATATCATTGTGCAGTTGAAAAAACATCGAGTGTGATGTGCCTAGTGCTGAGGTTGGCAGCCCAGAAACTGTGGTAAGTAATCTTGTTTCATTAAAATCCAGATTGCCTCAATGGCGTGTGATCTCGAGTCCACCTCTTCCAACAATTTTGCAGAAGATTTTACACAAGTTTGGCCCTGCATTGTCACCATTAACAGGCTAGATATTGATGAGGTGTGTAAACTTTAGGAGCGGCAAGGAGGAACTACAGAGAAGCACTGACCTCACAGCCTCAGGTGATGAATGTACACCAGCTCCTTCCTTGGTGTGCCCCCTCCCACCCCCAACACACACCACATGACCTCCTCAAAGGTGACCCACAGAATAACCAAGGAATAAGATGCAATAACTCACAGCAGATTTGGCCCATCTGTTTTGTCTCAAAAAAGAAAATAAAAGGATATCCCAAGAGGACAAAACTTGCTTGGTGTTTATAAATTGAGAAAGAAGGGAAGAAATTTCCACTTGGTTTCCTTAGGAAATAAAACCAAAAGGTTAGGGACTCCCTGGTGGCCCAGTGGTTAAGAATGCGCCTTCCAGTGCAGGGGACATGGGTTCAATTCCTGGTAGGGAGACGAAGTTCACAAGTGTCATGGGCAACTAAGCCCACACATGACAACTACTGAGCCAGCTACTGAGCCTTGAGAAGCCTGAGAGCCATACCTAAGACGTATGCAGCCATATAAATATTATACAGCCTTTTAAAAAATAGTTGGTTAAAAAAACAACAACAAACATGACCCCAAAGGCTAACAGCACTTACCCTTGTGAAACATACTCCAAAAGGTTTTGGAGACTTAGAAAAGATGTTCATTATCCTGCTTTTGGGATTTTTGATTTGGTGAAGGACAATCTCCTGTTTTAGACAAAGAGCTCATCCACGGTTCAAATACATGTTGTTTATATCTGGATGTGACCATACCCGTGTATAGTGCTAAAACCAAATGCAGACAGTAAAGAAAAGAAAGGTTTTTCCAGAACTGCCTGGTGATGAACTTGCCCACTGGCTCCAGAGTTTTGCTTGAAGTTATTTGAATGGATTTATAGTGCTGTCTAGCATCATTGGTTGGAGTAAGGAATGCAGCCCAGATCGAAAGATCAGAAGGGGTCAGCATGTGCTGTGACCTTGACTCATGGGGAGGAACCAAGAGTGATGACACCTGGAGAGGTTTGTAGGTAGATGAGTCTCAGTCAGTCAGCTTAGCAGAGAACATTTGCCTCTGTGTCTACCTAGTTTCAGGGGAACAAACCTAATCTTGGCTAATCATTGGTGTGATAAAAAATAAGACATTAGAAGGTCTATATCTGCCCTTTAGAGCAGATTCAAAAAAAAAAGCAGAAAGGTCTGTGTTTGGCCACATCACAGCTAAATTAGGAGGGTCATCTGTGAATCTTATGGGGCTCAATAGAAAGAACTAACAAAAGTCTCATCTAAGTTATATGGGGAAGCATATTTCTTGGTGGAAGCACATTTCCAGGGAGCCATTTCCTGGAACTTAAAAGGGTAGAAAGATTTCTGAAAATCAAAATTGTGGAGATAATTCCCTTAATCCCAGGTAAAATTGTACATTGATATTGATGTACATATATAGCTCTCTCTTTTTTATAGCATTTTGAGAATGGATATGTGCTAATAATTATTAGATAAAATAGCAGTGATGACATGTTTTATGATTTATACTTATTTTTTACATAGGAAATACAAAGTAAAATTATCTGCCAATATTTAATATCTGTGAAAACAGTGAAAAAGCATAGGAATTCCATCAGGATGAGAAAAAAAATAGGTATCATAATTTGACAAAATATTTCATATTCTATTTATCTTAACAGAGGGTACTTTAGAATATAGAAGCCATAAAACTGTATCACAGTAAATCCTTTAAGCCATCGATATGATCTTATAAAATTTATAAAATCACAAGCTCTATTAAAGTATTGTCTTTCTTGGGAGTATGGCTAACATACTTTTTTTTTTTAATTCAACTTCTCAAAAATCATTTTTTATTATTTATTGTTTTTTTAATTTTCCTTTGTTTTTCTTCAAAAATCATTTTTTAAATTAATGTTGGAATGTAAGAATGTTAGAATGTTTTCACTTTTGAAAATAGACTTCTTGAAACATTTGATTGGCATATTTGACCAACTGTGTCTGTGCGTGCTCATGTGTGTGTATGTGTGTATGTACACTGGAATATGTAAAAAAGTAAGGGAGGGTGTGGAAGCAGATTTGGTACTAAGTGTCTAGGGAATAAGGTGGACTAAGAATGGGATTACATGTATGAATGGGAGAAAACTATCTATAAGATGACAATGATTTGATTTCAAACACCAGTAAATTACAAAATGCAAAACCAGGTCTTCAGGCTTATTTACCCAATGGAATTTCTCAGAATTGGGAAATGCAAAGCTGAGCCCGTCAGAGACTAACTAGGCCAACTGGCTCCCTCTGCACTTTGGGCAGAAAGCCAACTTCGCTTTGGAAGCAGAGAAGTGGAGTTTAGATGGCAGCCAACTGCAAGACTGATGGTTGCTTATATGAAAAACTCTCCACCAGAGAGTGGAATAAGAAGATGCACTGAAGTCTGACCCCACCTTCTCAATCAGTATAAATGAAAACAATTTACAATCCCTACTATATTGGATAAGACTAAAAGGAAAAATGATACTATTTATGGTTAATGCTTTTAGTATTAGAGAAAACATTAGGCAGAAATCTCAGAATTGTGAATTTGGGGATGATGTAATGATAAAAATAAGCTCCTTGGGAAATATCCAATTAGCTAGGAAGTGTTCCCCTGGCAAGAAGAAGTAATAGGAGGTGTTGGTACTCTCTTGCGTTATGGCAGATTTGCAAATAATTATACACCATTTGCCACCCCCTACACACAGCTCTGCCCATTGTCCTTTTTCTCTCTGGAAATCCTAAACCCACAATTAGCATTCTTAATGGTATGCCAAGGCACCCATATAACTTCTCTGGGCAACTGACAGAACAGCAAGAGAGCTCTTAGGCAAAGGAAGATTTGTTTCCAAAATTAGAAGTCCAAATGCACCCTTACTTCTCTGATCATTGAGGTTATATATATGCACACACACACACATATGTATATGGGCTTCCCAGGTGGCTCAGTGGGTAAAGAATATGCCAGCAATGCAGGGGACACAAGAGACATGGGTTCAATCCCTGGGTTGGGAAGATTCCCTGGAGAAGGAAATGGCAACCCTCTCCAGTATTCTTGCCTGGGAAATCCCATGGACAGAGGAGCCTGCGGGGGCTACAATCCATAGGGTTGTGAAGGGTGCATATGACTCAAGTGACTGAGTGTGTGTGTTTATATATATATATATTTAAGCAAGAGGAGAGAACCCTAGTCTAGCCTCTAGAAATTCCATCTGGGCTTGAACAATGACAGAAGATACCTCCTGTCTTCTCTGGGAATTTATAAGAGGGACCCAGAAAGATTTAGAAGTTACGTTAAAAAGTTTAGTGAACACCAAACTACAAGTGTGTGCTAAAGAAAGTCTACAAGTGTGCTGAAGAAAGGCCCCAGAGGGAACCACACCTCCCTCGCAAAAATCTTTCAAGCAGCCTTTCCTGGAAACTGTATTCGAATGACTCTTTGAAGTAGCAAGGGTCTCATCATTCCACAAGGCTAATGGGTAAAAAGTGACACCTTTCATCTTTAAAGCTTTCAGACAAACTTTACATTATTCAAGATCTCCAAGCAGTTCCTTTTCCCTTTGGAAAGGTGACCATTCTTCTTTCTTTTGAATTTAAAAAACCTGTGTGGTTTGTGTATGTGTGTGTGTGTGTGAGAGAGAGAGAGAGAGAGAGAATGAAGATGCAACACCATAGGTCATTTCCCTTTTTGTCTCCAGGCCTTGTGTCAGAAGTGTCATCCCAGAGAAAGGGACTCTTGCACATCAAAGTTGGTCTGTCACACTGCTTTCAAAGAAGCCTTAAACTGAGTTGCACATACTTTGGTTAAGTGAAGTCAAAGGTCACATATCATTTCTGAAAATACAGGTATCAAATACTTCATGGATTGAGAAAGTATGTGTCCATAAAGCAATTGGTAGAGCTGATACTATGACCAGGAAATTCTTTGACATACTAAAGGATATGGACAGTGAAGGGTCAGTGAACAAATAGGAAACCTGGGGTTGAATTATTACCACTCCAATAATCCTTTTTTTATGATGTTGTTTTACTTTTTGTTTATTTGGCTATGCCAAGTCTTAGTTGGGGTATGTGGAATCTTTTTTAGTTGCAATATGCACACTCTGAGTTGCGGCATGTGGGATCTAGTTCCCCTGCCAGGGGTTGAACCCAAGTCCCCCGCACTGGGAGTGCAGTCTTAGACCTGAACCACCAGGCAAGTCCCTTCAATAATCTTATGAGACTTTGGATCCATAAAGCTTGGGCAATCCTCCCTAACTCCATCATTATTATGATGCTAAAAATGGAAAAAATGTGAATATAATTTGCGAATTTTAAAACACTGTGCACATATTAAAAAGTACTCTGGTATACTGTCAGTTAGTGTGATTAATGAAAAGTTACTATTTCCAATTATAACTTTATATGGTATGATATGGAGGATATATGAATCTCACTATTTTAATAAAAACCTCAAATTAAAATGTAAAAAATTTTTTTCACAATTTTAATAATATGTGTCAGCCTTTCTTTCTTTCTCTCTAAGTACCGCTCTCCTGCCAGCAGATAATGCTTTCCAGTGGTTGCATAATACCCGAGGGGCAGGGGCTAGGCCAGTCCTTGAAAACTGCTGCCTTGGATAAGTTTATAACCAAGAAGAGGAAACACTACATCCAGTGTCATTCTTTGCCCCGAGGAATTGGGGTGTGAGTAAGTGATTTGGATCCCCCCTTTGTCTTTTTTTTTTTTTTAAGTGAAAATGGTTTATTAAGATGTACAGCATGCACACGCATGGGAGAAAGTCTTTTGCCGTTTACAGACAGTTGCTTACTTGGCTCTGTTTGTTTTTAACAATACAAAATTAATTTTTTAAATTTCCTTTTTCCTCCCTTTGTCTTAGTTGACTTTATCTGGCTCCAGACACTTTTCTTTTGGATCTTTTGTATAGTTGTTTTCACTCCTCTCAGCACATCGCGGGCCAGGAATTTTAAGCTCATGTATTTTGTAAGAAGCCTCCCTGCACCCCCGCTGCCCCAGAAACTGACAAGCTGATTCTAATATTACTGTGGAAATTCTAATATGGACTGAGAAAGAACAGAGTAGGAGTGTTCACGCTTCCTAGCCTCAAAGCTCACCACAAAGCTAAATGAATCATGACTAGTAGTTATAAGAAGAGACAGGTAGATCATTGGAGTACAGCTGAGAATCCAGAAATACACCCAATATTTACAGGACATTATTTTCTACCAGGGTGCAAGAAAACATCATGGGGAAAAAACAGTCTTTTCAACAAATGGTGATATGAAGACGCAATCACACACAAAAGAAGGAAGTGGACCATTTCATTCCATCATAGACAAAAACACTGTAACTAAGAATGGATAAATACAAGAGCTAAAACTAGTAAGCTCTTTACGAAAATATACATTTAAATTATTACTACCTTGAATTAAGCAAACAAAAAACAAAAAGGCAGACAAATTGCACTTTGCATAATTAAAAAACTTTGTTTTAAGTGACATTATACAGAAGTCAAAAAAAACAACACAATAAGTCACAGTCCCCAAACTCTACTAAATTCTTTCCTTACTTCTATTATTTATTTCTCTCTTTCTTTTTTTCACAAATGTAGTATACAAACAATGGTACTTCTTTTAATTTATATTTCTTTGATAATTTTAACCTATTATATTTATATATATCCTATTTATATTTACTCTTTTGTCAATTGATTTAACCTACCTTATTTGTATTTCTTTTCATTTTTCTGGTTAATGATAACAGAGCATTGTAAATTCTTTACTAATTCCAAATTTATATATTTAGATTTTTTCTTTAATGTAAAAGTGTTAGTTGCTGAGTCATGTTCAACTCTTTGTGACCCCATGGACTGTAGCCCATCAGGCTTCTCTGTCCATGGAATTCTCCAGGCAAGAATACTGGAGTGGGTTGCCATGCCCTTCTCCAGGGGATCGTCCCAATCCTGGGGTTGAACCTGGGTCTCTGGCGTTGGAGGCAGGTACTTTATCATTTGAACCCCCAGGAAAGCCCTTTTTTCTTTAATAAATATTTACAATTTTATTAAATATTTAGTAATCAAGTAAACACTTACATTTTTTTTTTTTCTTGGAATACATGTTAGGTCAAGCTGCAATCAAGACTGCCAGGAGAAATATCAATAACCTCAGCTATGCAGATGACACCACCCTTATGGCAGAAAGTGAAGAGGAACTGAAAAGCCTCTTGATGAAAGTGAAAGTGAAGAGTGAAAAAGTTGGCTTAAAGCTCAACATTCAGAAAATGAAGATCATGGCATCTGGTCCCATCACTCCATGGGAAATAGATGGGGAAACAGTGGAAACAGTGTCAGACTATTTTTTTGTGCTCCAAAATCACTGCAGATGGTGATTTTAGCCATGAAATTAAAAGACGCTTACTCCTTGGAAGGAAAGTTATGACCAACCTAGATAGCATGTTGAAAAGCAGAGACATTACTTTGCCAACAAAGGTCCATCTAGTCAAGGCTATGGTTTTTCCAGTGATCACATATGGATGTGAGAGTTGGACTGCAAAGAAAGCTGAGCATCGAAGAATTGATGCTTTTGAACTGTGGTGTTGGAGAAGACTCTTGAGAGTCCCTTGGACTGCAAGGATAGCCAACCAGTCCATTCTGAAGGAGATCAGCCCTGGGATTTCTTTGGAAGGAATGATGCTAAATCTGAAACTCCAGTACTTTGGCCACCTCATGCAAAGAGTTGACTCATTGGAAAAGACCCTGATGCTGGGAGGGATTGCGGGCAGGAGGAGAAGGGGACGACCGAGGATGAGATGGCTGGATGGCATCACTGACTCGATGGACGTGAGTCTGGGTGAACTCTGGGAGTTGGTGATGGATAGGGAGGCCTGGCGTGCTGCGATTCTTGGGATCGCAAAGAGTGGGACACGACTGAGCAACTGAACTGAACTAATCTTAGCAGGAACTATTGGCCTCTGCCAGTATCCCCTTATATACTTTTACCAATTCTGTGTGAACCTCCTGAGGTTTCCCTGTGCTTTCACTCTTGGTGGGACAATGTTACTCTTCCATGGGAAACAGCCTCAAACAGCCTTCTTGACTGAACAGGCAAAGCACCTGAAATCTCTGGGAAGTTGCTTGCGTGGTGGCTCAGCTGGTTAAGAATCCGCCTGCAATGTGGGAGACCTGGATTTGATCCCGGGTTTGGGAAGATTCCCTGGAGAAGGGAATGGCTACCCACTGCAGTATTCTGGCCTGGCGAATTTCATGGACTCTGTAGTCCTTGGGTACACAGAGAATTGAACGTGACTGAGCAGCTTGCAGTTACATTCCCATGAGGGATGCTGTTAGCCTGAAACCAGAGTGAGTCCCCTTGTTTCTGACTGGAACAAATTCTGGACCTAATTTACATTCTCAGTTCTCCTACAGAATTTGGCTGACACCTTTTTTCTATGAGATTTGCTAGGTTCTTCCCTTTCTGTTCCTGCCTCCTTCACTCCCTAAGAATCCTTCCCAGGAGTACACACAAATCTTCCTGACTATCTGACTTATGACAGTAATGCTTTACTCTAAAAAGTGAGGAGAAAGAATGCTTTGGAAAGAGGTACCTTGTAGGAAATCAAAAGAATTATACTATGAAGGAAGCTTTACACATTAACTTTTGAACATCAATTGAAACTCATCCTGTAGTTTCAGATATAAAAGCTAAGTGGACTAAAAGAGAGTGTGTGGTTTTTGCCTAAGGTCATGTAAGCTGAACTAGTACTAATATTTTATTTGACCACTTAAAGGGGATCAGCTTAGTTCATGCTTCTGGAGACATACAGCTTTGAATGAAGTCTGTGGCTCTATTATTACCTTGAGTTTCATGATTAATGGCATTTACCTAAACTTCTCTGCTTCAACTACCTTGACCATAAAACTACTTTATATAGTTAATGTCATTATTGAGTGAAATAATACATACTAAGGCATTAGAGCAGTTACTGACATGTAATCCTTACTGGAGGAAAAAAGCTACTTAACTCAGTATTCTTTATATCATGTAAACTTGGGCTAATTGGTTCAAAATGTTATTGCAACTTAACATTTCATAAACTATTGGATGTAACTTCCTTTTATTCTCACAAAAACTTTTATATTTCAGATGAGGACGTTGAGGCTTCAGGTGGAATCATCTTCATGTTTTGCAACCTGGGAGAGTCGTCATTCCCTTATATCTCAGCTGTGAATGACAACAGGCCACAAAGAACATAAAGGACTGAAATACAGAAGGCAAGTGACACCTTCTAGGACAGATCCTAAGTCAGACTTATTGGTGCAACTTGGAGCATCAATAATGCTAAGTACAGGTCAGATAGGCCAGGGCTGCCCAAGCAATGGACAACTGGGTGGTTGTGCCCAGAGAATGTATTGCAAGGTCCATGAGTTCCTCTTAGCAAAAGAAAGAAAAGCTGGGGTAATCTGACGACCAGATAATTCATTCTAAGAGGGAGAAGAGATACAAGGGCCTTCCTATGTTTGTGAAGCCAAGCCTGGTTACTTTTTAATGAGATTCAGTGGATGCATCTCACATGAAAATTGAATATATGACCATACAGCATCCATTACAAAAAAGCACTGTCACAGGAACTAGAGAATGGAAATAAGTCCATTTTCCTTAGATACCTTGTCAACCCAAACTGAGGTTGCTTTAACATCCAAAACTCGATTAAGATTCCCAACTCTTAACACCTGTTAAGAGTATCTGGCTGCCAGATTGCCACTGCATGAAATAGCAGCGAGGGAACGCTAGAATAAATTTTAACTTTCAGCCAGAAACAATACCAAAATGCCATTCTTAATGCTCAGAAAAGCCTAGTTCATGTAAATTGCCAAGTAACAAATCTGCATGGAATCATAAGCTGTATTGCATTATATAAGTTTCCTTTCCTTTTCTTTTTCTTTATTTTATTTAATTTTTTTGCTTTCATGTTAAAGATTCAGTCCATAAATAGTACATAAAGATGGAACAAAGATTTACCGGAAAGTTTCATTATCAAACAATAAGATGCTATTGAGGACTTCTGTGGTAGTCGGGGAGAACATCTTTCTCACAAACAAATCATGGGGCTACCATAGTCTAGGGGGAAGATGCTTTCCTGACTTCTCAGTCAAAATTCACATAATTTAAAAATAATTTACACAAAGTTGGCGGGTAGACCTTTTTAGCAGTTAAAATGGCACTTCTGTGTTGCAATAGAATCAACCGAACTTACAGCTCACTCAGTTTTCAGCTTTGCAATTAGGTAATTCTCAATGAAATTGTAATTTTATTAAGTTCACATTACTTCACATTTTGTGCCTCAATTAAGGCTTTATTACTATTTTATAAAGTATTATTTCAAGTGTGCAAAAAATGTGCTCACTCTTTATTAGAAAGTATAGTAGACAGCAACCATAGAAGGCGATTTTTAGGATGCATTCAAAGCTTTCTCTCCAGACCTCATCCCTCTTCTTGCACCACGTAAAAGGAGACTTCTATAGTTCCAGGCTAAACTATGTCCCAAGGACAATAAATCAGATATTAAGGGAAGGGAAAGTGTCAAGGATCACCACTAGAGTTCTGGTTAGGCTATCTGTCTACATGATGGTGCCTTCCCTGAGAATAGAGACATTGGAGGAAGACTACATTTGTGGAACTCATAAATTTGGTTGAGGAACTGTTGAGTTTGGAAAGTCTATGGAGCAGTTTAGTAAACATGCTGTTGGATGTAAAAGTCTGTGGCTCACAAAAAGTGTAAATATAAACATAAACTAAAAGTGCCAAGTTAACATTTTATTTGCTTTTATTATGTTTGGCATCATCCTTAAACTCCAAAATGTGTCCTTGAAAAATAAAGGAATAAAAATTCTGAATATGCCAAGATCCGTGTGAAAATTCCTCCCAGTATAAATCAAATATGACTTTACCTATTGAGAAACAAATAGACTTTAATGGGACAAAATTCTCAGAGACTCAGAGGTCTCAGAAGACAGACTATCATCTGGGTGAAGACTGTATACAAAACATACAATTAATCCACAGGCATTGCATTCACACTGAGTTATGTCAAAACATCTGAGGGTACAAAACAGTTTCTTAGCAAATATATCCTGAGCCATATGGAAAACAAAAATAAAACCGAAGATTATTCCTCTAATAAAAAATGTTATTTTTATAAATTAAGTTAGATTCTGCCTATAGAAAATTTGGGAGATTTAAAGACTGTCCTAGACTTTGTAGTTATATGCTTTTAAGAACTGGAATGGTAGTTTATTTCTAAGCATTCCTTTGCCAAAAAAGAAAGTTACACTGTTTCAAAAATTTTCAACTTGTATGCAATAGTCATTATGATATTTGGTGCTTTCCTAAAGGATACATTTCAACATCAGTTAAGTCCCATCTTAACCCTATTCTCTCCATAGTGGCTTTTGTTCATAACCCATGTCAAAATAAAGCTACTTCATTTATATTGATGTGTGATGTCAACTTAGCCTTCTGACCTGTGACTCTTTTTCTAGTATCAACTCTGTTCTCTGCCAAATGATTTAGAAGCATAAGCCTAGAAATCTAGACTCAGATTATGACGGTTTGCAAGGCTAGTGACTTCAACAGTGGGACCCAGTGCATTCAATCAAAGCACAGAAGTGCAACTATTTGCCTGACTGGACAGGGAGTTTTATAAATGCTGTGTAATCTCAGTGCCAAAGAAGAAGATAAACGATTCAACATAAGCCAAACATTATGTTTGGTTTGTCTTGAATACAAATACATGTCTTGGAGAGTCAGAGAATTTTGTTAGAAATAACTCCAAAGGAGTGAGACTGAATCCCTGCTCTGCATCACATCAAGTGTGAAGCTGCGGGCAATAAAACGACATGTGTTTGAGTTTAAGATCCTCGTCTGTAAATGGGGGTAATCATGCTTTCCCCAGGTGATCACTAAGACCACAGTTTTATCAGTGTGACTTGTGGTCCCTTTTGGCATATTTGGGTGAAGATAAAATACCATGAAAACAGTGGTTCCAGGAAAGACAATGTCTTTGCAAATGTATTTTGTGTACGTCACTGGGGAGAAGAAATAGTCACAATCACTGCTACAAAGGTGAGCCCTCACTCACTCCTTTGGAAGAGCAGCTCCTTTCAAATTTTTCCAAAGAGATGCGTCACATACACAGGCATGTGTCAGGCTAAATTAAATGTCTTTCAGATCCAAGCACAGAAATGCTTCTGCCTTCTTTCTTGGACGATGGTGCAAAAGATATCAAAGTGGCTCCCACTTTAGAGAAACCCTTTTCTATAGATATTCTTGTCCTTCATCCAAGGAGAGTTTGTGTGGAAATGCTCTAGAGACAGTATATCATTATGTTTTCAGTCTGGTCCCTTCTCCCCAAAATTGGTCCCTTATCTGTGCACGATATCTTTGCATCTTGACTGGCTCATCCCTCCTGCCCACAGTAGGACATTCAATCCCTCTTGCAAATGAATAGTAGGCAGTTTTGGTTTTTGTTTGTTTGTTTGTTTTAATACCCGAGACCTGGAGTGAGCAGTACTTAGATTTCAGGTTGTATCTCTTGGCACATAAGTAAGACATCTATATCCATGCTAAAATGTGGCTAATTATAACATCAATTTTGGGGCTTCCCTTGTGGCTCAGCTGGTAAAGAATCCACCTGCAATGCAGAAAATCTGGGTTCAATCCCTGGGTCAGGAAGATCCCCTGGAGAAGGGAAAGGCTACCCACTCCAGTATTCTGGCCTGGAGAATTCCATGGACTGTATACTCCATGGGGTCGCAAAGAGTCGGACACGGCTGAGCGACCTCCACTTTCACTTCACTTTCATAGCATCACTTTAATGACTTAGTTCTAAGACTTTCCTATGAAATCTTTTAACAAGAATATTTTCTCTCTTCAACCATTAAAAGTCATTCTTTATAAGAGATATAGCCAATATTTCTTCACTTTGCCCTATAGAATGGGAAAGAAAGGCTGAACTGTTATTTGTTGGGTCTTAATCTTGAAATGATTATTCTTTAGTTGTCTCTCCTCTTCCTGATACACATATAAAGAACAACTCTCTCTAGTATTTAATCCTATTTCTGTTTGTCTTCTAAACATCTGGTCTTTTCTGGAGTATATACTTCCTTTTTCTCCTTGCAAACTAATAACTCATAGGTAAGTCTTGTCTTCAATTGCAGTAGCTTCCCATAGTCTTTATTTTCTGATACATTTACCTGCTTAATATTGTACATGCTGACTTAAGCCATTAAGTCAAATGATCCAAGGATGAATTTGAGTTTAGTCCAAACAAGCAGAAGCAGTTTAATTGGTAATAATGATATAAGGGTCCTGCCCCTCTCTCTCACTTTAATTCTTACTTCTATCTAAGTCTACTCATCTCTGGACTCCTTAATTTTCAGATACGCTCAATTCCACTTTTGCAATTTTTGTAATTGTTCCTTGTTCTTTTCTTCCCCCTAACTTGATCTTGCTGCATTCCTGGGGCTTTTTTTTTTTTTTTTTAAACTATCCCCACTGGTTCTTTCTACTTCTGACTTCTTTAAGCAACATCACCTGCCAGAGGGTCACTTCCCTAGTATTTAAATTCCCATCTTGAGAGGTATTCCAGCTGGATTTGCTGGACATTGTTAAACTTCTGCCCTGTTACTTTAATAATCTTATTTCACTTTTTAAAAAACTGTGCACCACCCAACTTCATTTTTTTTTTTTGAAATAGGCAGCAAATACATAGTAAAACATTTACTTTAAACATTAAATTCTTGAGCCAAAAACCACTCATCTAAATTCGAATATAACTGTGTCAAACTCTACCAATAAAGAGAGAAAAGTTGGAGAAGAGAATGTTCATGATATCACTCTCTTCTCCCTGCTGAATTCAAAGGACCATTACTCTTTTGAATAAAACAACCTAAAGATACATCTTTCCCTTCGGGCCAGAAAGAAGAAAAAAAAAAAAAGCAGTGTTTAGTCTAACAAAATATCATGACAAGGAAACAAGGAACAGCCCACAGAATTTCTTATCATATGGGAATACATTTGTATACAGTGTGGGCAAGCAACTAAATGTTACCAGTTTAGGGGGACTGGAGCGGACTCTATTCCACTTGAATTTCAAAATTTTGGATAATGAAAGAGTTTCAAAGAAATATAATTTTATCATAATAAATACATCCACTAACACACACTACTGGTAAATTGCTGCCAAATTGATTTGCTGCCAGACTTGATTTAATAATTAAAGCATTCTGTATATTTAAATGTTTCTTTGAAATGACAAGGAAGATGAATAAAACAGGATGTTTTCCTTAAACAGTTTGTAGTCCAGAAAGCAGAGAGAGAAAATTCTGTATATGCACACTGCTGCTGCTGCTAAGTCACTTCAGTCGTGTCCGACTCTGTGTGACCCCATAGACGGCAGCCCACCAGGCTCCCCCATCCCTGGGATTCTCCAGGCAAGAACACTGGAGTGGGTTGCCATTTCCTTCTCCAATGCATGAAAGAGAAAAGTGAAAGTGAAGTCGCTCAGTCTGTCCGACTGTTAGCGACCCCATGGACTGCAGCCCACCAGGCTCCTCCGTCCATTGGATTTTCCAGGCGAGAGCGCTGGGGTGGGCACACTAGCAGGAACAAAAGCTTGAAGGAGACAGCTGCTAGGAGTGAGGAGCACGCGGAGTTCTCTGAAGAGCTCAACAGCAGTGACCTGATTTGAAGGGGAGCCTCAGACTTCCAGTAGGAGACACAGTCCTTGCACAATAAAAGTTTCATTTCAGCCACAACTTGTGTGTTGTGTGTCAGTGTTAGGAGAGAGTTGGAAAGGGCCCCAGAATTTCCCAAGTTTCAAAAATTCTCATCTTGCAGATGAGAACAGTTTCGAGATGAGCTCTGAAAATGGAGAGAGATGAAGAGAAAAAAGACAGAATTCCAAGTAAATAGAAGAACTCAAGCAGAAATAAACAGGGGAAATAGAGATGGGAATGATTAGATTTTTAAAAAAACAAGGTCTTATTAGAGCAGGCATATTGTGAAACACCTCATGCAGTTTCCTATGTCTTCGGATTCATGTTTGTAATGCAACATGAACAATTTTGGTGAACTGGATGAAACAAACTGCTGCTAATTTTATGGTAAATTGGAATGTTCTGAAAAGGTGTTGAGGGCACATATTCTGGTTTCATAGTCCATTGTGGCATCAGTTATCACTGCAGTCTACTAATGGCTCGTATTAGCTGAACTGGTCCAACCTGAGCTTTTAGGATGGCAACTGAATGTATTCATTCATTCAGAAATAGTAACTGGACATCTACTAGGTGCCAGATCTTTGGACCAGGATAAAAACCAGTCAAATTAATAATTAAAATGATACCAATATTTAATTTGGATCTGTCAAAAATTTTCATAATAATAAAGTAAACTTGACAACTTATCTCGTTCTCTTTTTCACAATTTCCTCTCACCTAAGGCAGCTCAGGAGCTAATCACTCATCACTGCACTAAAGCTCTCCTTTATGCCCGCAGCAGCAGCCCCTCTCCCTGTCCCTTTATTCCCACCTCTTTCCCCTAACCCTCTCAGATCCATACCGTATAGATCTGTTCAACGTCATTCTCTTTCAGCTTTTTCTCTTTTCTCATTTCTCAGGCTGAGCCCTCCTCGATTCATTGTCTGGATGCATCTGAAAGTTCTCAAATCCATTTTTGTGTGTGTGAAGCCACAGAACTTAGAGGGTGGGAAAGACAGAGAGGTCCAGCAGGCAAATATGACATCATCCTGAGGGCTTAGAAGGAGCAGGAGGTGTGCCTAGGGCATCACAATTCCCTTCTCAATTGCTGCTTTCTTTCTTCGTTACTTCCTTCTGTTCATCTGTATATGTTTCACCATGTCAAAATGTTCTCCCGACCAACTTTGAAGATTCTCTTCCTCTCTCTTTCACACACTCTCATGCACCAAAGGATAATGTGGCTCCTTGAAGTTCGCCTTATCTCTATGACAGCATGCTTCTTCATGAGAATGCATGTAAATATTCTTATATGCCTTTGAAGATATTACCGGATTTGGTCTGTTTATAACTTTATTAATGTCTTTTCTAAAAACTTGAAATTGGTGAATGAATGGCTTCCAGAGAACAAACAGATCACTCTCAGTGCCTCCACTCAGAATCTCTATGCGTGAACCTGTTCAGGGGTATGTGCTTACCAGTTGACATCCCTCCTAGATTCCAGCTGCCACTAGATGTCCCTCCTAGCCAATGCTGAAATGCAGTTGCATTTTCCATCCTTCCTGGGGGTCTCTGCAGTGTAAATGGCCAGATGCGTAGGTGCACCTCCACCACCGTGATAGCAGATTACAGGAGGCTGCTTCCAAACTGGTCTTGATTCTGCTGTTTGTATGGCTCTGTTGAAGATTGAGGAGCTTGTTTATTTCTACTAAGTCAGACAGCGCTCCTTGGTGATATTTCTTTAAGAGAATTGTAGGTGCCTTATTTCAGTTCTCTCATGTCCTCACGATGCCTCAGGTCTGAGCTTTATTACTCATCCCCACTTCCCTGTCACCACACCTCCCTCTGTCCCATGCCTGGCTTGATTTCACATGGGGGAAAACTTCAAAGTTCTCTGGAGTAATAAGGTAGTCCAGTACAGTTTACAGAATGCTGTGGCAGGCTACCCTCGGGTGAGCCCCGCTGAGTCACACCCTTGTGTCATCCTCGCCTTGTGTGTTGTGGAATCTGGAACTTTCTTCAACTGATACAACGTGGCAAAAGTGATGGAGAGTCCTTCCTATGGTTATGTCACATCACAGGGCAAAGACGAAAGGATTTTACAGATGTAATTAAGGTTCCTAATCTGTTAGTTTTGAGTTAATGAAAGGGGAGATTACCCTGGGTGGGCCTTACCTAGTCAGGTAAGCTTTCTAAAGAGTATTCAGTCTTTTCCTGAATGTAGGGCTCCAAGTGGCAGAGGTGCCCCTTCATTTTCTTCTCTCTCTCCTTTCCCCTCTCTCCTTCTCTCTCTCTCACTCATTGACTTTGTTGAATCCAGCTGCTATGAAATCTGCAGTTGTATGAACCCGATCTCTACCAACAGCATAATGGAGGCTAGGAGTGGATCCTTCTCCAGACAAACCTCCAGATGGGAACACAGCCTAGCCAAGCCTTGATCTGAGCCTTGTAAGGGACTCAGCTCAGGACCCAGCTCACTTGCTCCCAGACTCCTGGTCCGTAGAAATTGTGAGATAGGAAATGAGAAATGTTTTAAGCTGCTAAATGTATGGCAATTTGTTATGCAGAAAATAACATAATTACTCTTATTAAGTGCATTCAAACATATTCAACCTCACTGCTTTTGAGAAACCAGAAGTCTTTATCCTGCACCCTATCCAAATATTATGTGTTCCTCCTGTTTTTCAGTCCAAGTACAAAAATAGAGAACATTTATTCCTGTTGCTGTCACAAAGCTATGTTTTGGCATTAGAATTCCCTTACTATCATGACTTCATTTCAGTATTCTTCAGAAAAATGTCAGTCTATGGTATCTTAAATATTTTTGCATGTAATCAATGATATTTCTTCTTCCCTGAGCCTCTTCACCACTGTTCTATGGATTAGGCAGTTTTCTTTGTTTCTGGTGAGGTTCTTTTTTTTTTTTTCCCCCTCTCTTTTGGCAGCAACAACTAATCCTGACAATAAACTGCAAGTTTTTGGAGTTTGGCTATTCAAATTTTGCTCTAGGTTGTGGATGGGGCTCAGGTTTCTTGCTCTGGGACCATCAGTCTTTCTGTGTTCTTCTCAAAGAGCACAGCAAACACACAGGAGGGGGAAATTACACATGGGTGTTTCTTAACACATTCATTCAGAGGTGACATAGGGGCCCTTTTGCCCACATTCCATTTCTCAGAGTGCTATGGACTGAATTATGTTCCCTCCTACCAATTTTTTATGCAGAAATCCTAACCCCCAGTGTGATGGTATTTGGAGATGGGGACTTTGGCAGGCTGTTAGGTCAGGAGGGTGGAGCCCTCACAATGGGATAAGTGGTCTTATGAGACCAGACGTGACATACCTTTCTTCCTCTCTCTGTGTCTCTCTCTGTCGTGAGGACACAGCATGAAGGCAGCCGTATGCAAGTCAGAAAGAGTTCTCACCAGAAATGGACCAGATGGGCACCTCAGTCTCAGACTTCCACTCTCCAGAGCTGTGAGAAATAAATTCCTGCCATTTAAGTCACCCAGTCTCTGGTACTTTGTTGTGGCAGCCAGAGCTGACTAAGATACAGAGCAAGCTACATGGCAAAACCCAAAGCAGTTGGAGAAGTATATTCCATCCCCCTGCGTGGGAGAGAGGAGGAGTATATTTGTTAATAATGCAAGGAATGGTATTACAGGTGTTGAAGTCCTGTTCAGCCCTTGACATGCTACCTATCACTAGTATCTTAACTTTAAAGTTACAAGTAACATTATCATTCCAAAATCTGTTTAACTGATAAACTATCTGGTCTTCTGGAAGCAAAGCAGAAGTCTTAAACAAATGTAGAGATAAGACCTTTCCTTGATATCCATGTGATACCAATTGGTATCTGAAGTAGTTGAAAGTAACATAAAAGAAACCATACACTTCAACTTTATAGTTCATTATGTAGAAGTGACTTTGCTGAGTTTTGCTTAATTAGAACATGCACAAGTTCATGTTTTTGGTTAAAATGTTAGAAAATAAATAGGGCCTTTTTCCAAACTACGAAAATCTTACTAGGCTTTCATCCTCTCAGGAACTCTTCAACATTTTTGCATAATTCCTGATTTCATGGACCCTTCCTCATCAGTTTCATTGTTCCAACAGCTTAGCATTCAGGATGAAAATACACTTTGACTCATAGTCATGATTTTCATCCTGACTGAGCAGAGCTGGGCGCTGGAGCTGAAATCCTGCATGTTAGTCCTGAAACATGTTACCCTAGGAAACCAAGGAGATGATTCAGCCCCAGAATGATGTGATTTTGAAGAAACAGTTCACCACCCAAAAGTATTTAAAGAAACATACAATTCTGTGCTTCTCAAATGGCGTCAAAGGGATTTTCTATATTAACTTTGGTCACAAAAGCTTAAATCAAACCATTTCCCCATCTGCCATCTGAGTAACTCTGGTTCACTTCTCTTTGACCCGCCCCTATTTACTCTCATAAACTGACTTACTTTTGTCTTATGTAGATTGACTTGTCCTCTCTTGTAGGAAAGTAGCATCTTTACCCTTGAGGATGGGCAGAAATATGGAGCAAACAGGGTTATAAACACATCAATTGTTTTTTCAACTTTTGTTTTTGAATTGTATTGTGTTAGGGCCTCTCTGATAGCTCAGATGGTAAAGAATCTGCCTGCAATGCAGGAGACCCAGGTTCAATCCCGGGGTTGGGAAAAGCCCCTGGAGAAGGGAATGGCAACCCACTCCAGTAGTCTTGGTTGGAGAATTCCATGGACAGAGAAGCTTGGCGGGGCTACAGTCCATGGGGTTTCGGAGGGTCGGACACGCCTGAGCAGCTAACACATACAATGTAGACAGGCAATTAATAATGTTGTGATAGTGTCGGGTGAACAACGAGGGGGCTCAGCCATACATACACATGTATCTACCCTCTCCTCCCATTCAGGCTACCACATTACATTGAGCAGAGTTCCATGTCAGGGGCAGCATTCTTTTATTAATAGTTGACTAGTTGACTTCGGTGTTTGTGAACACACTCATGTTTATAGTTTTCGGTCCTATGCACTGAGTTTTAGACCTAATTGTCCATTTCTTAAAATCTCAGAAACCAAACTCTGGAAGAGATCTAGTCAGATCACCATTGTTTTGGGTTGTCAAAAAAGTTCGTTTGGCCAACCCAGTATATCTAAATATGCTCTGCCATAATATCAGTTAAGGAAATGAGGCTTAACCACTGCCAGCAACACAAAATTGGATGTAGAGACATCTGGAGTCTGACTGTTCCGTTATCTGTTTGGTTTGCTCTAAAAAAACATCCAGCGTATATTGGAGCTGATATCATCTCAGTGTAACTTCTACCAACAATTCTAAAAGTATCCCCTAAGAATATATTCCCAATTTCTCTTCTATCTGACAGTCCTTTCAATATTTGAGAATGGCTCACACATATAATCAGACTGAATAAGTGTCATTTCAAATGCTCTCATGTGACATGGATGTAAGTGTCCCCATCATCCTGGTTGTCCTTCATCAAAGTGATATTTATTTATAACTTTCATTGTTTGCCTAGATTCCAGTAGTCTGGCAAGAGTAGTGTAGAAGAATCCATTAAATCCACTATAATCTCAGTAATTCAGTTTAAACTTTAATAGTATTTTGAGAGGGAGAATGACATGGTTTTGTAAGAGCTCCAACTTGAAGTCAAACCACCTGGGTTCATAGGCAGCTTCATCCTGTGCCTCATTTCTTCATTAACAAGTCTATTCAAAGAAATTTTATGGATTTTGCAAGATTCCAGGGAGATAATGCTCACAAAGAACATGCAAAATATCTGGCACAAAATAAGAGCTCAGCTAATAATAATCACTAGTATTGTTACTTTGAAAACTCCTAGTTTAGAACTTATAATCAACTAAATTTCCCAGCGTCAGATCTTATATTCAACATTTAAAAATACTGTTATTGCTTCTTTATCATGTTGCATTCGTGCTTAATTCTGCTCATTCAGTGAGTTCCATTGCCAAATTAAACCAAGGAGCTCTCCTCCACAATATCTTTAGGCATTGAAGATATTGAAGATACACTCAAACCTGGAGTTGACCTTTGAATAGCTGAAATTTTATCTCTTTGCATAGCATAGCATAAAAACAGTAGCAGCAGTAACAACATCATTTATTGAATGTTTTCTACGTGCCAGACTTACACACACACACACACACACACACACACCCTATCTTGTTCTGGTTTTCCCATCAATAACCTGAGAATAATGATCCTAACAGTGATTAGTAATTGCAGCAGCTGCTCCACTCCCTTAGTCACAGGGACACTTGAGGGATAAAAAGACACTATCTGGATGTGTCTTTCCCAGGATCTGCCACATTTGCCAGCAGGATTTGCATCCGTGATTAGAACTGTTTCACAGGCAATTTCTTTCCCCACTGAAAACATTTCCATAAGGCCATTCCAAACATCAGCTCAGCTTCCATTTGACAAATACATTACAACTCATAACATTTCCATAGAATTTTAATATTAAAAACTGCTCTCATGGGACTTCCCTGGTGGTCCAGTGGCTAAGACTCTGTGCTTCCAATGCAGGGGGCCTGGGTTCGATCCCTGATCAAGGAACTAGACTCCACAGGCCACATCTAAGAGTTTACCTGCTGCAGCTGAAGACCCTGCATGCTTGAACTAAAGGATCGCGCATACTTCAGTGGAGATGGAAGATCTTGAGTACTGCGACTAAGACCCTGCATACCACATGAATAAATTACTTCATTAAAATATTTTTAAGTGCTTTCAAAAATGTTATATCATTCTAGCCTCACCAAAGCCCTACAGCAAAGAACCTGTAAAGAACAGCAACATTCACTTATCAGAGGACGGAACTGATACTGGAATTCAAATCCTTATGCGCTCTAGAATCTTCTCATCCCATCACTCAGGGACCCTGAAGCCATGTGTCCTAACTAGGAATCTACTCCGTCTGCATGCAGCCTTGAGAAAGTCATGGGACCCCTGCTTCCAGTTCAAAAATGGCCAAATAATCCCCATCCCAGTGTTTCTGTTGAAGGTGACTGTGGATAAAAGCCCCCTGCAAACTTCCATGAGTTTAACAGATATGGGTGTTCACAACACAAATACAGAATGTGTGTGTAACATTTTCTAGAGATTTAGGACTGATTTCCATACTGTCAGGGTGATAGTTACAGGATGGTTTTTGCTTTCCACAGTTTGACTCACCATTTCAAAGTATATTTCTAATAAAAATGTGCAAACTGCTTGTAGAATCATTGATAAATGTGTAAATAGAAGATCCAATTTTATTTTTAGCTTGAGAAGTCATTTCCAGTATCTCTTAATTTCTTTGACTCATCTTATTTCTCTTTGCTACTCTTGCAGATAAAAAAGCCAACAAACCCGGAGAGGTGGTATGGGGAGGGAGGTGGGAGGGGGTTCAGGATGGCGGGGTTCAGGATTGGGAACTCATGTACACCCGTGGCAGATTCATGTTGATGTATGGCAAAACCAGTACAGTATTGTAAAGTAAAATAAAGTAAAAAAATTTTTAAAAGCCAACAAAAATAAGAGCATTACTTTTTCCTTCTCACAAATCATTCTTGAACAAATGTAAAAAGTTGTGTAGTTGGGGTAGATGGTTAGTGCTCTTTTGTATTTTCCTGATGCTGTACCTGAGCTTAATAAGGTATTTTATGTATTTCAGCTTCAATTTAATTTTGTAGATCATGGGTACAGAAAAAAATGTAACTATTGAATTAATGTATTTTAAAATTATAGTGTTATAACATTTTATATTACTATTGTTGTTGTTTCCAAGATTGTTTCCTAGTTTAATAGGACTTGCCTGGGAACCTCAGACTTAAAAGGACGTTAACACTTGTCTTCTTCTGTAAAATTCTTTGATTCATTTATTCAAAGAGTTTGATATACTGAAGAAAAAAAAATCTAAGCATCAACCAACTAGCCCAATAGTTTTGATCAAGTAATTCAGCTGTACAATAAGATTTAAAGGGAAAAAAGTAAAAATATTTTTCAAAAGAGCTTTGCAGTTTTCAAAACGCCCTTACCATACACACATATTAATTACATACATAAAGCACACACACGCATCATGGAAAAATGACTATTACTATGCTGTGAGAACTGACTGGCCGTATTTGCCTTAAGTGGCAGTGTCACTGGTAAAGTACTTCGGGTTTTTTTTCTTTTTAAATGTTTTTAATTTATTTTTAATATAAATTTATTTATTTTAACCGGAGGCCTCTTACTTTACAATACTGTAGTGGTTTTTGCCATACATGGACATGAAACTGCCACNATAAGATTTAAAGGGAAAAAAGTAAAAATATTTTTCAAAAGAGCTTTGCAGTTTTCAAAACGCCCTTACCATACACACATATTAATTACATACATAAAGCACACACACGCATCATGGAAAAATGACTATTACTATGCTGTGAGAACTGACTGGCTGTATTTGCCTTAAGTGGCAGTGTCACTGGTAAAGTACTTCGGGTTTTTTTTCTTTTTAAATGTTTTTAATTTATTTTTAATATAAATTTATTGATTTTAACCGGAGGCCTCTTACTTTACAATACTGTAGTGGTTTTTGCCATACATGGACATGAAGCCTCCACGGGGGTACATGCGTTCCCCACCCTGAACCCCCCTCCCACCAGTACTTAGGATTTGTCCAATGTACATCTCATGTCTTCAGTAACAGCAAAAGAACCAAAACCTTAAGCAATGCTTACCAATTCCATTAATCCCATTAAAGCTCATAAGGCAGGACTTCAAGATCTTTTGTACAACAAGCACCAGTTACAGCTAACCAAATGTTACTGAGTAAAAAAAATGTGTTTTTTGTTCAGTTTTCCAGATCTTTTTCTTTATTTAGCTAATCAGTTTATTCTCTTCCAGTATAATCCATCCCAGGGAATTAGAGTGACTCAGTTTAACACTTCAAGCAGATTACAGCATTGGTAGAAGAATTAACAGAAGGAAAGTGCATTTGCTGTTTTCTTTAATAACTAACTAATGATAGAAATGCTATGAGATATATGGCATAATAAGACAGAAAACTATTAGGGTTAAGTAAACTGAAGAGTGAAAAAAAATGTCTTAAGAGCTATCTGCTTTTCCTCTGTTCTGCTGCAATCTGCTCTAACTTCATAAATATTTTTCTCTCAATCCCTATACTGCTTGGAACAATCACGGTTACTTTCTCTTTTTTCTTTCACCCTTGCCTTCTGAATCAAGAAGCTTCCCTACTGACTGTCTCTACATCCTAAGAATTTACTCATTCTCAAACTCCTTTACAATCCAGCTTGCACTCTTTCTCCCTCATTAAAATCCCCAGCTTTTTACATGGCCACAAAAGATTCCTTTAGGCTAAAAGCTCTGATCTATTTTCTGTTCTCTTTCTCTTTGATCTCTGTGGAGTTCTACTTTATTTTCTACTTTTGTGTGTGTATGTGTGCCTAGAGTTTCCAACTCCCTTAACTTAGCTTCCTTAGCTCTACACTCTCTATACTTTATGCTCCTACCATCTTTTGATGTACTTCTTCTAAGCTTCTGGACTGGTCCCTACTCCTCAAATATACACCTCCACCAAGAATCAATTTTCAGTTTTATGCTTATAAAAGTCTATACAATCTTCCTTTGAGATTTCAGGCATCTGTTATTTTCACTAGGCAATCATTTTACATTACTAACATCTTTAAGAGTTGTGTTGAAAGCTGTGGGATACAAAGATGAAAGTTCCCATAAAAGAGTTTAATTATCAAATTACCACCAACACGATCATATTCTTTTAAATCTAAACGTATCACCCTCCCTTCTTTCCTGAGAAGCAAGGTACTATATCCTGGCCATCATGGCTATAGATTCACTCTCAAAATAGAGCTAACAATGAACTCACTCTACCTTTCAACTTGCCAAATCGTGTGACCTCTGCTCTAAGGTACGACAGTGTCCCTGTCACTCAAGCTCAGTGTATCAAAGTCGTTGCTGACTTTTTCCTCACTTCCCCAACATGCTTAAGTAGTTAGTCATTTCTATCAGTTGCTTCTTCACCACAATTGTTGCATCTATTCCTTCCGTTTCAGTTTTGGTGCCACTCCTCTATTGAGAGTCCCTCACATGAGCTCAGAGCAAGTAAACTTGCAATATCCGGTAGCTGTGCCCAAGCCCAGTTCATCCCCTTCTAGTATATTCTATTCTTTTTTACTAGAATCATCTAGCTAGATACTAATTAGAATCAGTTTTCTCAAACCCTTATGATTCACCACTGTTTAAATAATCACAATTGGGTGGGTGGGGGGCCCTCCATGAGCTAGCCCCAGTCTAACTTCTGTGCTCAAAGGAAGCATGGCATTCTAGATCCCACCATTAAAATTCCATTCTCAGGTCTTACTCACATACTGACCCCCCATATTTGGAATATGCTTTCCTCCTGTTTGATTTCTTGATCATACTGTTCAATCAAGGTATACCAAACTTGCCTTTTACTAATGTATAATCATTTTTGCCAAATTGTATGCCCTTTTTTCTATTACATTTCAGCATTGACTCTTTCTTATAACTGATGTCATCCACTGCGTACTGTCACCATTTATTTGGTCATTGCAATCATGGATTTTCAAATAGCTGTAATATTTCAATGAATAATTTTGGAATATAAAAATGAGGAATATGCAATAAGCTAGACAGAAGATACAGTAATAGCCCATCACTTAGAAACAAACATCACTCCTATCTTCAGTCATTTTTTCCAATATTTCTGCTCTAGTATGCTTTCAAACAATGTAAATATGTAATTTTTGGTCTCCAATTGGGCCATAAGACTGTTGAAGTCTGGTCTGAATTTCATTACCTTTTCTCCTCGGTGCATGACATTTAAAATGTACTCCATAAGTGTTCATTAATATTAAATACAGGATGACAATTATACACATAGCCAAAACTAAAAATATATATTCATTGGTATATAATGATCTGTACAAAAAACATTTATATCAGTAGTCAGTACATTTCATGATGGTAGGGGTATAGCAATTCTGTTTAGCACTGCCCACCTAACAATTACCCCAGAACCTGAAATATACTACACAGTTGTTGAATATATTAATGAATTAAAATCACACTCTAGAAGGCAGTATTATAGAGGATCCAAACCGAAACTTCCTGTGAATTATCCATTTATATAGAGCTATCTCTTTAAATATCTACTGTCAGCTGATCATGTAGAATGGAGCCAATGTTAGATGATAGTTACATTTTAGATGATAGTAAATATTGTCACAGCCAGTCTTTTGCTTATGAGAGAAAGAGAAGAATAGAAGCAAAATTTCCATTTGGGGAACTTCAAAATTCACCAAAGGGATGATGTTATCAGTTAGGTATTGGGGGGACATGATTGCATATTATTCATTGATAGATATATATCAACATTATACAAATCAGAGACACTAAAAAAAAATTGTGTTCCTTTTGGTTCAAAATAGAAATAGTTATGAAAAGGAAGACATTCATATCTAGCAAAAGCATCATCTAACCCTTGTGTTAACAAGCCTCCTGTAGTACTCATTGTCCCGACTGTGTGATGTCACCTAGGGGCTTCCCTTGTGGCACAGTTGTAAAGAATCCTCCTGCCAACGCAGGTGGGTTCAATCCCTGGTCTGGAAAGATCCCCCATGCCCCAGAGCAAGTAAGCCAGTGCACCACAGCTACTGAGTCTNAAGCCTCCTGTAGTACTCATTGTCCCGACTGTGTGATGTCACCTAGGGGCTTCCCTTGTGGCACAGTTGTAAAGAATCCTCCTGCCAACGCAGGTGGGTTCAATCCCTGGTCTGGAAAGATCCCCCATGCCTCAGAGCAAGTAAGCCAGTGCACCACAGCTACTGAGTCTGTACCCCAGAGCCCTACGGAGGACCCCGCGCCCGGGGTCCGTGCTCCACATCAAGAGAAGGCACTGCAGCAAGAAGCCCACACCCGGCAACTGGAGAGCAGCCACAGCTCTGCGCTGCTGGAGAAAAGCCGGTGCGGCAGCAAACACTCAGCACAGGCATAAAAACAACCAAACCATCCATGTCATCCAGACCGCCGTCCACCCCTCCTGCCTTCCAAGAGGACGGCCAGAGCCCAGGACAAGGATAGTCATTCGGCTGCAGTTCTAAAGAGAACAAAATTGAGCATGAAGACAAAGGGTTAATGCTTCCTCTGCAGATTTATTTTCTCATCATCAAGTTCCAGACCGCCGTCCACTCCTCCTGCCTTCCAAGAGGACGGCCAGAGCCCAGGACAAGGATAGTCATTCGGCTGCAGTTCTAAAGAGAACAAAATTGAGCATGAAGACAAAGGGTTAATGCTTCCTCTGCAGATTTATTTTCTCATCATCAAGACAAAGGGTTAATGCTCCCTATGCAGGTTTATTTTCTCATTGTCAATTAGTCCATCCACTTCTTCTGGGTAGTTTCTTTTGGAATTTATGATTTTAGATTCTTTTCTCTCTTCATTGCTGTTGAAAGCCCACTGTAGAGATGATTTTACTTTTGTTTAAAGGCTTAAGCCTTCATGCACTAGATAAAATGACTTTGACAGATACAGGTAGGTACCTCAGATTTTTAGGGTAAATTCTGGAGCTAGCAGCCAGCAATTCCTCCCTGCAATTCGATTGGCCTGGCAGTATCCTTTCTGTGTCTTCTCTGATCCACCCCATCTCTGTGTCTGCCTATGGCCATATTAGTTGTCTCGACTGTTTGAGGATGGATTCAGGATTAACTCCTGGCAACTCACCATTTCTCACTCTCCGCTAGAGAACAGAATATCATGAAGTACTAGTGGGATGAGAGCAGCATGTGTAGGAAAACAGATGTCTGACTTCATCAGGCTTATTCGTGTGGGTGTCTGGGTGCCTGTAATTGCACCTGTCAAAGAGACTTGAAAACTGCCTATTATTTGAGGCACACACCTCAGAACGATGACGATCAGCAAAGAAAATTTGCTTTCCCAGAATCATAGCTGCAACAGCAGCAGAAACAATAACAGAAAACCAACTAAATTCTTATTAAGCCACTCCTAAATCAATGCACCTCAAGCACTGTGATTACATTTTGTATAAAACTAATGTGAATTTTGGCCACAGTCACACGTTCGAAAACAATTATAAACTCAAGGTGTTTGTAGGTAGAATAGGACTAAGGCTTATCTTAACTCAACCAACCTCTCATTTTGATGGGGGGAGAAAAACCAGAGGTTTTAATTGGGGATGAGATTAGATCAAATTTATACAATCAGTGAAAGAGCTAATATTACACCTTAGTTCTTTTCTAAATATAGAAATTTATCCCCTTCACCAAAGGGCTTTTTCCCCCCCTCCCAAATTACTCTAAATTCCAGTGACCTTTCTCATTTAAATAACATAGGGATTTAGGAACCCAACAAAATTGTCATACCTTTTAAATGCATACATACATATGATATATATCTACTATATCTTTATTAAATGTTCAATTTTAGGCCCTATATGCAAATCATAACCAGTCATTTTCTCATGTGGCAGAACAAACAAATAAATCATCTCAGAAACTAGTGCAAAGATATTTGGCTTTTCACAATTTTAAGCAAATCTTTCTTTTTCTCTCTCCCTTTCTCACTCTCAGTCTTTCTCTCTCTCTCTCTCTCTCTCTCTCTCTCACACACATGTGCACACATACAAGGTTGTTGGTTGAAATTAATCCTCATTTTAATTTTCCAGGTCACTGAATATTTGTCCATAGCCTCCTGCTATTTTTCCTTAATTAAAAACTCTTTTCTCTGCTCAAATATTGCTTCAGTTTTTAGCAATATGTATGTCTTGAACTGAGTCAAAGTTCAATAGCAGAGGCCTGGCAACATGAATGTTGTATCAGTGGAATGTGTTTGTGAAAATCTGGGGTAAATTCTGTGATAAGCTCTTCTAAAGGGGTGAGACCGACCTCCTCTTTTGTTCTGGCTTGAGCCCTAAACTGTATTCTGGGTAAGGAGGATTTTAGTTAATTGCAGGCTTTTGTTTTGCCAAGAGGTAGGAAGGGCTAAGGATTTCTATTAAATGGAACAGAAAAGAAAAGAGAGAAGGGGTGCTTTGCTCCTTTTAAGAATTTTGAAGGTGAAAGAATGAGTTAAATCTAATAAGGATTTTTGTTATACTTGTTCTTCCCTATCTATGCTTGGGATAAATCTTCAGTGAAATATCCATACTTTATGCGTTAAGGGGTTGAGTCTGGTTTCGAGTTGTGCTAAGTACTTTGTCTTATTTCAAGGTGATTGGGGGAATAAGAACAGAAACAGCCTATGCTTGCCCCTGGTGCCCCTCCCTCTGTGTGTGTGCATGTGTGTGTGTTTATGTGTCTGCAGTGACTTGTATCAACCAAAATTTCCAGAATACAGATCTGATTGAAATACAAAGCTACTTATTAGGACTGCAGCCCAGGAGACATAGGTTCAAGAAAAACAAAAATGGTCTTCCACCCAGACAAAATGGGCGAGGCTTATAAAGGCAAAACCCACAAGGTTACAGTTAGTTACATAGTTGTTTATCCAGGATTATAATTGGAGCTGTCAAGAAGTCAGGGCGCTTGTTAAGCTGGGATTTGCTGGGGCTTGGAGTAGTTGAATAGTTGCAGGGAGAGGCCTTGAGACCATGAGGTTGCAGCTGCGAACTGTGCTGAATACGGCTGGTGGTGTCCATGGTGCAGTTCAAAGAAAGCTCAGGTTCTCGGTGGTACAGAGACGTGTCTGAGATAGGTCTTCAGTGCTGCCCACGTCCATTTTTGTATGCCTGAACTTCCATCAGGCCACTATAATTTCAATGTGTCGTCACTTGGAAGCACCAGGAAGGATGAGTTCCCAGACATTGCCAGTCTACAAAATCTAGGAAGTTTTAAGTAATGCTGCAAAGCCAGGATCTTACCTCCATATTTCAGGAAGTGAAGGATCCCTTCAAACACATCCTTTATGGAGCTGGGATAGAGAATATAGTAGCCACACTTTTAGCTATTTCTACCATATTTTCATGCCCATCCCAACTTTATTCCCCTTGAGTTTAACAGATTAGTTTGACAGGTTAGTTTTCAGGGGTCTGAGCACTACTTTCCTTTAAATGTCAACTCTCTAAACATCACCACCACAACCTGTTAATAAAGCAAACTGAATGAACTGTTTATCTTGGTAAGGGAAAACACCTTCAAAGAACTCTCTAGTTCTTAGAGGAGAAAATGCAAGGTCACATTTGTTGAAAATAAGAAGTTTAGTTCAAGCTGAGTCTTTCAATGAGAAGACTTGATTGGGACTGGGAAAAAGATTATGTTATCAAAATTTAGAACTGCTGGAAATAGCAAGGTGAGATTTTGAGATTAGGGATTCAAAGCATCTGAAGACCTAAATTATCTGTTGCTATTTCTTTTTGAGGGGAAATTCCAAATTTTGTAGGAAGTCTTGCAATGAAGAATCAAGTTATTTGCCCGGGCAAAATTTCCTAAAATAGTAAAATTATGCTAATAAAAACAATGGAATAAACGGAATAGTAAAATTCTGACAATATAGATTATAATGTAGATGTTAAGTTGCGGGTATTGGGGTGGGGTAGCTAGTTTTGGAGTTTTTGTTTTTACATTCTTATCCTGAGTAATAGAGGCAACCTTAGGAAAAAGTTAAATATTTTCTTCCCGCCTCAGTTCTTTTGATATTGCATTTTTGATTTGAAGTATTTATTTATTTACTTTTGTAGTGTATCTTTGGACTTTTCTGATAGCTCAGTGGTAAAGAATCTGCCTGTCAATGCAGGAGACTTGGGTTTAACCCCTGGGTTGGGAAGATCCCCTGGAGAAGAAAAGGGCAACCCGCTCCAATATTCTTGCCTGAGAAATCCCATGGACAGGGGAGTCTGGCAGGCTATAGTCCATGGGGTCACAAAACAGTTGGACACAACTTAATAACTAAACAACAACAGCAATTATGAAATCATGTGTTTATGGTTCTGTTTGCACAGGTGAAGAAGTGTATAATAGTATGGTGACACAGTTCTCAAGCTTCCTAGGATCTCAAGGTCTTTTGAGAGCTCCTCTTGCCTAGTCAATGGTCTGAGTAGAGATACCATTTATATTAAGCAAGAATTCAGTCAAGATTTCTGCTTGTTAAGTCTGGTGGTGGTAAAAATAAACATTTATTGCGTAAGCCTGAGCATATTTATTCATGTTCTTAAATTTTAAGAAACAACTTATCATAGGCAGAATTCTATCACAAGAACCTCTGAAAATTCCAGATTGTGTGGAAGTCTATTCATCAAAATGTATTTGGGGGATTTGTTCTGGAATGCAGAGGAATCTTATTTAAGTCCTCTATGGATAGGGGCCACTGCTCAGCCAAGGTCTCTTTGCATCTATTGGATATAATCTGATGTCTGTAGGAACAGAGATTATTTTCTAGAGCCTCAGCTGACTCAATTTAACAACAATATATCATCTTTAGATGAGCAAATATCAGTGTGTGGGATAATGTTCATGACAGTCTCAAGTGATTTACACTGTATCATCAGGCTGGCCTTATAATCTGAGGAGTTATTTCAGTTGAAATGGGATGAGAAACTGAAGAAAGACTTTTCAGCCAATAACAAAGTCTAATCAAGGTACATAAAATTAAATATGGAGGAAGGACAAAGATTTAGGGAGAACCCTATGTAAGAAGAAGTCTTTACTATTTTTTACAGGGCTCTGAAAACTCATTTCTTCCTTCATTTATTCAACTGTCATTAGCGGTGGCTTGAGGGCTAAAGGAGCTATTGAATCCTGCTGTGTTAGAGAAATAAAAAGAAGTGAACCTGAGTTTGTGTTTGAGAAAGGCAAGGCCATGAAACCGCTTGGAGCTCTGCCTGTTGTAAGTTTGGTGTAGAGAATATAGGCTGTATCCTTGGACAAAGGCCACTTGATTTACAATTAGGGTGCTAGAAATGCGAGGACCTAAATGTAGGATTTGGGGGTCAATAAGTATATTTGGCACAATGGAAGGAGAGATCAAATGATATTAGATATATATATCAGATTAGGTATAAATGATATTAGATATATATATATTAGATCAAAAGATATTAGATCAATAGATAAAATGATATTAGATATTAGATATCAAATATAATAGATATACTCATGCTGGGATTAAGGGAAATTCAGAAATTACCTGGGAATTAGGCATTACCATCATCTAAAACTTCTGCTGGAATATCTACTTTGTCATTCACAAAGAGTTAATCTGTTTACACTGTTTATAAAAATTACTTCCCCAAGCTATGAGAATCATTGAATCATAATTAACTTCTTGTTGTGGCTAGCTTGCAAAGATGGCTGCCATCAATTTCTTCTCTACATTTTTGTGCATACTGCTTATCACATTAAAAGCTGGAATCTAATTCATCTCCTCTTAAATCTGAGATTCCTTAATAATTTGCTTGACTGATTCTATTTTTTTAAAAAGTAATTTTATTTCTAAGGTAGGGTCAGCAAAGTCTTTTCAGCTTCTTCCTGTCTTTTATAATCCTTGATCTGGTGACAGTACTTCTTGGAATCCAGCCACTATCCTATGAGAGGTCCAAGCACAGGAAGGAACCATATGCGGCCCTTTGGTTAACAACCCCAACTGAGCTCCCGGCCAATAGCCAGCATTTGACTACTTGTCCTGCAAGTGAGCCATCTCTTCATCCATCTTAGTCAAGCATTCAGATGACTGCATCCCAGCCACCATCTTACTGCAGTTTTGTTAGATAACTCGTGCAAAAGCTGCCAGCTGAGCTCAGTCAGCCCACAGAACCTGAGAGAAAATAGCATGCTGTTGGTTTAAGCCAAAGTTTTGATGTGGTTTATTACCCAGCAATAGGTAACTGGAACACTTCTCAACATACTATTTATGCAAATTTCTGTCAATTCACAGTAGGTGGATTCTCAACAATTAGAACAAATGAACAGATCCTGGTGATACACAAAGCTGAACACACAAAAACTTCCATTTTCCTCCTTATGTTTCCCCTGCCTACCCTATTTTCCCAGATAACGCCATGCTCTGTGATGTGCAGCAATGAATTCAGACCTGGCAATGTCGTGTTTCCTTTTTTCATATTCCCACTTTATGAAGGAATTTGTACTGCAGATTATAAACTGCTTCAGGGATCACATTTATTTGGGGATCCTGATTGCCTTGTCTAAATAATGTTGGTGATATCTTGATATTCTAAATTTTTCTTACAGCTCCGTGGAACTTTGTGAAAAGACAAAAAGTAAAACATTTGGGTGGGAGTAATATATCTTACCATGTTAAAGGAGCAACAGGAATTTTTATGACACACCAGGTAGTAGCTGATGATGAAGAAGCTTAACCAAAAATAAGCTTTCCCACGGCTAAGAAAGTAGGAGGATAACACAAGCTGAAAGATGCTTTTTAAATATTTCAAGATTCAGATGAGGGTATAATCACTTTGTTAAAATTACCTCCCATGTGGCAGGCACCGAATTATTGAATTGATAATAGGTTCAAAATATGTAAATTTTAGGGCTATAGAAAATATGTGTCATTTGACATCACTGGCACTATATATTGTTATATGTTGTAATTTGATACACATTTTATACTCCATACTGGTGATTTTAGCTGTATATATGCTTAAGTGTGATTAGAAATAGGAAAGTGAGCGGTTAGTAACTACTTGCTAAGTATGAACTATTGATGAGTCTTCAGCAGTCTTATTGCTTAAGCCATTTTCCCCAGATGGCCTTTAAGGAACAATTTAAAGGATTGGAATAATAAGGGAAAGGTTTTCTTCTTTCTTTGATATTATATTGTCCTCTCTGGAGGAAAAACCTTCTGCTGACTGCCCAGGGATAAGCATAAGAAGAAGGAAGAAAAAAAGAAAAAGGAAAAAATGCAGCGTCACCTGCACACACCAACCTGTAGGGGGAAGTCACGGCTCTCACTTATTCATCTCATCTCCTTAACCACCTCCTCCACCGCCATTCTCTAATAACTCTTCTGATGTTCAGTCCAGCGCTTCTTCCACCTACATCATGTTACCTTGCTGTCACTATTATGTTCAAAAATTTGCTCGCCATAAAATGCTATCTCATATAGAAAAAAAAATGTTTATCACTTTCAATGATTCATTATCCCTCATTATACACTTTTTCTCTTATCAGAAAACCATATACATATACATTTCATATGCATCAGCATATATATGTGTGTGTGTATATCTTCCATATGTATTTATGTGTCTGTATATACACATGCATTGTCAGTAAAGATGAGTTTCCTCTTCTATCATTCAGTAGTGATGTAAAGTTGCTGCATACTTAACAAGATTGCAGACAGAAGCTTAGTTGTAAAGCCACTTGTTTTGAACTGAGAGGTCACTGAAACAATTAAAATCATGCATAGTAGATACTGAATAATTCAAAGAAAGTTGCAGATAATTCATGCTCCCTCCTTGCAGTCACTGCCTGATCTACAAGTAATCTGAAAAATGAGACTGTCTGGTAAAATTTTTTCCCTCCTGACAAATAACAGGTTTCTATAATTATCCTGAAATATTTTAGCAGTACAAACCAGAATAATGTCAAAGCAACTGAAATTAGGTTTACAACAGAATTCCAAAATAGCAGCAGTCTCTTACAGGAATTTAGCCGTCTCTTTCAGGAAAAAAACAAATATTTAAAGGCTCATATTTCTGTAGTTGGACCCAGTTCACTTCAGAGGACTTCAAGAAAAGGTAGCATATATTCTATATATGTCTGGATTCTTGACTGACAGATGCTCCTTGGAAGAAAATCTATGACCAACCTAGACAGCATATTAAAAAGCAGGGGCATTACTTTGCCAACAAAGGTCTGCCTAATCAAAGCCATGGTTTTTCCAGTAGTCATGTATGGATGTGAGAGTTGGACTATAAAGAAAGCTGGGTGCTGAAGAATTAATGCTTTTGAACTGTGGTGTTGAAGAAGACTCTTGAGAGTCTCTTGGACTGCAAGGAGATCCAACCAATCCATTCTGAAGGAAATCAGACCTGAACATTCACTGATGCTGAAGCTGAAACTCCAATAATTTGGCCACCTGATGCAAAGAACTGACTCATTGGAAAAGACCCTGATGTTGGGGAAGATTGAAGGTGGGAGGAGGAGGGGATGACAGAGGATGAGATGGCTGGATGGCATCACCAACTCAACGGATATGAGCTTGCATGAGCTTCAGTAGCTGGTGATGGACAGGGAAGCCTGGCGTGCTGCAGTCCATGGGGTGGCAAAGAGTTGGACACGACTGAGCGACTGAACTGAACTGAGCATATATTCTATATATGACTGGATTCTTAACTAGTCAGTTCTCTGCTGAATAGAGGTAACAAACCCTAGTGTTAGGAATGTGAAACATACATTTTATAAATCTTAATTTTTATTTTGCTCATTATTTGCACTTTTGACTTGGGAAATCTTAAACTTGATATTTTCTATAGATATATATAATAAACACATTATATTTTATGATTGGATAGTCCATTATATTTTATAAAAATATACAAATTTTCTCTCATTAAATCTATAAAACCCTTGAATAACCTGCAATTATTATAATCAGACAAAGAAACTGAAAGTAAGACAAATTGGGAAAATTTTCTCACAACATGGAATTTAAAAATCAGGATTTGATCTAGAATTTCTGACTCTAAATCCAATGATCTTTTCATTACAACAAATGATTTACTAACTACTCAAGAATTTATGTTGGGCTATTTCGATATCTGGGCTTTCCAGGTGGCTCAGTGATAAACAATCTGCCTGCCAATGCAGGAGGCATAGGAGACACAGGTTCGATCTCTGGGTTGGGAAGATCCCCTGAAGGAGGAAATGGCAATCCACTCCAGTATTTTTGCAGTATGATCCCATGGACAGAGGAGCCTGGTGGGTTACAGTCCATAGGGTCTCAAAAGTCGAGCATGACTGAGCAGGCTCACTTTTTGACACTTAAAGAAATATAGTATGAAAATAAAATTAGCATTTTAACTCTTTTTGTATAGGTTATGCCTTTTGGAGTTCTAGTAATTGGATAAACCATCTCAAACAATATCTGTCTGATATTCCTGATAGTAATTTTTAGGAATGATAGCAAATGAACCTGAACACACCCAGCCTATGCATTAGATTGTGTATGTGCGAGATGAGTTATGTCCAACTCTTTGCAACCCCATGGACTACAGCCTGCCAGGCACCTCTGTCCATGGAATCTTCCAGGCAAGAATACTGGAGTATGTTGCCATTTCCTATCCAGCGGATTTTCCCCACCCAGAGATAGCACCCATGTCCCTTGCATCATGCTACCTGGGAAAGCATGCATTAGATTAGAGACTTATATTGTGAAAAGTCATCCTGTACATATGGTAGAATCTCAATAAATTGTTGTTCAGTGACATTTGACAGTTGATGTTTCTGATATTTCCAAGACTTAAAATAGCATTGTGATATCATTGAATTGGGTAGTTGAAAATATATCTTTTTTTCTAGGCTTTTGAAGAGCAGATTTCAGCACTAACTTAACCCTTTAAAGAGTCAGGGAATTTCTTGTGCCTATGCAATGTCATACTAGAATCAGTTCAGTTAAGTTCAGTTCAGTCACTCAGTTGTGTCTGACTCTTTGTGACTCCATGAATTGCAGCACGCCAGGCCTCCCTGTCCATCACCAACTCCCAGAGTTCACTCAGACTCACGTCCTTCAAGTTGGTGATGCCATCCAGCCATCTCATCCTCTGTCGTCCCCTTTTCCTCCTGCCCCCAATCCCTCCCAGCATCAGAGTCTTTTCCAATGAGTCAACTCTTCGCATCAGGTGGCCAAAGTACTGGAGTTTCAGCTTTAGCATCATTCCATACTAGAATAACCCAAACCAAATAACCCATGCTAAAATGACATCATAACCCTATCTCTGGGGGCATGTGCTAAAATAATCCAAACTAAATAATAAATGTGTACTAAAATAGCCCAAGTCAAATAACTCATACTAAACTAATCAAAACACTCTTTCACTGGAAACATATAGAAACATAGACTAAATTTAAACATACGTAATTTAAACGTGTAGCTGAGATTGTTAGATATAGAATTTCTCAGGTGCCAAGAGAGAAAGAGTGCTGAAAAGACACTGAAATAACTGTGTGAGGAAACGATGCGGCTCTTTTTTTTTTTTTTTTTTCTGGCCATGCTATGTGGATCTCAGTTCCCTGACCAGGGGTCAAACCTGTGCCCCCTGCTTTGGAAGCATGAAGTCTTAACCACTGGACTGCCAGGGAAGTCCCCTGTGGCTCTTTGATGTTGGAAGGAGTTGGAAGGAAGGGAAACTGGCATTTTGGAGGGATTGTAATCAATAACCTAGAGCAGTGGTTCTCAGATTGTATAATTTTGCCACCCTTCCTTTTTAGTCCTTGCCTTGACACATTAGACAATATTTGGAGGCATTTTTGGTTGCTACAACTGTGAGGGTGCTCTGGTGTGGGCAGTGTTAATAGCATCTAGTGGGTGGAAGCTAGAAATTCTGCAAATCATCCTACAATGCATAAGAAAAGCCACCCTGAAAAAGAGAATCATATGGTGTCAAAGTCAATAGTGCTCAAGTTGATATATTCTGACTTGACGACTGGGGGGTTATGCCCACTGGGACAGTGAGGGAAGATTTTGGTCTAGAGGTATGGAAGTTTAGAACTGAGATTCCCAAAATGAGTCTTAATCCTATGTGTGAACTATCCTAAGTTGAAAGGAGAATCACAAAAGAAAAACAAATCACAAAATTTGCCAGTGAGATATTTTGTTCTTTTCCTTTTTGTCCTGAATATGGATTAAGAAAATTCCCATGACCCTAAGCCACCTCTCAGTTTGTGGTTCACATTTACTGGCTATATACTTTGGATTTCAAATATTTATAAAATAAAATGAACACTGATTCTAAATATGTGATATGATTGGGAATTTTTTGCTGAAGGATACACAGAATATTCCCTGGCAAGATAATTTCAAAATCTATGCCACAAAGGGATATTCACAGAAAGAAAAGAAAAATGGGACAGAGATTAGTTCACAGTAAAATTTTTAAAAGTTGAGCAATGTACTAAAAGGGGTCTTTGGTACATTCAACCTACAGTGATATTGAAGTCCATAACACTCAAGGTAATAAAATAATTTTGAAAGGAAAACAAAAAAATTAGGTTTAATACTATCAACATATTTAATAATATTTAAAATTCTATGAAACTTCAGGCACTGTGAAAGAAGTGGACCTGTAAAAAGAAGCAAGTCAAACCTTTAGAAATGAAAAACAAACTCAATGAAATAAAAAACTCCATCAACAATTTAAATAGAAAATTAGATACAAATAAACAGAATAGTGAACTGAAATAAACATTGAGTGATTAGACAGAATACAACAGAAGTGAGGGGAAAAACTTCAATAATGTTGGAAAATATGAGAGGTTAAGAAAGACAGAGTTCGGAATAAAAAGTGTCAAAATTCATACAGTAGGAATTTTTTAAGGAAAGACTAGAAAATTGGGGAGATATCATATTCACAATAATGGAACTTGTAAAGCTGGATTGGCTACTTTGAACAAACTCTCATGCTGACAACAACTAAAAATTGTATATGAAATCTGGGAAAAGGTCTCTGTAAAGTTTAGAAGAGCTATGCAGATGACACCACCCTATGGCAGAAAGTGAAGAGGAACTAAAAAGCCTCTTGATGAAAGTGAAAGAGGAGAGTGAAAAGGTTGGCTTAAAGCTTAACATTCAGAAAACTAAGATCATGGCATCTGATCCCATCACTTCATGGCAGATAGATAGGGAAACAGTGGAAACAGTGTCAGACTTTATTTTTGGGGGCTCCAAAATCACTGCAGATGGTGACGGCAGCCATGAAATTAAAAGACGCTTATTCCTTGGAAGAAAAGTTATGACCAACCTAGACCGCATATTGAAAAACAGAGACATTACTTTGCCAACAAAGGTCTGTCTAGTCAAGGCTATGGTTTTTCCGTTGGTCATGTATGGATGTGAGATTTGGACTGTGAAGAAAGGTGAGCGCCAAAGAACTGATGCTTTTGCACCGTGATGTTGGAGAAGACTCTTGAGTCTCTTGGACTGCAAGTTGATCCAACCAGCCATCCTAAAGGAGATCAGTCCTGGGTGTTCATTGGAAGGAATGATGCTGAAGCTGAAACTCCAGTACTTTGGCCACCTCATGCGAAGAGTTGACTCATTGGAAAAGACTGATGCTGGGAGGGATTGGGGGCAGGAGGAGAAGGGGACGACAGAGGATGAGATGGCTGGATGGCATCACCAACTTGATGGACATGAGTTTGAGTGAACTCTGGGAGTTGGTGATGGACAGGGAGGCCTGGTGTGCTGCAATTCTTGGGGTCGCAAAGAGTCATACACAACTGGGCAACTGAACTGAACTGAACTGAACATGCTAATGATAAACTGATGGTCAGAATCTTAGAGAAAATGAAATCCAGAGAGAAACCTGTTTCTTGGTAAACTCACTGAGCAGTGAGGGTTTGCTGGTCTCAGCTAAGAGGCTAAGAATCTTCTAATAGTATATTCTCATTTCCCTTTTTCTTGTCTTTAGGCTACTGGTGTCATATGCTTTATTTACAGCTATGCTACAAATTACATAACGTATGTCACTGTTGTTTTTGTATTTTCAATAATTCTTAAAAGAGGTTTACATAATAAGAATATATCTTATCTATCATATTTAATTTTATTGCTTAGGTATTAGTCACAAATAAATATTTCCTGTGGTTTCACAAAATTTGGAAAATTTTACCCGTTAGTTCTTCAAATATTTTTTCCCCTCTTTTTTGAGACTCTATTCAATGTATATTAGGCTATTTGAAGTTATTCCACAATTCACTGACATTCTTTTCATCTCAGTTTCTAATACTATACCAAGTTCACTGAGCTCTTCTTTCTCCCTATCTCATTAACCAATAATCCCAACCAGTGTCTATTTTTATTACAGGTATTGCAGTTTTTCATCTTCAGAAGTTTCATTTATATCTTTTAAATATCTCCTATCTAACTTTTTGAACAAATACCATATAGTCATAATAGGGCTTCCCAGGTGGTGCTAACGGTAAAAAACTCGCCTACCAATGCAGGAGACCCAAGAGACACAGGTTCGATCCCTGGAGAAGGAAGTGGCCACCCACTCCAGTGCGCTTGCCTGGAGAATCCCAGGGACAGAGGAGCCTGGAGTAGTCTATAGGCTCCCCAAGGGTCAGACATGACTGAAGCGACAGCACTCACGCGACGTAGTCATAGAAACTACTTTAATGTCTTCCCTGCTGATGGTAACATCTTTACTGGTTCTGCATCAGTTTCAGCTAATTGACTACTTTTTCAAATTATTGGTCATATTTCCTGGTAATCTTTGATTGAAGGCCAGACATGGTAAATTTTATCTTGTTGATATCAGATATTTTTGCATTTCTAAAATTTTCTTATTTTTTTTCTGCCATGCTGTTTAGCTATTTCAAAGCAGTTTGATCCTTTTGAGTTTTCCTTTTATAATCTGTTAGACATGTCCAGTGGAGAAGGCGATGGCACCCCACTCCAGTACTCTTCTCTGGAAAATCCCGTGGGCGGAGGAGCCTGGGAGCCTGCAGTCCGTGGGGTCATGAAGAGTCGGACACCACTGAGCAGCTTCACTCTCACTTTTCACTTTCATGCACTGGAGAAGGCAATGGCACCCCACTCCAGTGCTCTTGCCTGGAGAATCCCAGGGACGACAGATCCTGGTGGGCTGCCGTCTATGGGGTCGCAGAGAGTCGGACACGACTGAAGCGACTTAGCAGCAGCAGCAGCAGCAGTGATAATGGCTATTACTTCCAGCCCTGGGTAAGTTCTCTAATCCAGTCTATGTTTCAGCCCCTGGCCTCTAGTAGTTTTCAATACGCCTGTGTCAGTCAGTCCTCTGCTTAATGTTCAAAGAAAATGCTGTGCATCTGAGTCCTCAGTCCTGTCAACACTGCCCTGTCCATTCCTTCCACTGTCAGCACTATCTCTAAAACTTAGTAAGTCTGCTTGTCCCCTCCTGGATTCCCTCTACCTGTTAAACTGTAGCCCAGAATCATTAAGGCAGTGAGATGGGGTACTTGTAGGACTTACCTCATTTATTTCTTGTCTCTCAGGGAAAGTAAAAGTCATTCAGTTGTGTCTGACTCTTTGCGACCCCATGGACTATACAGTCCACAGAATTCTCCAGGCCAGAATACTGGAGTGGATAGCCTTTCCTTTCTCCAGGGCATCTTCCCAAACCAGGGATCAAACCCAGGTCTCCATTAGGTTGCAAAGAGTCGAACAAGACTGAGCGACTTTCACTTATAAAGTGTTCCCTGAGAGACAGGAAATAGATGAGGCAAGTCCTACAAGAGCCCCATCTCACTGCCTTAATGTTTCTGGGCTACAGTAACAGGTAGAGGGAACACAGAAAGGGCTAAGATTAAGGCAGTGAGATGGGGGGGGGCACTTGTAGGACTTACCTCATTTATTTCCTGTCTCTCAGGGAACAATTTTCCATAGGGTATGTATGGCGTCTTCAAAATAGATGTTTCATATAATTTGTCTTCCTGGTTGCTTTGGATGGAAACTTATATCTGGTCCTTTTTCTTCTATCTAGGGCAGAAATGGAATTCATATCCATTACATTTTAATTATCCATCAGAGATAAACATCTAGTTGCCTTCAACTCTATTAAAACAAAGAGAACCAAGGAAATGTTTTTGTCCTTGTCCACTAATGCTTAAGAATTGGAGCGGACGTGTTGAAGGGAGACAATGTATATTTCCCGAAGTCAGATTATTGTCTACTTTTCTGCCATAAGCATAGAATAAAGGATATATATTTTATTATATTTTGCCCAGTGGCCCTATCTTCTATGTTGGTTATACCATTTAAAAAATATATACTTTTATATACAATCTGATATGTTCCCCCACTTGTTTTTATTCATGTTTTAATAACCACTTTTCCTTTCATAACATTTAAAATAATTTATGCATATATTTGTTAGATGATCACCTCCCATTCTGACTATAAAGATCAAATACCTTTCATTTCCCTTGATACTTCTAAGACCTAACAGAGTGAATACCACATAGGGAAAGGGTTCTAGATATTTTCAAAAGAATGAATGAGGGGATAATTTCTGGCTATCCAGAGTTAATAAATAAGATTTCTGGCTTTTCAAAAGCCACAATATTATGGAATTTTAGGCAGAGATTAAGTAAAGGGCAGTACATTGGAGAATTTCAATCTGATTCAATTTCTAATTCTATTTTATTTTAATAGTATGAGAATGCGGTCATACAATATTGATAAAATGAATGTTTAAGTGGCTTTGGCTTTGAAAAATTAGAGTTTATTGGTGAAACCCTGAAGGAACTTGCATTAAAGTTAAGAACAAGAAAAGTATATTTTTTATTATCTCTATTATTTTTTTCTAAAGTTATACCAAATAATAGAGGAAAAAGTAAACAAGAGATTTAACTACTGAGGGGAGACAAAATTTGCCAATGTTTCTAGTTGCTTCAGTTATCCTCCTAGAAATTTATTAGTATAAAGTAAAATTTTGCTTCAGGTCATAATATTGGAAGTTATGGTAAGCTGAATAAGGCCTCCAAAGATATCCAGGTTCTTATTGTTGGAACCTGTGAATATTACCTTATATGATAAGGATCCTTATATAATTAAGTATGTTGCAATAGTAAGATTTTCCTGGATTATCTGTGTAGGCCCTAGATATAATCACAGGAATTTCCCTGGTGGTCCAGTTACTAAGAGACTCCACACTCCCAATACAGGGGACCAGTTTAAATCCACATGTCACAACAAAGAGGTCACATGTCACAACTAAAGATCCCAGATGCTGCAACTAAGACCCAGAGCAGCCAAATAAATAAATTAATTCAAAAATAAATGTTAAAAAAATCACAAATGTCCTAATAAGTAGAAGACTGCATTACAGAAGAAGCTGATATGATGATTGGGTATACAGAGGAACACAGACAGAAATTCAAAAAGGTTTGTTGCTAACACTGAAGACAAACTAGGTATCGGTATCGTGAGACTACAGAAGCGAGGAATGAAGCTCAAGAGCCTGGAAAAGACCAGGGAAGGGCCTCGCCCCCAAGGCCTGAGAGGAAGCACGGCTGACCCTGCAGTCCAGGGAGACCCCTGTTTGGATTTCTGACCTCCTGGATCTTAAGAGAATAAATTTGTGCTGTTTTGTGTCCCCACTTTTATGATGGTTTATGGCAGCAGTGGGCTTCCCTGGTGGCTCAGTGGTAAAGAATGCCTACAATGCAGGAGACATGGTTTCGATCCCTGGGTTGAGAAGATGCCCTGGAGAAGGGAATGGCAACCCACTCCAGTATTCTTGCCTGGGAAATGCTATGGACAGAGGAGCCTGGCGGCTCCAGTCCATGGAGTAGTAAAAGAGTCAATGTGACTTGGTACCTAAAAACAATTACAGCAGCAATAGGAGAGGAATACAGAAGAAAAAAGACTCCTTTCATAAGATCTGGAGAGAATTTCGCACATTTTTGGATGAACTTTATCAGGTACATCCTTTAAATAGCTTTTAAAAGTTTATCTAGGAATGTAAAAAGAGATGTACTCAGAAGTGTGATACTGTTACTTTTTTCAATCCATGTAAAGCCTGTGTTTCATTCCAATCAATATTTTATGTAATTTTTGAGTTTTCAAAAATTATTCTGTATTTCATATGGAAAAATAAATCTGGGAGAACAGATAAGAAAAAATTGAGAGAACAAGAAATGGCGGCGAAGGGGAAATCTGACTGACATTAGCAGATGTAACTGCCAAATATGAAGGCGGCTTTAACTATGAAGGTGTCTTTTTTCCAAGCCCTGATCTCTGATTATGTTGTGTTTAAACAAGAGAATCATTCTCAATGGAACCAGATTTTTACAAGGCAACAAAAACCTCATGTATATATATAAACATTTAGGATCTGATAAATGTGACATTTCAAATAGTGGAGAAATTATGAATTATTCAATAAATCATGCTGGGACAATTAGTTATTCTGTGGAGAAATTATATACTCTATGCCAAAACAAATTCCAGAAAGATTAAAAAATGAAATCTAAAACAGTAAATAAATAAGAAAACCTTTCTAAAAATAAATTCAACAGCAGAACTCATTTAAAATATTGATATACTCAAATACCAGCAGTTAAAAATATTTGTATTTCAAAAACTAGGCAAAAATAAACAAAAGTAAAAGGAATAAAGTAAGCTTGAAAAATATATTCAAAAATTTAACAGGAAAAACTATTTTTATATAAGAAGAATTTTCATATATTAATAATCAACAGATTGAGTACTCCAATAAAAATGGGTAAAGGACAGAAGTAAATTACTCAGTAAAAATATACAGATGGCCATTAAACTTTAGGGAAAAAAGCTCAATCTTATTCACAATAAAAATGCAAATTTAAGCAAAGAGGTTCTATTTTTCCTTCCAAATTGGTAAAGATGGAAGGGGAGAGGGAATTATGCAGAGTAGCAATTACCATTTTATAAAATGAACATATATTAGTGTTATAATAAAAATATAGAGTAAAAACAAATAGTAAAGAAGAAATTTCAAGAAATCTTTGCTCTCCTTTCCTGACTGGGCCAGTCATTCATTTATTCAGTTAATACATATTGGACAATTATTCTCTTCCTGAAACTTGAAGTCAAGAACCTTAAATCATATTATAAGTGGATGTGTATGTGTGGCGGAGGGTGGAAGGTGAGAGGAAAGCCACATTAAAAACCCAAGTGTAAGTACTGGGGGTTGCAGGGAGATGGAGAAGGCCTATCTCACGGAAGCCGGGAAAGAGTTGATGGGAGGGGGTGCTTTCGTTAAGTTTCATGGGCTTCAAGGACTAAAAGGAGTCTACCAGTTAAGAAAGAGGTGTGTGCTTCCCTGGTGCTCCAGTGCTTGGGACTTCCATTCCCAGTGCAGGGAGGATGGGTTCAGTCCCTGACTGGAGAGCTAAAATCCCACATGCCTCACAGCCAAAGAACTAAAAACATAAAACAGAAGCAATAGTGTAACGAATTCAATAACCTCTTTAAAAATGGTCCACATCCAAAAAGAGAGGGAGGGGAGGGAAAGGCCTTTTTGAGGGAGGGGGAATGACAGGAAAGGGGAGGGGGGAGCATGACCCTTGAGAGAATTGGAGTTCAGCACTCCTCACACACAGGTAAGGATGAGTTCAGTTGGGGTTGTCATGGAATTCTTGTTTGCCAGGTTTAGGATGTGGGACTTTATTCTGTAACTCCTGAAGCTTCTCTGAAAGTTTTCATAAGAAGGTGGTAAGATCTTATAATCTAAGGGAGGGACAGAAACTTGATGAATACTGGGGAAGAGTTAACATTGAGAAAAATACATCTGTGTCTTTGGCCACGTATATCCTTCCATCTGTTTTTATTCGTTTTTTTTTTTTAATAGATAGATTGTATTTATTTATTTTCAATGTGATGTTATTTTTATTTAGATTTTTGGCCTTGCAGTAGAGCATGAAAAAAAAGTGAAAGTGAAGTTGCTCAATTGTGTCCCACTCTTTGCAGCCCTATGGACTGCACCAGGACCCACCAGGCTTCTCCTCCATCCATGGGATTTTTGAGGCAAGAATACTGGAGTGGGTTGCCATTTTCTTCTCCAGGGGATCTTCCCAACCCAGAGTTAGAACTCAGGTCTCCCACGCTGCAGGCAGACTCTTTACTGATCCTGACTGCCCCACCAGGGGTTGAACCTGCACCCTCTGCATGGGAAGTTTGGAGTCTTAATCACTGGACTGCCAGGTAAGTCACCAGTTCATTAATTCTTTATTAAACAAGGATTGTCGAGCTCTCTTGATGGCTCTGTGGGTAAAGACTCTGCCTGCAATGTGGGAGATGCAGGAGATGCTGGTTCTCTCTCTGGGTTGGAAAGACACCCTGGAGGAGGAAACGGCAGCCCACTCCAATATTCTTGCCTGAAAAACTCCCATGGACAGAGGAGTCTGGTGGGCTATAGTCCAAAGGGTCAGACACGACTGAATGACCGAGCAGAAAAAAATTGTTGAGCTCTCACTGCACACTCACTGAGGAATCCAAGGGGCACTCAGCACAGTGGTTGCCTGGGTGAAGAGAGAGAGAAGGAGGCAGGTAGGGAGATAGGTTGCAGTAGAGGCTGAGATAGACCCCGCTGAGGAGAGAGGGTGGTAGGCAAGGCTTCTTGGAAATGCTGACATGTTTACTGCACGTTTGCTGACCAAATGGCTCCAAGCATAGAGCAATCAATCCACATGCAGAGTTCACCCTAAGAAAAGAGCCACCCTGATCTGATACATGACCTCACCCACAGCTGTGGATTTTGAACTCCTTTGAGAATGGATAACAGGGAACATTTTCTCCAGCTTTGGGTGCCCTGATGCCTTAGTGCTTCAGCAACTCAAATCCAGATAGGGCTGCCTTAATATTTTGAATTTTACTGAGGGATTCAATCGTTTTGTTCTTTCTCTTTCAGTATGTCATTGTAAATAATTCTAGTTTTAAATACCATCCAAGGTACAATTTAAACAAGGATTATAATAATTTTCCTCCCTCTACAAATAAACAGGCTGAAAAAAAAAAGAAAGGAAATGCAAATAGAAAAAGAAGGAGGAAGGGAGAGGAAGAGAGAAAAACAGGGGAGAGAAGGAAAGAGGGAGAGAAGAAAGGAAGAAGAGAAAGAGAGAGAGCAAGGACCAGGAGTCTCTTGGGAATAAGTATCTGATACTTTTTTTATTTCTTGTTTTCTCTCCAGGTAGATGTGGAATTACTATGACTGGAGTGCTGAATGGGGCCTTAGCCCTGGAGCTTGCCAGAACTGGGAAATCAAAATAAGAGACCTGAACAATAGTCCACAAAACTCTGGCATGATGCATTTATTCCTGACCATTGTGCTGAATCTTTTTAAAGATTGTTTTAATACTTCTTAGTAGAACTAAACTATCTTGGTCTTTTAAAAGGGGGGAAAAAAGGCCCTCTTTACTCCCATCCATTTGCTAAGTGTATTGTTTACCAAGAGAAATAAAGGGATACGGGGAAATGAGGGTAAGGAGAGGAGGGTGAAAGGAGGTGGATCAGTTTCTATTCACAGACTCACTCTGGCTTGCCTCTGCCCTCTGGAGCCTCTGCCCTCTGCAGCCTCTGCAGCCCAGAACGCTTCCCAGCTGAGTTCCTGCCACCTTATTCTATGAGCTGGGCTGGCCCTATGACATTTCAACAGGAGCATTTGGATCAGGCTCACATAGAGACACTGACATTTTGCAAGTTCATCAGAAAGGCAAACTTTAACTCACAGTTCTTTCCAAGAGCAATTTTTGGTTTGCTCTGAATAGCCCAAACTGAAGTGAGTACGAGGTAGATTGAGAGAAAACGAAATAATTTTTCTCTTTAAAAAGGTGGAGAATGAACCCCTGCTTTCATTGACTGCCTGTCATCCACAAAGCACTCTAATCTGCTAGCTGGAAAGGATGTCTTACTCCACTGAACCTAAGGAGTCCTCTAACCCATATGTCATTTATCACTTTTCCTTTCCAATCTACTATACAGGTGTTATCCCAGTTGTACAAGTCAGGTCCTAACAAAAAACAGAAAGCACATTTGTCTGGGATGTTGAAAACAATCTGATGAAGAGACTATTACAAAAGTAAAGACAGGGTTAAGGAGACCAGCCAGTGAGGCTGAGGTATCCAGGGACTAGTCACAGCATGAAGCCATTACCACCCTATACCTGAAGGGGAAGGATAGGAAAAGGAATGGCAAGATTTAGGTGTGAGTGACAACTATAAGTGAGGCTGCCCTCTCCTCAATTCAGTTCAGTTCAGTTGCTTAGTCATGTCCGACTCTTTGTGACCACATGGACTACAGCATGTCAGGCTTCCCTGTCCATCACCAACTCCTGGAGCTTGCCCAAACTCATGCCCATTGACTCAGTGATTCCATCCAACCATCTCATCCTCTGTCGTCCCCTTCTCCTCCTGCCCTCAATCTTTCCTAGCATCAGGGTCTTTTCCAATGAGTCTGTTCTTCGCATCAGGTGGCCAAAGTATTGGAGTTTCAGCTTCAACAACAGTCCTTCCAGTGAATATTCAGGACTGATTTCCTTTCGGACTGACTGGTTGGATCTCCTTGCAGTCCAAGGAACTCTCAAGAGTCTTCTCCAACACCACAGCTCAAAAGCATCAGCTCTTCGGTGCCCTCCCCTAGTTGCAGTCATAAACATTGCCAGAAACATCATACTTAGGCAAAGAGCAAGTGTGTGTATGGATGGCAGAGTGGAAGTGGGGGATGGGTGGGGATGAGGGAGAGGGGGATAAATACCCTGAAATCTTTCCAGTGATGACCTCTGATCTCCTGCTGGTGCCTTCTATTCTATTCTGTCAATTGAACCCAATCAGGAAGAAGCCCAGAGCTCTAGATTGCTCAAAGTCAGCCTGTGGTGGGTCCGGAGTAGAACAGAGATGGGTGGAGAATGGGTCAGGCATGGGAGCTGGCAGACATAATTACCAAACCATCTGAATTCCTTTAATGCATGGAGTTAGGTAAAAATCCATAAGCACATTTTCTTTTCTGCTAATGAGTCAAGCGCATCTGCGTAGTCCATAGGGAAGTTATCAGGAGCAGGGGTAGTCTTTGTGCAGCTATTGAGTACTATGATTACATTATTGTAATAATATAATTATGATCATTATCCCACTATTAAACTTCAAGTTAATTAAGGAAGAGATCCTTTCTTGGTTTATTTCTATAACTAATCCCTATATCCCTATTTCCCATCAGTGCTGTGGTGGGCACTCCCATCAGAGTGGGCACTTTCAAATGTTTATTGTAGAAAACAAACATTTACAGAGAGGAAGCTCTTAATTTAGCATTAGTAAGAGCATCTATTAACCAGTACATCCTCTTGGAAATCTGTAGCAAATAGTTTTTCTCTAACTCAGATGCTGATAAAATTTTGTAGGAATATTCTGATGGCTGGACCATGTTTGATAAAATGGACTCTGAAGGCCACTTGAATCCTTGTGAAGATACTTTCAAGCAGAGTAAAATATAATACATATAAAATTAGAAAAAAAGGAAAGAAAGCCCATTACAGAAACTATTGAAACAGACATAAAAGAAATATAGATTTGAATATTTCATTATGAAACAAATCCCATATTTGTATTAGAGAAATAATCCTACTAATACTGTGTTATAAGCAGTTGCAAAGCACTTTTATAGAGAGTACAATTGAAAAAGAAAGTTAACCTAGATACCTGTTAAACTTGCTAAACGTGTTTAAGAGAAGATGAGAGACATCCATATTCTGACTCTTCTGTTGGGAAAAAGACCTCATTAAATAATTCTGACCACAGAAAAGACAGTGGGATACAGAGGGGAGAAGCTAATAATAAACTTGAATCTCATCACACTCATAATCAGTGGTCAAGACAAATGTAAGATTGTTCATTGATCAATGTGTGATGATGGATAGGGAGGTGGCAATCCCTTGACCTAGCTCCACCAAGGTATTAGAGAAATGATGGTTCACTGGCAAATACATTTCAGAAATTGGTATGGTTGGAAGCAAATGTTCATCTGGATAGACACCTAAGTCAGGTTCATCTGGGTAAGTGCATCTGCGATCACCAAAATAATGGCATGTCCATATGAAAATTATGAGACTATATCAGTATTACTAGGAGGCAAAGCTAGTGTCAGGATATGGTCTCTAAGCAGGCTTCCAGCATGAGCAGTTGTCACAGACAGTGAAGTCTTGTATGTCATCATTGAAATAAAGGCCATGTGAATGTGTGGAATAAGGGCAGGGGGCTGCATGAGCTGCGTGTTGTACAGGAGTAACTTTGGGATGCTGGCCTCTGTGACTAGGATGTATAATTGATGCTTCAGCACAAATCGACTATGTCTCTTCCATCCTTCCGCTCCTAGGTCCTGGATCTCCTGAAAGTTTCACTTAGAGCTTCTGTTGATCTACCCTGATTCATATGCACCAGCGTCAACTGAAGATCAAAGACTATGGAACTGAAGATTCATTTGGGCAGATGAAGTCACACCCTCCAACTGGATACACTAGATTTCCTTGAAAATTATTTCTGATCAGCACTTTGGCTGCTTGGCACACATAATACAGAAAACGTGAAGGCTAAAAAGTCTTCTTCATTCTGAGTCTATCTGAAATATTTGAGGCTGTTGGTTCTCCTGGTTACTGTGTGGCCCTGAAGACAGTCTTAATGATAATGGCCATATGAGACAGCAATTGCCACATTTGCCTGTAGGGAGAGACAAGTGTGACGGATCAATTTTTAAAAGTTAACTTTTTATTTTGAGATAATTATAGGTTTGTGTGCAGTTGTAAGAAATAGTAAAGAGAATTCCATGTACCCTTTACCCAGTTTCCCCCATGGTGACATTTTTCAAAACTATAATATCACAACCAGGATATTTATTTTTATTTCTTATTTTGTGGCAGCACCATTTGGCATGTGGGATCTTAGTTCCTGACCAGGGATCTAACCTGTGCCCCCTACATTGGAAGCATGGAGTCTTGATCACTGGACCATCAGGGAGGTCCCCACAACCACGCTATTTACATGGTTTCCACAAATCTTATTCAGATTTTCCCAGTTTTACTTGTACTTATTTGTGTGTTTGCATGTGTGTGTGCTTTTAGCTCTACACAATTTCTTCACATATGTAAGTTTGTTGTAGCTACCAGGATGAGCAAGAATCAGACTGTTTCCATCGCTGCAAGTTTCCTTCTTCCCTCTCCACTCCCATTTCTAACCCCTAGCAACCACTAATCTTTTCTGCATTTATTAAAGATCATATCACATTTTTAATGTAAATGGAATCATACCATATTCATGTTTTAGAATTCACTTTCTTTTTTTGGCCCAGCATAATTCTCTAGAGATTCATCCAAGTTGTGTGAATTGTATGGTCTGTTCTCCTTTATTGCTGATTAGTATTCCATGCTATGAATATACTACAGTTTTCTTAACCATATAAGAAACCCAGTTTTCTTAACTGGGTTGTTTCCAGTTTTTTGCTATTACAAATAAAGCCTTTGTGAACATTCATAAATGGTTTTATGTAAACATAAGTTTTTATTTCCCTGGGATAAATGACCAAGAGTTCAATCACCAGACCATATAATAGTTACATATTTTCTTCTTTAAGAAATTGAAAAACTTTCTTTGGAGTGTCTGAACTACACTGCGTTCTCACCAGCAATGTATGAACATGTCTTCATGTCACCAGGAGTGCAATTGCTGGGTTGTATGTGGTCGCATGTTTAATCTTATGAGAGACAGCATACTATTTTCCATGCCAATCAGCAGTGTATTAGTGATTGAGTTTTTCTGTATACTTGCCTGCATTAAATGTTGTCAGTATTTTATATTAGCCATTTTGCATTTCTCTGATGGTTAATCATCTTGAATATCTTGCCATCTGATTATTTGTCATCTGTATATCCTCTTTGTTGAAATGAATGTTTGTGTATGTCTTTTATCTATTTTCTAACTAGATTGTTTTTTTTCATTACTGAGTTATGAGAATTATTTATGTTTTTTAGGTACTAGTCTTTTGCCAGATATGTAACTTGCAATATTTTCTCCCTTTCTATAGCTTATCTTTCCATTCTTTTAATAGGGTCTTTAGCATAGTGAAAGTTTTAATTTTGATGAGGTTCAATTTACCAATTTTTCCTTTTAATGATCATACTTTTGGTGTAAAGACCAAAAACTCTTCTGCTGGGGTTTTATCTTGTTCCTTTGTCTGGATGTTCCTCTGCTGCCTCATTGTATCTAAGTTGCCTCTTGTATTTTTATGTGTGTGATATATTAGTTACATTTCCTGACCTTGGAAAAGTGGCCTCTGAGAAGGTGTCTTACGCGTTTCAGCACTCCCCTCTTGTCAAGCTGCGCTCCTCACCCAAGCTATATGCTCTAGGGATTTCCCCTAAAAGGGCTCCTTGGGGCCTTCTGTGTTTGGCAGGCTGACTGGGTGGGTGGTCTTGGAGGCTTGGCTGGCCCATAACCCAGTTGCTTGTCAGGCCCTGCCTTGTGTGCACGCTGCTGGCTGCTGGTTAGTGGGCCCTGCTCAGGAGGTGACTGACGGCAAGACCCCAGGGGACCTGAGGGCTAGTGCGGGCTCACTGATGGATAGAGTCAGGGTCCAGAAGACTCCAGTGCCCCTGACTGGTGGGTGAAGCCAGGTCCTGGGGTCAGTGCTGGATTACCAATAGGCAGCACCAGGTCCTAATGCTTGCTTCAGGGTCCAGGGGTCCCAGAGCTGGTGTCACATCGCTTGGGGGAGCAGTTCCTGACACAGTTGGGTATGGGGTCCCAGGTGTGCTGAAGCTTGTGTTGGCCTGTTAGTGGGCCAGACCAGGACCCACTTGGTCCCAGAGTAGGCTCTGGCCTGCTAAGGGCAGGCTGCGTCTGAAGCCTAAGATGATTGCGTTTTCCTTGTGTCTGTCTGAGGTCTGGCCCCTGGTGGGTGAGGCTGGTCTAGAAGCCTGTGCGTGTTTCCTGGAGGACAAGGCCAGTGCCTGCCCACAGGCGGGCCTTGTCTGGAGGGGGCTGTAGATTCAGGAAGTCTTTAGGAGTATGTGCTGATGGGACTGTGTCCCTGCCCAGCTGTTTGGCCTGAGGCATCCTGGTGAGGACACCTCCAGGATGTCAGGTGGGGCCAAGTGTGGGCAGGTGTTGCGGCTAATGAGCTAACAAGCCTCCAGCACCAGCTTCTAGAATGAGCTCCTAAAAATGGCTCCCGCTGCCGCTCCCTCTCGCCTCTTGCCTCTCCGGGAGACTCTCCTAGAAGAAGCAGGTAGGTCCAGCCCAGACGGCCAGCCCAGGTTCCTATCAAATTACAGCTTTTGTGCTATGTTCCCGTGCATATGAGGTTTTGTATGCCCCCTTTCAGAGTGAAATCTCTATTTACATCCCTTTCCCTGCTCGGGTCCTGTGGGGCTCCCCAGTTTAAGCGCCGCTGGTCTTCAAAGCCAGATGCTCTGGGGGCTCATCTTGCTGGGGCAGGACTCTGGGGCTGGGGAGCCTGACGTGGACCTCAGAACCCACTCCTGCGGTAGAAGCTCTGCATGGCGATCGCTCTCCGGTTTGAGGCTCTCTCACCCCAGGGTGTGTGGAACTTGCTTGTATCCCAAGTCTGCCCCCTACCTGGCTCCTTTTTTATGTTTTGTTAGAGACAGTTGTTCCTGGTAGGTTCGGGCTTGTTCATCAACAGTCCTGCAGATAGTTGTGATTTTGGTGTGCTCCTGAGAGGAGGTAGCTATCTTGAACATTCTCTGAGAACAGACGTTTCTGGTCCCTGCTACTTCCTTCGGTCTCTGAAATCCAGAGACAACATTCAGTCTTATAACTGAGCCTATCCAGGAAGTTACTCAGCACTGGGTCACAAAATTTGGAAAGCAGTTGTAATAGCTAATGTTACCGAATTAAGTCGTAGGAACCCTGCCAGAGCCCTAGCCTGGCAGATGCTCCCTGCCTGAGGGAGGTGGGGAGTGGGCTTGGTGGGCACAGTGTTCTTTTTCCATTGGGGCTGGAGCAGCCAACAAGGAAACCGAGGCTAAAATCAATTGAAAATGGACACAGCACAAGCTTCATGGGTGGTGAAAGAAAGGAGAGGCAGCAACTACATTCACACATCAACCTGTCACCTACTTTGCGAGGATTTAATTTTAGAGATTAAGGACAAAAGGAGGAGGACTGAGCCTAGTGATGGAAAGGCATATTCATTAGTCAACTGGGGAAAGCCCAGGGCTCTTTCGAGGGAGCAGGTTGCCATCCTCTTTTTACCCCCTTTTTGTCCTTGATGTCCAGTCATGGCATTTAATACGCATGAGGGCTAAGTTGCTTTATTCATGTCCAGTGCTTTGCAACCCTTTGGACTATAGCCAGCAGCCTCTTTTGTCCATGGGATTTTTTAGGCAAGAATACTGGTGTGGGTTGTCATTTCCTTCTCCAGGGGATCATCTTCTGTGACTCCTGTGTTGCAGGCAGGTTCTTTACCTGCTGAGCCATCAGGGAAGTCCATTGTTTAATATGCTGATGTAGTAAAATCAAGTTATGTTGAGACTCAGGACCTATTAGAGGTCTGGTCCCAGCTGATTCCATCTGATTTTTTGTTTAATTTCTTCATTTGTTGCTTCCTTTCTTATCTCTGGATCCTTTAACTTAAAAGGTTTATGTTAATTGCTGCCAAAGGTGGTGGACAGCAGGTTTTGAGCAAGGACAGAGCTGTTAAAGGTAGGGGTTGATGGATTTGGAGCAAAGACCTGGAGCAGCTCTGGCAAAGCTAATAGAATTAAAGGAATAAAATGCAGGCTCTGGGGTCTCAAGGGGAAGAAGAAAGGATGCTTTTCTTCTCTCCTTTCATCTTTCATCTCTGCTTATCTCTTTATGTTGAACTCACTTTTTGCTGTTGTAAAGAAACTTTTTCAATGGGACTGTGTTGGGTCTGACTGTCCGCTTAAATTGATAATATTAGAATACCATGAACTCCTAACAAGATAGAAAGTGTATTGCTTGGGAATTCTGGGAGAAAAGTTCTTGGAAGGATGATGACTGGCTGGACTTAGGTCCAGAGAGTATCCGTCAGACAGTATCTGTGGTGAGAGGAATGGAGTATTCTAACTGGAATGGGGAGCTGTGATTGAGACCATTATGATCGACAGTACACATGTCTGCAACCTCGGGGGCTTTTTTTTTTTTTTTCTTTCCAAAGAATATTTTAAAAGATGACCTCTTTAGAATATGAACGTTGTCTTGATTGAGGTACATCCAAGTATTTTCAGTATTTCTAATGTGTCTTTAAACTTTTTGATAGTATCATCTTCTGTGACAGTGATTGGTAACACCACTGGTCAGCCCCCTGTAATGGAAAGTAAACACCCGCCACTTGGTATTAAAGAAAAGTTACAGGTGAGCCCTTTAGATGGTATTTGCTCACTATGTTGACACATGGGTCCTGGTGCCCAGAGGATTCAGGAAGGACCTGTTTGGCAGATATACCAACTGAAAGTGACAGCACCTGTCATAGTGACCTTTAATACTTTCCTCCTGCTCTGTCTCTGTGAGGATCAAGCTCAACTTTCCCCAAGCCAGTTTTTGGCCTTCTCTCATCTGTTGTATTTAACATATGGAATGCCCTACACATCTCCCAATTGTTACCCTTCTGTCAAATCACTCTTCTCTACAATCAGTCCTCTAAAAACCATGGAATTCTTTCTCTGAAATCTGAAGTCACTTTATTTTCTTCTGTGTACTTTTGCCAGCAAAGTTCTGTCTAGTCAAACCTATGGTTTTTCCAGTAGTCATGTAAGGATATGAGAGTTGGATTATAAAGAAAGCTGATGCCTTTGAACTGATGCCAAAGAATTGATGCTTTTGAACTGTGGTGTTGGAGAAGACTCTTGAGAGTCCCTTGGACTGCAAGGAGATCCAACAAGTCAATCCTAAAGGAAATCGGTCCTGAATATTCATTGGCAGGACTGATGCTGAAGTTGAAACTCCAATATTCTGGCTACCTGATGTGAAGAGCTGACTCATTGGAAAAGACCCTGATGCTAGGAAAGACTGAAGGCAGGAAAGGGGATGACAGAGGATGAGATGGTTGGGTAGAATCACCAACTCGATGGACATGAGTTTGAGCAAGCTCCAGGAGTTGTTGATGGACTGTTCTGCGGTCCATGGGATCACAAAGACTCAGACACGACTGAGAGACTGAACTGAACTGATCAGTGTAGTAATTTGTACTCATGTCTCATACCACCCTCTACACAAACACACACACATGAATATATTATTCTTGAGTTCTTTTCTTAGTATTACCTTTCTTGGAGCTAACAGCATGACAGATGTTTGAGGAAGGATCTATGGATTGTTGCTTTTGTCTAATGTCTTTAGTGATTCCTTGTCCATTTCCCACTGGCAGGTCCACTTTACATTTTAAACATGAGCGTGAAGCCTCCCCAGGATTGCTCCTCTAGCTTTCATATGACCAGACTATCAGGCACATTTTACTTTCCCCAGTTATTCTACCTTGGTATACTCTTTCACTTCTGAGGCTGTAATTTACGATTTCCAAGTTCAAGTTGCTAACGCTGAAATGAGTCACCAAGGCGCTGAGACTTAGTCTGCTGACCTCACAGGACTGGCCCTCCCAGGCTGAGAAATTCTAACTGGGTCAGCCAGTTACAAAAATGTAGTATTTCATTAGTGGTTCAGGTGGTAAAGAATCTGCCAGTAAGGCAGGAGACCCAGGTTTAATCCCTGGGTCGGGAAGATACCCTGAAGGGGGACATGGCAACCCACTCCAGTATTTCTTGCCTGGAGAATCCCATGGACAGAGGAGGCTGGCAGCAAACAGCCCATGGCGTTGCAAAGACTTGGACACAGTTGAAGCGACTTAGCATGCCCAATATGTCATTCCTTTCTCATGGTAATTTCTATTTTGAAAAAGAAAGTGAAACTGAAGATGTTAGTCTCTCAGTCGTGTTCCGCTCTTAGGGACTCTAAGGGCTGTAGCCCACCAGGCTTCTCTGTTCATGGAATTCTCCAGGCAGGAATCCTGGAATGGGTTGCCATTTCCTTCTCCAGGGGATCTTCCCAACCCAGGGATCGAACCTGGGTTTCTGCATTGCAGTCAGACTCTTTACCAGTGAGCCATCAAGGAAGCCCAGTGCTTATTTTGAGCATGTACAAATGACACCTTTGAGGCTGACTCATTTATATTTTATCTAGAAGATTTTTAAAAATTTATTTTATTGAAATATAATTGATTTACAATGTTGTGTTAATTTCTACTGTATAGTAAAGGGATTCAGTTATGGCCTTAGGATTTTAATTTCAATAACAGTGAAGGAATTTAACTTCACTAGCTGTTGGAAATTGTATAGTCATAGCTATACATTTACCTGAATAACAAATATTTTACTGCTACAATGAATCATCTCCTTTCATAAATATCTCATAAAATAAGAATTGTAATTTTCTTTTAATTCTAGGAAAGAGCTTGTTTCAGGAATACACCACATTAATCTTCATGTTTGTATGAGCTCTGATCCTTAATTTACTAACCAGTGTTGTTTCAAATGCTGGATGTGAGCTTACCTGTTCTTACATCAGAATCTATTAACTGTGAAGAATACCAGGGTCCCCCTTACTGTGTCTCTCTTAGGAAATGACTTTTTCCTATTGGGCCTATCTTCAAAAAAACAGTAAGGACATTCTCTGCAGATCCCAACCTGGATTTTTAAATGCATGCTCTCATCTCCTTCTAGCATCTTTCCAATAGCAAAATATCTCCTCTGCTCAAATTCGGCACCATGGTTCCCCTCTTAACTACTACGGTCTTCGTTTGGTCTGTATTTATTTTATGGGCTGAAAGTCTGCTAAATGAATCTTGGGTTATACTATTTGCCTTACCTGTTTCTAAACTGCTTGAAATAGAAACTTTTTTTTTTTTATTGGTTCAGAGACATGTAAATCTCTTTGCTTGAAACTCAATCTTAACTGCAGTAGAGTGTTTTGCCTTAAAATGCTGATAAATTTAAAGCATTTCACAAAATAAAATAGCATGCTGTCAGATTTACCTTGCATTCTAATTATTTGTTTAAGAAACATACCCACAAGCTTCAGTACATTTTAATAGGCTACTAAGTTCTATTTTCTTGCTTTACATATGCTAAATAACTAACCCACAACAGGAATAATGTCTTTATTCCTTTTAGCTCATTAAGTAAGCAAAGGAAAATTGTAAAGGAATTTATAAAGAAAGAAAAACAGCACTAAGAATTACCTGATACATATAATTGACTGTTTGAAGTCTTGTTTTTGGCTATGAACGGCTTTATTTGTCAGTTCTTTTAGCATTTCATTCTCCCAGCATTCATTCATCCAGTCTTTAAGTTTTAAGTAAGCAAAGGAAAATTGTAAAGGAATTTATAAAGAAAGGAAAACAGCACTAAGAATTACCTGATACATATAATTGACTGTTTGAAGTCTTGTTTTTGGCTATGAACGGCTTTATTTGTCAGTTCTTTTAGCATGTCATTCTCCCAGCATTCATTCATCCAGTCTTTAAGTAAATATTTAAATACCTGTTATTCTGAGCCACTGATTTAGGCATTGTGGTAAAAGACATGATCCTAGCCATTTATGAGCGTAGAGTATAGAAAGCAAGATGGTATAAAAATCAGAAATTGAAATATGAGGTCGTAATGGTGGTAGCAAGTCACCCTTTCATTCATTCAGTCATTCATTATTTGGTCCTTTAGTATTTTGGAAGTGATACAACATATCAAATATGAGCAGTACAAAGGCGAATAAGACTCAGGTTACAATATCAATTAACAGAGTCCATAGGAAATGACAGACACATCCACAAAAATGATGTATCAAATGTAATAATAGAGATATGTGCAAGGTATTATGGGGAAAAGAGAATGGGAACATTCATCTTTGTATGGGAATTGTGGAAACTCTTATCAATAATACCTGAGGGAAGAGAAAAGAGAATTTTCAAACTATGACATACCACAAAAGCAAAGGCAGAGGCATGGAACAATATGGAATGTGGGAGGAATTACAAACATTTTCATTTTTCTGGAAGAATATGCATAAAGGAATGACGAATGAGGCAGGCAGTCCTTTGTCATCTGCCAGAGAACACAGAGGAGGTGTGATCCCTCTTAATCCTACTGTCATCTTCCAAACATACAGTAAGTTCAGCCTTTCTTTTGTCTCAGACCCTGGTCAGCTGTGTTCTCCACACCTCTTCCTCCGTCTCTCCTCCACTGAAGTAATAAAACGAAGCTGGCAGAGTCTCGTGACTTTCCTTAAAACTGCTGCTTACATGTGAGGGGCACCAAGTCTATTCACACTCCATTAGCCGAGACAGTCCTCCCCATGATGCATGTGTGAATAGTGCAGCAGTGATCATCAAAATTATGCACGGGCACAAATCCATCAGACAGTGGAGTGCACGTGTTATTGCTGCTGTCGCTGATGTGAGTGAAATGTTGGGGGATCCAGAGAAGAGGCTGGGTTAGCTAGAGCAGTGTGGAGACTGTGGGTGTTTACCAATCAGTAGAAAAGTATTTCAACATTTCAACAATTAACTTACGTTGGTATGTACTGAATGACTATTGGCCTGGTAAGTGTGCACATGTGTGTGTACATGTAGGCAAATCAAATGTGATGATAAGGAAAATATAGTATTCTTGGGTTATTCCTTATTTCTGGTTTGGGTGATCACTTAGGGAAGTGATGCTGAATAAGAAACAGACGATGCAGGTGGAAAATGATTAGGAAAAACATATCAGTTTATAGTAATTATTATATGTGCTAAAAATTTCAGTTGCTGGTTTCTTATGTTATTCAGGCCTCAGAGGAGAGTTTTTGCTGGAGATAAACTGGATAATGTTGTATTGTTAGGATGTGGGTCATAAAGACACAAAATGCACAGGCATAAAGCAAACGTGGATATAGTTGTGCCATTGAAAATATACAATTTATGAATATCAAATACTTAACAAACTTTTATAATGAAAGTTACATAATGCTTGAAGAGTGTGATATATTATGGCAGGCAGACTCAATTATTTTAATATAAAAAGTATACAATCTTAACAAATAAAATAACCCAACATTTTAAATTAATAAATATAAATCAATATGAATGGATTATAAACATATAGGATGATTCCAACTCATAATTACGTTAATATGACTTTTAAATATTTGACTTATCAAACAGAAATATAAAAATATTTCAAAATAAATAGTGCTGGATGGGATAGAGGGAAATGTACCCTGTTTGCTACCATTGAAAGTGTTAATCTATGTTCTCTTTGACAATCAATTTGTTAACATCTATAAAACATTAAGTTAAAAAATGCTATAAACAGAGTATCCTCTAATTTCTACATATGAAAGGTAGACATACATGGATACTTACAAACACATGTGCTTTTTCTGATAGACTATTTAAGAAACTTTTAGCTGTGATTGTTTCTTTGGAGAGAGACTTGGGATAATGGTGAAAGAAGAGTTCATATCCTCTGACACAGACTCGAATTTTATGTTTAAATATTCAAAATTTTGTTGTTTATGTTATTTTTATCATTTCTAAAAGAAAAATATTTTACGTGCATATAAATATTTGATAAAGCAGTGTTTGTAGATGACCATTTAGACATAGGAAATGTCTAAACATATAATCTGGCAGATTTATAAATGTTTCAGAAATATCCCTAACACAACAAGCCATTTCAAAACAATTCTTTTAGTGGCTTGCATGCAAATTTCTCAAATGCAGTTGAGCTTAACCTCTTTAGAATTTGAAGATTTAAAGAAAACAACCTGCAGTAAGACTTGGGTTTTAAGAATCATATCCACACTTTAAGGTGAAAAAATGAAACTGTATGTAACAGTATATTCACTCAGTCTATAATGCACTTGAACTATCAGCACGTCTGGTGATTCTATATATCATCCTTGTGCCCAAATCACAATGCTGCTGCTGCTGCTAAGTCGCTTCAGTCGTGTCCGACTCTGTGCAACCCCGTAGACGGCAGCCCACGAGGCTCCTCCGTCCCTGGGATTCTCCAGGCAAGAACACGAGTGGGTTGCCATTTCCTTCTCCAATGCAGGAAAGTGAAAAGTGAAAGTGAAGTCGCTCAGTCATGTCTGACTCGTAGCGACCCCATGGACTGCAGCCTACCAGGCTCCCCTGCCCATGGAGTTCTCCAGGCAAGAGGACTGGAGTGGGTTGCCATTGCCTTCTCCAAATCACAATGAGGTTATGTATAAACAAACTAAAAGATTAATCTCCCTGACTTTTTGGCCACAAAAGCTCAAATATTTACTCTTTTCTTTTGGAATATATTTGCATAATAAAGATTTTATGTTCTCTAGACTTCTTTTATGGAAGTGGGAGAGAAACAGTTTTATCAGCTGTGAGATTTACATGTCAATATTGAATGAGGACAGGAAAAAATGGGATATTTACCTTATGTCAGAAATTTGAAGGAAGGCAGACTGAAAATGATCTGAATTTTGGTTTTTGGCCTTTGCTGACTGGGGCAATAAAGGTTAAAAAGGTATCTTACATTTCTTAAGTCACTCTTCAAAATTCAACACAGTGGGAATTTGACATAAAATTTCCTTTCTTTAGAAGCCATGTTGCTTTATGTTTAAACATCCTATTTCATCAGATAGGTTGTGCTCTGGCAGGAAAATTTCAAAAATCCCTCCTGTGTTCCTGATCCTGTGAGCCAACACTCAATCCATTTGCAGATTTCCACAGGCTCTGCAGATGACTATTGGACTGGGGCTGCTAAGTCACTTGAGTCGTGTCTGATTCTGTGTGACCCCATAGATGGCAGCCCACCAGGCTCCCCTGTCCCTGGGATTCTCCAGGCAAGAACACTGGAGTGGGTTGCCATTTCCTTCTCCAAAGCGTGAAAGTGAAAAGTGAAAGTGAAGTTGCTCAGTCGTGTCCGACTCTCTGCGACCCCATGGACTGCAACCTACCAGGCTCCTCTGTCCATGGGATTGTCCAGGCAAGAGTACTGGAGTGGGGTGCCATTGCCTTCTCCGACTATTGGACTAGAATGATATTATTTTAACGTATATGATGTTAGATTACCACATATGCTTGTCAGACTAGAGCTATATTGTTTCGGCATATGTGATGTGGTGGCGGTGGTTTAGTAGCTAAGTTGGGTCCAACTCTTTGTGACCCCAGGGATTAAGGCCCACCAAGCTCCCCTGTCCATGGTATTTCCCAGGCAAGAATAGTGGAGTGGGTTGCCATTTCCTTTTCCAGGAGATCTTCCTGAGTAGGTATCAAACCCATATCTCCTGCATCACAGGCAGTCTCCTGCCTTGCAGGATGATTCTTTACCACTGATACACCAGGGAATATGTGATGCCAATCCATAAATGCTTTCTGAGGAATACCTAAATAGGTAAATTATTCCAATGGAATGCAAAGATGACATTGGCAAAATTTTAAAAAGCAAAGTGAAAGTCGCTCAGTGGTATCAGACTCTTAGACTCCTCTGTCCAAGGAATTCTCCAGGCAAGAATATTGCAGTGGGTTACTCTTCCCTTCTCCAGAGGATCTTCCTGGCCAGGGATCGAACAGGTCTCCTGCATTGCAGGCAGATTCTTTATGGTCTGAGCCACCAAGGAAGTTACAAGAGTCAGCTTTTAAAGTTCAAACACACTTCTGCTTCTGGCAGGTATGTTTACTTAGGTGTTACAGGCTTTCCTTAAGTTATTCAAGGCAAATTACCCAAACTTTCTTCCTAATGCCACATGCAACTATTTTCTAGAATCTTATATTTATGTGTTAATTTGGAAGATGTATATAAAACTTCAGGTTATTTTATTTCTTAGAAAATTTAACTCATAGTTATGAATATCTAGGTTTTCAAATGATCGTCTAATACAATATTATACATTAAACTTGTTTCCAATGTAATTGTTCTTAATTTTCAGATGACAAAATTAAGACAGTAAAGTAACTTGCTCAAGGATGCAATGTTATTAAGGAACAAATAAATATGATCCCTGAGCTTGAGCTGCCTGACTGGGCAAACACACTCTGTTTTCACTATCTTTTGTAGTTCTCTCTGTCTTTTAAGGTTATTAAAATAACATTTATCTTAAAAGTTAAGAGCTTTTCTTCCCACCCTTAGGAAGAAGCTGCACAACTTTCACTAGCTATTTTCATCATTTGGAAAGATACTGTGTAAGTACTTCCCAAAATAGATCCACTGGGTCCACAGTAAGCTATAGAGAAATCCTAGAAATTAGTGTCCAATGAAGCTTAACAGATCTTGACCCTCTGCCTGCCATGAGGCTGCACAGTGCTGCCAGGCTTGTCTAATCAGTGTCCTCCTTCTCAATCCTGTTGTAGCTACAAGGCTACGCTCTTGTGTGTAAGCTGTGGCCATGAAATTGAAACAAGCTAAATGACCTACAAGGAACTGTTCCAGACCCAGCTTCATAAAACGCTGGAATTGACTAAAACGAATTTATTTTCTGAGCCTGTGGCTACTAGGGTGGCCAAAGAAGTCCCTGCAATGTTTTGGCCTGAAATAAAGAAGAAAAGTGAAGCTATGGTTCTACTCTGAATCTTCTCCCTTCGTCTGGTCATGGAAAGATGTCACCTTACTTATTCTGTTTAGCACGAATTCTGAGTCATTCTATCTTAGATGCCATACAGTTGGATATCAACCTGGATTCAGTAAGTGGAGAAATGTTTACAGTTAAAGCACTATATGATTAGAACGCCTTGTTTTACATGGATATGTCATGAAAGATGAGTTTAACTCATCTGTGCAATGGTGTTCTGATCATCTCTTCTCCCCACTGGTAGAAGAATCCTGTGCCCTAAGTCATATACTTATATGATTATATATAAATATATATATATATAATATTATATATAAATACATAATACCCAACAGTGGTTTGATGAGATTGTTGTTGTTTAGTCCAACTCTTTGAGACCCTGTAAACTGCAGCATTCCAGGCTTCCTTATCCTTCACTATCTCCTAGAGTTTGCTCAAATTCATGCCCTTTAAGTGGGTGATGCTATCCAACCATCCCATTCTCTGTCTTCCCCTTCTCCTCCCGCTCTCAATCTTTCCCGGCATCAGGGTCTTTTCCAATGAGTCAGCTATTTGCATCACATGGTCAAAATATTAGAGCAACTTCAGCACCAGCCCTTCCAATGAATAGTCAATGTTGATTTCTTTAGGACTGACTGGTTTGATCTCCTTGCTTTCCAAGGAACTCTCAAGAGTCTTCTCCAGCACCACAATTCGAAAGCAACAATTCTTTGGAGCTCAGCCTTCTTTATGGTCCATCTCTCCCATCCATACCTGACTACTGGAACAACCATAGCTTTAACTCTGTACTTTGACTGTACTGATGAGATTGACAATAGTTTATTAGTCACATATACTCACAACCCGAACATATTGTAGAATGAAGCAGAGGGGCTAGGCGAAGCAGGCTTTGTAGTAACACAAGGATGTTCCTATGGGAGGATGTGATTTGTTTGAATAATCTGATGGTTGGTAGGGAGGGGAAGAGCTTCCCAGTTGGCGTTAGTGGTAAAGAACCAGCCTCCAATGCAGGAGACATAAGAGTCGGGAATTTAGATCCCTGGGTCTGGAAGATCCCTTGGAGGAGGGTATGGCAACCCACTCCAGTATTCTTGCCTGGAGAATTCCATAGATAGAGGAGCCTGGTGGGCTAGGATCCATAGCGTTGCAAAGAGTCGGACACAGCTGAAGCAACTTAGCACACAGGCAGGACCTTTCCTTAGTCACTGAGCTATCTAAGCAAGCAGAGAGGTGAAATCTATTAAGTTGCTGAGGAACCACTGGGAACCAGGTTGGGTGCAAGTGGTCTGATTGATAGTGGAAACAGCATGGCAGGGATCCTTTCCCACTGGGTGGGGAATATCTGGTTTCTGGTGAAGGTCAAACATGTCAAAGCAACATATGTAATTTTAGATCTTATGATGCAAGTACCTGTAATAATAATTTTCTACCACACAGAGCTCTTAGGAAAGTCAGTGAAATAATTGTGTGAAAATACTTAGTAAAAGGAAATGTTGTGAAAATCCTTATTTATTCATATAAGTCTTATTAGAAAAACATTGAAACCTCATTCTTATTTTCTATTTATGACTCCGTATCTATATAATAATTTATTAATAAGTGAAGAATATACCTTGAATCTAATTCGTGGGTTTACCTCTGCTCCTTGCCATTAATAAGTAGAACAGTTGGGTATACAGCATTGCTCTATGTAATGCCCATCCTCCATTGTAGTAAATTGGAAATGGATTGTGTGGGTAATGCAAGTGGTATTACGAAAAGAGAAATAGACCAAGGAAATCAAGATAGTGACAGCCTGAAATGTTCAGGAGTCTTTACTCTCAGGCTTAATCATTTGCTAGAAGGAATCACAGAACTCAGAAAAACTATTTTATTCATAGTCATGATGTTTTACACCCAAAGAACATGGGATAAAATCAGCCAAGGCAAGGGGACACCAGGCAGCAGCCCAGAGTTAGCAGATGTGAGCCTCTACTTGTCCTCTCCATCTAGAGTTGTTTGGATGGACCTATTTTTCCAGCAACGACATGTAAAAATTCACTTGGAGTATTCCCAATAAATGAAGCTCCCCCCAGTTTTGGTTTCCAGGGTTTTCACTGGACCTTGGTCAGGTACGCATGGGTGATCAGCTACCCACTCCAGTATTCCGGCCTGGAGAATTCCATGGTCTCTATAGTCCATGGGGTTGCAAAGAGTCAGACATGACTGAGTGACTTTCACTTCACTGGCTTTGTACACATGGGTGATCCCCTGCATGGCTGACTTTAGTCTCTAGACCCTTCAGAGGCTGAGCTAATAAGTGTTCCAAGTTCCTCTGCCTTAAATCATGTTATTAACGTTGACAATCCACGTGTCCCAACACCTCTGGGCAAACAAAGCCACTCTTGTTGAACAGGATTTAGGGGTTACCTTTCAGGAGCCAGTGGCAAAGACCACATCTCTCTTTGGTCAAGGGTAATCGATTACTTGTGACTGACATTCTCTTTCTGACTCAAACACTAATTCATCAGCTTTGATAGCATTGGATATGGTTACCTCACCTGTAAAATAAGAGGGCTGGGCTGTATCAGTGTTTTTCACACTTAGCTTTGAGGAGGATTAGGAGATTTAAAAAATTGACTGAGATATTACTGAATATGAAGATTAAGGAAGCTACTGGGAAGTTGCCCGAATCAAAGCAATTCAAAGCAATTTATGTAGTGGACTTTTACCTAAGGCTTAATAGAAATAAAGTATTTTCTGGGCATTTAGAAGTAGAAAATTCCTGGAAATGCATGGTTTCTAAGGTTCCTTCCATGTCTAGTGTTGGAGGATGGCATAGTTTTAAGAAACGACAACATATTGTCATATAATTATTTGGATACTTTGTATTTTAATACAGTAGTATGACAATAAAAATATTTTTTAAATTCTGAAGTTATCCTGAACATTTATATAATTTATGATTATTCATGATTATAATAACATTCTTTGATTGGTGGTAGTTTATGTAACAGAAACTTCTTTAACATCTCTATAGATTTTTTCTTGAACCCTATTATGTAAGTTCCATTTCTCCATTTTCCAGATGAGTATTTGGTTTTCCAGTGTATGAAAACTCAGTGTAGTCAGAGTACAATAAATAAAACATATTGATGCTTCTGTAAGAGAAATATTAGATCCTCATAAATTATTAGAAAATATGAAATAGATTTGGATACTTTTGCACAGACTAAAGAGTTTGAAGACAGAAGTAAATTTTTGTATTATCTATTCTAACCCCATTCAGTCAGCTATTTCAGCAGAGAAGTTGAGGATAGACACTTGCTTTATAGTCCCTTTTGGACATAATTCTGATAACTTAGAATTTCAAGATGTTTGATTTGTAAATTGAAGAAAATTTGACATATTTCTCACAAACAAAACTGTCTTGGTACAAAACAGTACCAAGATTAAACATAATTTGAAAGACATCTTGAGGATGCATAGACTAGGAGTTAGTTGACTTGAGTGTTAGTTCCAGCTCTGAAACTCATGAATTCTATGTCTTTGAACACTACATATCTCCTTTCTCATCAGTGTTTTCATGTGACTAATGAGGGGGATTAATCTGAGTCTCTCGGTTTTTGCAGTGCATGAAGTTGATTGCCTGGCCTTTTTATAGTTTAGCTACATGTTAGATATTTACAACAAAAAAACTTAGGATGTATTGTTTCCTTATTTTGTGAGAAATCATTTCGTCACATCTTAATCACTTGTCAGTGATTCCTTCTCACAGGGCAGCTGGATATGTTCAAAATCTGCTAGAACTTCACTAGTATGATTTCCTATATTTTATGCAGTTCTCAAGTTTCTTTGCTTCTGTCATAAAAATTTGTTTGGCTGTGTAAAAGCCTTGACATTTGTTTTCCAATTCATTTGACCTTTAAGAACAAGTACACACTCTCAGTTTTGCCACTTCTATTAAATTACCAGCTATAAAGGGCATGCATTTACTACTACTGCCATTGATTACTAAAAAACTATGCTGTGTGGTTCCAAGACCCTGCTTATATAATGTAATCTATGACATCATGCCATGCTCCTGATGTGTCAGGCCTCGTTTGTTCCATAGATGGCTGGAAGTTTGGGGCTGAGAACAGGCAATGCCTATGGTGGAACCAGATTTAGTGGTGGCTATTACAGTGAAGGGAAGTGAAAGTGAAGTCGCTCAGTCGTGTCCGACTCTTTGCGACCCTGTGGACTGTAGCCCACAAGGCTTCTCTGTCCATGGGATTCTCCAGGCAAGGATACTGGAGTGGACTGCCATTTCCTTCACCAGGGGATCTTCCCAACCCAGGGATAGAACCCAGGTCTCCTGCATTGCGGGCAGACGCTTTGCCCTATGAGCCACCAGGGATTAGCCACCAGGGCTATTACTGTACCACACCACTATCATGGGTTCCTTCACTGCAATGAGATAACATTCTTAGTAACAGTCACACCCAAGCCCTTAATTGATCTTCTTTGTAGGCAGATGGGATTGTACACATGGATCAAATCACTGAGTTTTAATCTGAAAAGTGCATCACCCATTCCAACACCTATGCAATAAATAAATCTTGACTTAAAACCTGAATGTAGAAAATCAGAATGTTCAAGCGAGATTGCTCCCTTGAAAGCAAAATCATTACAACTATCTCTGAACATATGAGCTAATAACCAATAAAAAACACAATTCTGTGTGGAAAGCTGCAACTGGTAACCAATACTTTAATTCTACCAAGTTATTCCACATTAGCAAGAAGTTCTGTATATTCTCCAAACTGTATTATAAAAAGTTTATATTTAAGCTAAAATCACCACAGTAATTAAAATGCATCATACATTTTGAGTTCACTTTGAATGAGTGAGATTTTTCAACTAACCTAAAGTAAAGCAAACCAATTAGGAAGCCATCTGGGTAAAATTAAATTTTAGGAAATGACAAGTAAAAACGTGAATCCTTAACACTGTCATGGTTTCCAGTGATTCTCAGAAAGATCTATTAAAGATCTAAGTTATTAACACTTAACCCTTTAAATTGGCTAGTGTTTCTCAATGTTGGGTATAATAACCTGTGCAAATTAATAATAATAATAAACAAATATGAATGCCTAAGCCCATCACAGATATCTTCTTTTAACCAATCTGTTTGTGGGGTAAGGCACTAACATTTTAAAAAGTTTTTTTTTTCAGGTAATTTTGTTGTATTGTTAGGATTTAAGACTCCTGACTAGATGTACTTCAGTTCAGTTCAGTTCAGTCGCTCAGTCATGTCCGACTCTTTGCGACCCCATGAATCGATGCACACCAGGCCTCCCTGTCCATCACTATCTCTTGGAGTTCACTCAGACTCATGTCCATCGAGTCCGTGATGCCATCCAGCCATCTCATCCTCGGTTGTCTCCTTCTCCTCCTGCCCCCAATCCCTCCCAGCATCAGAGTCTTTTCCAATGAGTCAGTTCTTCGCATGAGGTGGCCAAAGTCCTGGAGTTTCAGCTTTAGCATCATTCCTTCCAAAGAAATCCCAGGGCTGATCTCCTTCAGAATGTATTGGTTGGATCTCCCTGCAGTCCAAGGGACTCTCAAGAGTCTTCTCCAACACCACAGTTCAAAAACATCAATTCTTCAGTGCTCAGCTTCTTCACAGTCCAACTCTCACATCCATACATGACCACAGGAAAAACCATAGCCTTGACTAGATGGACCTTAGTCAGCAAAGTAATGTCTCTGCTTTTGAATATACTATCTAGGTTGGTCATAACTTTTCTTCCAAGGAGTAAGCGTCTTTTAATTTCATAGCTGCAATCACCATCTGCAGTGATTTTGGAGCCCCGAAAAATAAAGTCTGACACTGTTTCCACTGTTTCCCCATCTATTTCCCATGAAGTGATGGGACCGGATGCCGTGATCTTCACTTTCTTTTTTTTTTGATCTTCGCTTTCTGAATGTTGAGCTTTAGTACTTAGTAGCATCAAATTTCCATTTTTTCTCATTATACATTAAGAAACCACATCCTCCATTTCTCTTGGTTCTTGAAGTTATATTATCTGTTAATTTACATGTTGTATGTGGGCTTTTAGAATATTTTGATAAAATAATGTAAAATACTTTCTTAATGTTTCTCTAAAAATGTCACCAAAATGTGGACATTCTCAAATACTCTTATTTGCTAATAATGGGTGTTTCCTTCATCCTCCTCTTTTTCTCCTTTTCTTCTTGGCCCATCCCTTCTTCCTCCTCCTCCTCCATCATCTGTTTCAATGTTATCCGTCCAGTTTCGTATGATCTATGTGTAGTTTTCCAACTTCCTATTCCAAATGAATTCACCTCTACATACTAAATCTCAAGCTCACATTTTTGGATTTATCTGAAGTGTGGTATCCTTAGGTCAGTTTCTTCCCTCTACTTCCTCACTGGTAGATGATAACCTCTTCAACCTTTAATAATTATGGTTTAGGGATCTTTCAATTGCATTTCCATTAATACATTTTGGGAGTCACTTAATGCTCTGCTGCTCATATTTTTTGGTCCTATAACCATTGTCAGATATACTTTTCAAAGGATGTGAGTGTTCTTGGCAATGTTTGAAGAGGAACTTAGAGATTATCTAATTAACTATCATGATTTTGTTAAGGCAAAACTGTAGCTTCATTTTAATATTTAGGCCGAAAAAGGGAGGTGTCAAGTTTTGACTCTGAAAACTAATATACATCAACAGAAACATTACATAAAAGGAAATAATTTGGGCGAGTGGTATGGTGAATCCGGCTAGCTTTGTCCTAATATCTGTTCTCTCCTTTTTACAGTAATAATTTCCAGTGTTTGTAGAGCACAAGATTGCCTAGAATAAAATCTACACATGTCCATCCTCTCTGCAGCTATATGTGATATCTACAGCTGTGTATTATATCTATAAAGATGGTAAACAGCTTCCAAGAATTGTATATAAAGTGGCATGCTTTCTGTTCTTTCCCCCCCATTTCCAGTGGGCTGGAGTACCTCCATAATATAGTTGGAATTGTAGCCAGCATCTTGTTCTGTGATGTGGTGGTGGGATTAGAAGTCATGCATAACAGAGGGACAAAATGAAAAGAAAGTAGATCCCCGAGCCAGTGGTTTGCCAATCAGCTCTAGAGCAATTATCACTGTCAAACAGGAACAGAGCCAGGCATTTGTTAAAGCAACAAGACAGAATTTCCTTTTTGCTCCTGCAGTTGGAGAAGAGAGAGACTTCAGTATAAATTGAGTTCAACTCTAATCCAGGCAGAGATGACTGGGAATTTTAGGGGAGAATGACAAATTAGGAAGAATCAGGTAGGGTCTCGAGCGTCAGGAGTGTGGAAAATCACAAAAGTTAGTGGGGCTGCTTTTTAGTAACAGACAAGTCAGGTGTTGGCTCAGTGTATATATTTGCAGTTTAGTTTGGAACAAATGGTAAATTCTTCTGGTAGCCTTGAGTTTTCCAAATCAGGAACTTAACAGGTCTGAATCATGCAGGGATATGGTCTTGAGTTGCTGGAAATCATACTAGTATCTGTTCAAGTCAAGTGTTGGGATCAAGGAAATCTTTTGTGTTGAGAACTTTTTGAGTCTTTGGAGAAGATGGCTCAGAGGAACCTGATTAAATTTTTGTCAAGCACACAGTATTTCACTTCCAGACATCTTAAATATGGGCATGAAATTAAATTCAAAGTTATTTAATACCATCTCAGGCTTGTTGAACTGAAGTGTTACCAATTGTAATGAATACAAGTTATCTTCTTTAAAATAGATTATATTAAATATTGATGATGAGATATATAATAGCTTGTATCAGGCAAAGAGTTTATATTTGATGCTGAAGTTCAGGAAAAAGATTAGGACTAGGGAAGATTAACAAGGATATAGTATTGACAACTATGAAATTGAGTTTCTCTGCAAAGAATGAGAATGACTAGGGAAGAGAAAACAGCCAAGGATAAAATCTAGAGGCAAGCCTGGTGTTGGTTATGTCTTAAATTAGTTTTCAAAAGTAGTGAGGGGGTTCTTTTATCTCTCTCTTTTTCCTTTCCAGCTCTATTGAGATATAATTGACAACTAAAATTACATATAATCTTTACAACTTGAGGGGTTGATACATGTATGCATTGAGAAATA
>SJYX01022908.1:876013-893404 GCA_006410675.1 Oreotragus oreotragus
TGATCTCCAGTAGCATATTGGGCACCTACCGACCTGGGGAGTTCATCTTTCAGTGTCCTACCTTTTTGCCTTTTCATACTGTTCATGTGGTTCTCAAGGCAAGAATACTGAAGTGGTTTGCCATTCCCTTCTCCAGTGGACCACGTCTCCACCATATTGTACATTAGATCTCAAGAACTTGTTCAGCTTGTCTGAATGAAACCTTGTACCCCTTCACCAACATCTCCCCATTCTTCCCTCTAACCCCACCAAACCCCTGTTAACCACTGTTCTACTCTCTGCTTGTATGATCTTTCCGTCTTTCAGAAAACAACAGGTTAATACATAAAAGATGTGGAGAATGTTTGTTAAACATATTTAAGTGGGAGAACATCCTATCTTAATTTCTTCTCAAACCAATTCTCCCCACTTAATAGATGGAAAGCTCATTTCTCCTTGTTTTACATTTATTCTCCATTGTTGTCTAATCTGAAGATTCTCTAAAGACTCTGGTTGCTGTGACACATTCTCATTTGTTCTGCTTTTTTTATTCCTAAGTGTTTCTAGTCATTGCTTCCCATCTATATGATTCACTTGTGCTTATGTGATAAATACAAAACAGAAAGTAGTTTTTGTTGCAATATGAAAAAGAATTCATAATTTGAAAAATCTTTGTAATGTACTATAATCATAAAAAATGAAATTTTATTCCAACATTATATTGTATACATCTCTCAAATATCATATTAACTTTTTAATGTGCATTATTATAGTCAGTGAATTCAACACCATGCAGACAGTTACCTAAAGGTAGCATTATCAGGGGAAAAAAAAACCCTGAATATTTCCAAAGTGAAATTTGGATCTCCATATGAACCTTCCCCAATGTGACTGAAGTCATAATGAGGGTAGAGACTGGGGCTTCATAAGCGACAGCAAATAAGCAACAACTTTATAGCAGTGTGGTTTACATTTTTTCTAACATTGTTGACTCTGGACAACTTGATTTCTAGTGTTCAAGGCCCCACCTCTACTTCAGAGAGTTAAAATATGGCTAGTCTATTAAAGAGAAGGAATGAGATCATCAGCCCAGCAAGCAACATTTGGGATTCTTATCTATGATTGTCTCATCATCTGCCTCATGGGTTCTCTAAAGATATACACTAAAGATTAAAATTGTCTTTTGAATGTGAGGTTTAGAAAAGGACAATGGCCCAAATGGTTACTGGGGTATTGTTAATAATCCTAAATGTTTTTCTTCAGTTTAGTTCAATTCAATTCAATTTAGCTCATACCTTTTGAATATTAGCAACAGGCTAAAACTATGCAGGACTCCAATGCTACAGAGTTATTCAAGATAAGACCCTTGTGTCTTGCTGCTGCTGCTGCTAAGTCGCTTCAGTCGTGTCTGACTCTGTGCGACCCCATAGACGGCAACCCACCAGGCTCCCCTGTCCCTGGGATTCTCCAGGCAAGAACACTGGAGTGGGTTGCCATTTCCTTCTCCAATGCAGGAAAGTGAAAAGTGAAAGTGAAGTTGCTCAGTCGTGTCCAACTAGTAGCGACCCCATGGACTGCAGCCCACCAGGCTCCTCGGTCCATGGGATTTTCCAGGCAACAGTACTGGAGTGGGGTGCCACTGCCTTCTCCCCTTGTGTCTTAGTACAATAAAAAGAAAGATTAGCGAAAAAACACAGCTGCAAATCATTGCAATTTGTGCTGTGTATAAGACAACATGATAACAAAGACAATGAACTATTGAGAGATTTATAGAGAAAATGTGACTTAGGGGAGAGTACAGGGAAAAAACGGTGCTTGGGCTGGGTAGAACTAGTGCATAATAAGTATTATCAAGAGAAGAGGAGGCAGTAAACAGGGGAGGATATCTGTATGTGTGGAAAGGAGAATGTGATATTTAGAAAAAGTTAGGCTTCCCTAGTAGCTCAGATGGTAAAGCATTTGCCTGCAATGCAGAAGACCCAGGTTCGATCCCTGGGTTGGGAAGATGCCCTGGAGAAGGAAATGGCAACTCCCTCCAGTACTCTTGCCTAGAAAGTCCCATGGACTGAGGATCCTGGTAGGCTACAGTCCATGGGGTCGCAAAGAGTCGGACACGACTGAACAATTTCACTTTCACTTTAGGCTTCCCTGGTAGCTTAGCTGGTAAAGAACCCGCCTGCAATGCAGCAGACCCTGGTTCGATTCCTGGAGCAGGAAGTTCCCCTGAAGAAGGGATAGACTACCCACTTCAGTATTCTTGGGCTTCCCTGGTGGCTCAGATGGTAAAGAATCTGCCTGCAATGAGGGAGACCCGAGTTTGATCCCTGGGTTGGGAAGCTCCCCTGCAGGAGGGCTTGGCAATCCACTCCAGTACTTTTGCCTGGAGAATCCCCATGGACAGAAGAGCGTGGCAGGCTACAGTCACAACTGAGTGACTAAGCAAACAGCTCACATACGGAAGACAGGCAGGAGAGGAGGTTAAAGAGGTAGAAAGAATCTATATCACTTATTGCATGGTTAAAAAAATGTACTCTAACATACAATGGAGGCTTTTAAGTAGGAGGGTAATAGTTGAGATTTGTGATTTAGAAATGTGACTCTGACATCATTGCAGATTAAGAGCAAGAAGAGCAGAAGAAGGATGTATTGTGGGTATTCAGCAGGCTATAAGTGACTGTTTGTAAAACCCAGAGAGAAGATTGATGTTAGTGTAAAAGTACTCAAAGAATAAATAACTGAATTCATATCAAAGCACTAGGAATGGAGAAGGAAAGAATTTAAGATATATTAAAGAGGTAAATGAAGAGAACTGATAACTGATGGAATATGGAAGATGAGAGAAAAGCAAGTTTCTGTAATGATTATGTTTTGTGTTTGATAAAATGTAGTCATTCAGTTAAAAAATATAAAATGGTTAACATTGACCTTTAGAAAATAAAAGAGTAGAAAATTGTAAGAAACTCATAAGTACCACAATTTGCTCATGTGAGTTCTTAAAACATTCTAGGTAAAAAAGACTAAAGACATAAATGAAAAAAAAGTGAAGAATTATCGTGTAAGTTAATTGATAATGGATTATATTATGCCCAATTATTTCTAAAGTTTTACAAAGGCGAATGAAGAATCATGGGGTTGTTTAACATAGTTTATTGGTACTTGAAATTATAGTTTCTAATACATACTTTGAGGCTGACATGAACAAATACGTTTTTTTGTAAGAAGTATAACTTTGGCATTTATTAGCTTTTATACACAAATATGAATTCAAAATATTATATTCATGATGTATGAATTTGCTCTTTTAATGATATATACATATTTTTTCACTTTCTTTTAGTGATATATTATTAAGTGCTTAGCACGTGTAATTGACTAATGATAATCTGAATATCAGCATCATAATAACTTACAGAAAGATTTATAGATTTGTATCCAGACACCAGTATTACAGAATTTCTCAGTGGAATCTGGTAACGTGTGTTTCTTAGGCTCAGTTAGTTCAGTTCAGTTGCTCAGTCGTGTCTGACTCTTTGCAACTCCATGAATCACAGCACTCCAGGCCTCCTGTCCATCACCAACTCCTGGAGTTCACTCAGACTCATGCCCACCAAGTTGGTGATGTCATCCAGCCATCTTATCCTCTGTCATCCCCTTCTCCTCCCCTTTTTCCCCTAATCCCTCCCAGTATCAAGGTCCTTTCCAATGAGTCAGCTCTTTGCATGAGGTGGCCAAAGTATTGGAGTTTGAGCTTTAGCATCAGTCCTTCCAATGAACACCCAGGACTGATCTCCTTTAGGATGGACTGGTTGGATCTCCTTGCAGTCTAAGGGACTCTCAAGAGACTTCTCCAACACCACATTTCAAAAGCATCTATTCTTTGGCGCTCAGCTTTCTTCACAGTCCAACTCTCACATCCATACATGACCACTGGAAAAGCCATAGCCTTGACTAGATGGACCTTTGTTGGCAAAGTAATATCTCTGCTTTTGAATATGCTGTCTAGGTTGTTCAGAACTTTCCTTCCAAGGAGTAAGCACCTGCTGTTTCTTAGGTTAGCTTCCCTAAAGAAGCTTTGAGATGGAGGTTGCATGGATTATGTTTATTGAGCAGTGCTACTGGGAATCATATTTGTGAGGGGCTGAAGGAAGGGAGAATGGACAGAAGTTAGGCTATGTTGCAGTGTGAAAAATATCTTTAGTTTATTCCATGGAGAGCTTTGGAGTTCATCCAAACTTGCTATTTGTTCTAAATTAAGGTAATAGATATGGGATGCCTGTGGGGAGGGATTAACCTTGATTGAGGTGGCTATCTTTGGTTATGGGTAATTTCTGGAAAGATTGAACTGTGAGCCATCAGCAGCTAACACTACTGGCAAGCTGGGGGAATGGTCCTGCAGGGCCCTTCCCTAACAGTCCATTCTTTGTGCCTCTTGGTTCCATTTTTATATAATATCTTCTGTATTTGGAAACAGGTCCTCTGGGGAAAGTTGAGAGAAGTTTAGTGGAGTGACTACAGTATCCATCACCATAGTTGACCTTGAGAACACAACTGGTATTCATTTTTATTTCCTCTACTGCTCATCTGAGCTTCCCCAGTGGCTTAGATGGTAAAGAATCTGCCTGCAATGCAGGAGACCTAGATTCGATCCCTGGGTTGATAAGTTCCTCTGCAGAAGGGAACGGCTACCCACTCCAGTATTCTGGCCTTGAGAGCTAGATTTCTCTTATCCTTCCAACAAATCCCTAGAAGGCCTTCCTGATCCAGTAACCCAGACTTTCATTCCCGAGAGGTCTGATCTCTTGGGTTATATAATCTTATCAGACCACTGTATTTGTCTATTTACCATCAAAATTAGGTTTGGAAGTATCAAGAGACCACCAAATTACCAGAGGACCACCTGATTACCAAATATATTCTTCTCTTCCTCAGTGTGTCTTAGAAGACCTATCTTCTCCTGATGATCAAGAACAATTGCATCTGCCTGCATGGTTTGTTTCTTTCCTGTGCCAAAGGAGCCTGGAGTGGTGGCAACTGTACCTTTATGGGATTTTGCTGTTTTCTTGGTGGAAGTATTTCTCTTCTAGGACTCTCTGCTTCTAAAATGCATTTTCCAGATTCGACAGTTGAAAAACAAATTTTCTAAGCAGTCTATAGGAGTGATGTAAGAATTTTTAGAACTTTTATTCTGATTCACTGATTGACTCCAGCTATTTTCAATCTGGAGTTCACTAATTTGTTGTAATTAATAAAAAAGTTATGATTTTAATACATCTCATATCCTCCTGGGTTTCATTTTCCTTAATTTTTCAATTTTGTTAATAATTCATCTGAGATAAATCATAATGCATTTTCCCCACCTTAAACAGTGTCCTTAAAGATTTTGGCATAGATTTTGAGAAGATCATTTCTGTATATGTCAACCTTTCTACCAGTCAATGCAAATAACAAGCATGAGCTATAAACAATGGATTTATTATACCACATTTATAGCTTGATTTTGGCAAGTACATGAAATTTTTCCTAATTGTATGTTGTATAATTAATCTGTACGATGACATATCTGCTTCCTTGAGGAGAAATAGTGTTATATGTCAACCTTTCTACCAGTCAATGCAAATAACAAGCATGAGCTATAAACAATGGATTTATTATACCACATTTATAGCTTGATTTTGGCAAGTACATGAAATTTTTCCTAATTGTATGTTGTATAATTAATCTGTACGATGACATATCTGCTTTCTTGAGGAGAAACAGTGTAGAAATTTGACATACAATTAAACTAGAATCATGAATGGATCATGCTGATGAAAAGATGCAGAAATATATACTAAGAAGAAAGTTTGAAGAAACTAAGGAGATGTGAAAATGTCTTTAAAAATCTCAAAGCTTCCAGGAGATGATTAAGTCTATTATTCTGGTGGAGCCCTAGGAAATAGAAATTCAGTTGGTATAATACAAGGAGTAATATTTTTAAAATTCAGAGAACGCTAAACAAAAACTAGTTGGTCAGCAGAAACTGAATATAAGAGACATTTAGGAGAACCCAGACATGGGCTTGAAGACTCAGGAATGACCATCAGTATTCTTTCTAACCATGAGCTGCTATGATTCAATTTTTCTTTTCCTCCTTTCTGTAAACCCAGTTTCTGAAAATGAAAGTCACTCAGTCGTGTCTGACTCTCAGAGACCCCGTGGACTGGAGCCTGCCAGGATCCTCTATCCATGTAATTCTCCAGGCAGGAATACTGGAGTGGGTTGCCATTTCCTTCTCGAGGGATTCTTCCTGACCCAGCGTCCCCTGGGATTGAATCCAGGTCTCCTGCATTAGCAGGCAGATTCTTTACCATCTCTTTCTATAGCAGGACTAAATTTCATGGATCTGATATGGACAAGAATGACTGAGATATTTTAAGTTACAAAGATTATTTTTTAAAAAAGGTGTGTTGATTAAAATATAATTTGCATACTTTCATAACTGATGCAGAGCCCATACAAAACCTTCACACAAATGCTTATAGGAGCTTTGTTCATTACTGACAAAAATTGAAAGCAGCCAAGCTGTGTTTCAATGGGTAAATGAGTAAACAAACAATAGTACCTCCATGTAATGGAATATTACTCATTGATGAAAAGAAATGAGCTATTGAGCCACAAAAGAACATGGATGAATCTTACAAGCATATTGCTAAGTGAAAGATGACAATCTGAAACGGCTAGAGAGTTAATGATTTCAATTAGATGGCATTCTGGAAAAGACAAAACTTTGGAGACAGGAAAAGGATTAGTCATTGCCAGAGGGTTGAGAGTAAGGGGGAGTGGAGGATGAACGTAGACAACAGGGAATTTTTAGGGCAGTGAAGTTACTCTGTATGATAATGGTGGACACATGTCATTATACATATATCAAAACTCAGAGTATAAAACAGAGGGAACCGTATGTATTCTATGGACTTTAGTTAACAATGTACCAATACTGATTCATCAATTGTGCAAAATGTACCGCATCAGTGCAAGATGTTAATAATAAGGGAAATTGAGTGGAGGGATGAGAAAGAGTACACGGGAACTACTTCCTGTACTTTCTGCTCTTTTTTTTTTTTTAAATCTAAAAATGCTCTAAAAACATAGTTTATGAGTTAAAAAATATGTATAACTACTTATGTACTTTCATAACTGATGGAAGAACCTTTAAAAATGACACAATACAGGTGATGAATGCATTAAATGGAGACTTTGCTTTAAAGGTTGAAAAGATAAAATACTCCACTATCCTGAGAGCTTTACCTTCTTCTTTCTTAACTGAAAAAGAAAGAAAAAGAAAGTGAAGTCGCTCACTCGTGTCCAGCTCTCTGTGACCCCATGGACTGTAGTCTGCCAGGCTCCTCCCTCCATGGGATTCTCCAGGCAAGAGTACTGAAGTGGGGTGCCATTTCCTTCTCCAAGGGATCTTCCCGACCCAGGGATGGAACCTGGGTCTCGCGCGTTAAAAGTCATAGGGAAATTTTGTTGATGATTAGTACTGATAACTTAGTCTTCCTACAAGTTTGTTTTACGGTCCACCATATGTGGCTACTCTTGCCTGGAAAATCCCATGGATGGAGGAGCCTGGTAGGCTGCAGTCCATGGATGGGGTCGCGAAGAGTCAGACACGACTGAGCAACTTCACTTTGACTTTTCACTTTCATGCAATGGAGAACGAAATGGCAACCCACTCCAGTATTCTTGCCTGGAGAATCCCAGGGACAGGGGAGCCTGGTGGGCTGCTGTCTATGGGGTCTCACAGAGTCGGACACGACTGAAGCGACTTAGCAGCAGCAGCAGCATACCTGGCACAGCTAGTTAGGATTATTTACTTTTTTATTGAGAAGTGATATTTGGCTGACTTTATCAATATTTTTTCAAATACAAGGCTCCAGGGCATTTCTTGTTTTCTCTTCAATTTAGACTTCATTTTTATGTGGGAAGCTCTTAATTGATGTAATTTATATCCAGTATGGTACACACACACACAATGCACTGCATATGATTGTGTGCTTATGCACCTCTGAGTTCAGCCACGAATTACTTAGAAACTTCATTACTTCCTAATAGATGCTGTGTGGGCTTCTTTCAAAGATGTTTTCGATCGTGCATTTGAATCTGCCTGAGGCACATCTTCTAACTGGAGGCTGGAGATCTGCTTCTCGCCTCCAGTAAACTCCTGTGTGGCAGCAGTGATTGGAAAGAATTCATTCTTTGAAATTATACAGTATAATTGATAGCATTTGTGCAATTGGAAAATTGTTGCTCATACCTATCGTTTCGTCTTCTCTGATGGTGGCCAACTCAGGTTAACTATTTTTAAACCTGGGTCATTTCTGTTCTTGCCTCCAGGTATATAGATCCTGATGATTTTTAGAATTTGATTCAGCCAAGTGAGAATTCAAAGATGAGATTTCTGTTTCCTTGGAAACCTAAAAGACACTTCTTTCTAACATGGAGGCTTGCGGCTTTTGGCATCAGTGTATCATGCCTAATTCTCAGGCCTAGGCTTTAAATATTTGGATAAGTCTCTCACTTTTGCGAGTGGTGGGAGGCACTCTTTTTAACCTGATGAATCTGAGCTACTGAGGACTGTCTCAGTTGTTGATATAAACTAGCAGACTCACTGCATTCTCTTTATATTTTATAGCTTCATTGATTAAAGGTATTCACAAACATTGATAGGAAATTGTGTGTCATTTGTTTCATTAGAAAGAGGTGGTATTCCTTGGAAGGCTAGCATAAGCACCTTAAAAAGTAAGACAGTAGGATATTCTTAATATCTTATTTTTGTAAAGAAGTCTTCTACATATTGGCTGTGTTTACCTGAGTGTTCTATAGCTTTATAGTCTTCCAGAATCACCTGGAAGGCTTAATGAAGCACAGATTGCTGGTCCCTAAGCCAGAAGTGTCCAATTCAGTATGTCTGGGTGAAGTCTGAAAATTTACATTTCTGATAAGTTCCCAGGTATGACTTGGAGCTTCTTGAATTTCTGGATAAGCTTATTTTCTGCCAGCAGTAGTTGAACATACGTGGCATTCCATAATTGTAATCCTAAGCAATTAAATGATGGATACAATCTTCTACTTGTAGAAATTCCTAGCCTTCCAGATTTGACAAATAATTGCAGTGTAGTGTTTTATTTACACACTCAATGCTGCTGGATTGTGTTAAATGTTTATCTAATGCAGAAGATATGGACTGTTTGCTGGGATTAAATCAAGTAGCTTCTGCAACTGTGAATTGGCATCTTCCTTCCTTCCTTGCTTCCTCCTATATAGAGGCCTATTGTGTGTGTGTGTGTGTGTGTGTGTGTGTGTGCGCGCGCGCGCACACACACATGCTAGTAAAGGCCTGTTTTGGTGGTGGTGGGTTAGTTGTTAAGTCATGTCTGATTCTTGTGACCCCATGGACTGTAGCCTACCAGGCTCCTCAGTCCATGGGATTTCCCAGGCAAGAATATTGCCTTTAAGAATTCATGTATAGATGGAAAGAACTGAATCTTTTCTTCCCAGCGACAGATCAGCTACTTGGAGCCCACCTGTCTTGAATTCATAAAGCACTAAATACCTTGACTAGAATATGGCTTACAGTTCTTTTTGTAGAAAAAAAAAAGGATAAAAAGCTTTATTGAGGTATAATTCACATACCCTGTAATTTACCCATTTAAATTACACAATTCAGTGTTTTGTTTCTTTTTTTAGTATACTTGCAGACTTGTGGATCTGTTACCACAAATAAGTTTAGAACATTTTCATTGTGCCAAAAAGAAACTCCATCCCCATTAGCAGTCATTCATCATTTACCATACTTCCAGTTCCAGGCAACCACTAATCCATTTTCTGCTCTAAAGATTTACCAATTGTGGATATGATATAAAAATAGATTCATATAATATTAGTCTTTTGCAATGAGCATCCTTCACTTAGCATAACATTTTCTTTTTTTTGTTTGTTTGTTCATTAAAAAATGTTTATTTTACCTTGAAGTACAGTTCATTAACAATGTTGTGCTAGTTTCAGGTGTATAATAAATTGATTCAGTTATACATGACATGTTTCTACTCTTTTACAAATCCTTTTCCCATTTAGGTTGTTACAGTATACTGAACAGTGTTCCCTGTGCTACACAGTAAGTCCTTGTTGATTATTTTTTTTATAAAGTTAGTAATAGTTTATTTATAAAATGCTCATAAACCAATGCCCAGTTTAAGAATATTGAAACGATCTGTGTGGGTTATTTTTTTATTCCATCTATTTTAAATATACTAGTGTGTACACCCCACTCCAGTACTCTTGCCTGGCAAGTCCCATGGATGGAGGAGCCTGGTAGCTGCAGTCCATGGGGTCGCTAAGAGTCGGACACTACTGAGCGACTTCACTTTCACTTTTTACTTTCATGCATTGGAGAAGGAAATGGTAACCCACTCCAGTGTTCTTGCCTGGAGAATCCCAGGGACGGGGGAGCCTGGTGGGCTGCCGTCTATGGGGTTGCACAGAGTCGGACACCACTGAAGCGACTCAGCAGCAGCAGTGTGTATGTGGTCAATCCCAAACTCCCAGCTTATTGCTCCCACTCCGACCTTTCCCCTTTGGTAACCATAAGTCTGTTTTCTAAGTCGTAAGCCTGTTTCTGTTTTATAAATGAGTTCATTTGTATCATTTTTTAGAGACTCTGTAGAATAGCTACATCATGATCTTTGTTGTTCTCTGACTTACTTCACTTGTATGATGTTTTGCTCATGTTGTAACATATATGTGTGTGTGTGTATACTAATACTTTGCTTCTTTTTTATGATTGATTAATATTCTATTGTATGGATAGATCACATTTTGTTTCTCTGTTTATCAGTTAGCAGATGTTTGAGCTGCTTCAAAATTTTAGCTATTATGACTAATACTACAAACATAGGCAAATGAGGTTCTGTGTTTTCATTTTTTTACCTAGAAGGGAATTGCTGTTGATATCGTAACTCTATAGTTAACAATTGTGGAACTACCAAATTATTTTCCAAAGTGACTGCTCCATTTTAAATTCCCACGACAATGAGTGAGGATTCCAGTAACTGTCTATCCTGTTGACTATAGTTATCCTAATGGGGATGAAGTGGTATCTCATTGTGGTTCTGTTTTGTATTTCCCAGTCAGTTTTCATTCCAATCCCAAAGAAAGTAATGCCAAAGAATGCTCAAGCTACCTCACAATTGCACTCATCTCACACACTAGTAAAGTAATGTTCAAAAGTCTCCAAGCCAGGTTTCAGCAATATGTGAACCATGAACTTCCAGATGTTCAGGCTCGTTTTAGAAAAGGCAGAGGAACCAGAGATCAAATTGCCAACATCCACTGGGTCATTGAAAAACCAAGAGAGTTCCAGAAAAACATCTATTTCTGCTTTATTGACTATGCCAAAGCCTTTGACTGTGTGGATCACAATAAACTGTGGAAAATTCTGAAAGAGATGGGCATACCAGACCACCTGACCTGCCTCTTGAGAAACCTGTATGCAGGTCAGGAAGCAACAGTTAGAACTGGACATGGAACAACAGATTGGTTCCAAATAGGAAGAGGAGTACGTCAAGGCTGTATATTGTCTCCCTGCTTATTTAACTTATATGCAGAGTACATCATGAGAAATGCTGGGCTGGAGGAAGCACAAGCTAGAATCAAGATTTCTGGGAGAAATATCAATACCCTCAGATATGCAGATGACACCACCCTTATGGCAGAAAGTGAAGAAGAACTAAACAGCCTCTTGATGAAAGTAAAAGAGGAGAGTGAAAAAGTTGGCTTAAAGCTCAACATTCAGAAAACGAAGATCATGGGATCTGGTCCCATCAATTCATGGCAAATAGATGGGGAAACAGTGGCTGACTTTATTTTTCTGGGCTTCAAAATCACTGTGGATGGTGATTGCTGCCATGAAATTAAAAGACGCTTGCACCTTGGAAGGGAAGTTATGACCAACCTAGACAGCATATTAAAAGGAAGAGACATTACTTTGCCAACAAAGATCCGTCTAATCAAGGCTATGGTTTTTCCAGTAGTCATGTACAGATGTGAGAGTTGGAATATAAAGAAAGCTGAGTGCTGAAGAATTGATGCTTTTGAACTGTGGTGTTGGAGAAGACTCTTGAGAGTCCTTTGGACTGCAAGGAGATCTAACCAGTCCATCCTAAAAGAGATCAGTCCTGGGTGTTCATTGGAAGGACTGATGCTCAAGCTGAAACTCCAATACTTTGGTCACGTGATGTGAAGAACTGACTCATTTGAAAAGACCCTGATGCTGGGAAAGGTTGAGGGCAGGAGGAGAAGGGGACGACAGAGGATGAGATGGCTGGATGGCATCACTGACACACTGGACATGGGTTTGGGTGGACTCTGGGAGTTGGTGATGGACAGGGAAGCCTGGCGTGCTGTGGTTCATGGGGTTGCAAAGAGTTGGACATGACTGAGCGGCTGAACTGAATGAATAATAGCATCCAGTGTTATTTCATATGCATGGTTGTTTGTGCATTTTCTTTAGAGAAATGTCTACAGAAGAAATCTTTTGTAAATACTTGAGTTGCCTTTTTATTATTAATTTATAGGAACTCTTATACATTTTGGATACATTCAAGTTCCTCATAGATATATAATTTGAAAATATTTTTTCCATTCTGTGGGTTGTTTTTTTACTTAATTGATTGAATAATTTGTAAAAGCAATCTCACGTGGTTGGGGAATGCATTCTATTTGTAACAGCACAACAGAGACATACATCTACTTCTGAAAACTCAACTCTTTGCACCAATTCCAAAGCATCCACAATTCCTTCACAGTCAGGGATTTTAATGAATAATTGGCTTCTTTATGATTTATTAAAGCAATATATGAGTTCTGTGAAAATTATAAAGTATATAGAATAAAAATTGAATTTCATATCGTAATCCTGCATTTTCAACCAACTCCCTATGTGCTTACAGACATATGGTTTATTAACTAAAGAATAAGACTTCTTTTATTTAGCATTGTGATCTCAGATTTAATAATTTTTCATGCATATTTCATGTAATAGGCACATCTGATGTATAATAATTTATTTTGCCATCATTTTTGATTTATGTATTTAAGATCCTTTTTGTTGTAAGAAGTTGTCATAATCATAAGGGATAAATGTTTCTATTTTATCATTTTAATTCACCTAGTAACTAGCATTATGGGGCATTTTTAGTACATGTATTGTTCATATGTGTCTATGAATTACTTTTTAACTTTGGGGATTTTTTTTCCAATTTGTCATTGAAATTTTGATTTGTATGAACTCAATATACAAAGGATATTACTGTAATCACCTTGTTATATAACAAGCCACCCATAAAAGTAGCTGCTTAAAAGAATAACATTTATTTTATTCGCTAAGTCACAACTTGGGTAGGGTTTGGTAGAGACATCTTAGTTTTGCTTCACCCTGCCTAATTTGGTCCACATCAGAGGTTAGGGACTTGAATGTGCTGAAGACTTTCACTTACATATCTTTTGGGTAGTGCTGGCTTTCATCTTAGAAATTAGCTGGAACTATTGGCCAGAAACCTGCCTACACTCTTTTTGTGCTTTGGGCTTCTTTATAACATGGTAGATGGGTTCAAAAAGCAAGTACTTCAAGAGAGTTTTGGGCAAGAATAGTACTGTGACCCCGTCTGCCGCTTCCTTTATGTCATGCGGTCACTTCTGTCATTAGAAACAAGTATTTTAGACTAACCCGTATTCAACAGGAGGATAATTAGACATTAGACTATACCTTTTGTTGACTACATCTTTGGTTGGAAAGTGTCAAAAATTTTTTTTAAATGTTTTTAAGNTCCTGCATTTTCAACCAACTCCCTATGTGCTTACAGACATATGGTTTATTAACTAAAGAATAAGACTTCTTTTATTTAGCATTGTGATCTCAGATTTAATAATTTTTCATGCATATTTCATGTAATAGGCACATCTAATGTATAATAATTTATTTTGCCATCATTTTTGATTTATGTATTTAAGATCCTTTTTGTTGTAAGAAGTTGTCATAATCATAAGGGATAAATGTTTCTATTTTATCATTTTAATTCACCTAGTAACTAGCATTATGGGGCATTTTTAGTACATGTATTGTTCATATGTGTCTATGAATTACTTTTTAACTTTGGGGATTTTTTTTCCAATTTGTCATTGAAATTTTGATTTGTATGAACTCAATATACAAAGGATATTACTGTAATCACCTTGTTATATAACAAGCCACCCATAAAAGTAGCTGCTTAAAAGAATAACATTTATTTTATTCGCTAAGTCACAACTTGGGTAGGGTTTGGTAGAGACATCTTAGTTTTGCTTCACCCTGCCTAATTTGGTCCACATCAGAGGTTAGGGACTTGAATGTGCTGAAGACTTTCACTTACATATCTTTTGGGTAGTGCTGGCTTTCATCTTAGAAATTAGCTGGAACTATTGGCCAGAAACCTGCCTACACTCTTTTTGTGCTTTGGGCTTCTTTATAACATGGTAGATGGGTTCAAAAAGCAAGTACTTCAAGAGAGTTTTGGGCAAGAATAGTACTGTGACCCCGTCTGCCGCTTCCTTTATGTCATGCGGTCACTTCTGTCATTAGAAACAAGTATTTTAGACTAACCCGTATTCAACAGGAGGATAATTAGACATTAGACTATACCTTTTGTTGACTACATCTTTGGTTGGAAAGTGTCAAAAATTTTTTTTAAATGTTTTTAAGTCATCACAGTTTCATCACATACTGAAATTCATGCCTTTAGAAATGTCTGAGTCATTTCAGTCAATAAAAATTGCTCAGGTTCTGCTGCTTTCTTCCAGGCCCCAAGACTTTTGCATTATTCACACCCTCTTTTAACAGCACCATCACATAATTTTAATATACTCATTTGTCTAGTACTTTCCTTCTTAAGATGACTTCGGAAATCCAGTTATTGCCAGCTGCTTTGCCGAATAAAGTAGTTTTCTTCTATTTGCCATTATGGTTCTTGCCTTGAGGCTTCCCAGTTCACACCTAAAATGTCCATCTAAATTAAAAAATATGTATTTTTAAATTCTTTAACATCTAGTTCCCCAGGCAGTTTTAGAGTCAAGTTGTCATTTTCTTTAAAAAGAAAAAAAACCAAGGATTTATATTTAGAATGTTTTAAGTTTGTGGGGGGCAGGTACATGTACTTGGCAACTGCCATCATTGTAATTTTGGAATATTTTATCTTCATAAATCTTTCCAAGCATACCTCCTCCATCCACCCTAAAACAGATTTACCCCTGTTGCTCAGGGGTTTTTTTCATGTCTTTTCAGCACATTTTTATTGTGTTCCACCTTTTGATTATTAACCCCCTCTTAGCCCTGCTAGAAGGATCCAACATTTCTGATTAGAATGAAGGACAGTAATAAGTTTTTAACCAATAGGTAGCTATTAGTGTTCAGATTCCAAGGCAGAAAGAAAATGCATTTTTACACTTTTCAAGTCTTTGTTCTTCCGAGGTAACAGTTACTCTCTAACACAATGGGTAAATAGTAGAGATTAGCAACTCATGCAATATTGCTAGTCAAAATTAGCTGGAAAGGTTTTTACCTCATCTAGAATTATTTTAAGCATACAGGCTCAAGATATCTGTTGTATTTGCAAAGGAAATTCTTTCTGCTGTATCTCAGCCTGTGTAGCATAACTCACTCTCAAACTCCTTACCAGATGCTTCTCAGAGTAAGGTTAGCTAGCCACTAGCTATTGTTTGGGGCATCCTGGGGGCTCAGATTGATATTTTTGTTTGATTATCTTGAATGTATATATTGATTAAATCATATTGATATACCAGTTGATTTATATATGCATGCATATAGGTATTTTATATATCAACTTATATACATAAACACATACATATATATTACATATTTTATGCATGTATATATCAATAGATTTTCAAATTCTTTGGCTATTTACCTTTTAAAGACTTCTGTCTATAGTTGGAAGCACAAAGGAAACAGTGAGAGACTTCATTTTGGGGGGCTCCAAAATCACTGCAGATGGTGACCGCAGCCATGAAATTAAAAGTTGTTTGCTCCTTGGAAGAAAAGCTATGACCAACATCAATAGCATATTAAGAAAGTAAAGCAAAGACATTACTTTGCCAACAAAGATCCATCTAGTCAAAGCTATGGTTTTTCCAGTAGTCTTGAATGAATGTGAGAGTTGGACTATAAAGAAAGCTGAACACTGAGGAATTGATGTTTTTGGACTGTGATGTTGGAGAAGACTCTTGAGAGTCCCTTGGACTGCAAGGGGACCAAGCCAGTCCATCCTAAAGGAAAGCAGTCCTGAATATTCACTGGAAGGACTGATGCTGAAGCTGAAGCTCCAATACTCTGGCCACCTGATGGAAGAACTGACTCATTGGAAAAGACCCTGATGCTGGGAATGGTTGAAGACAGAAGGAGACAGGGGCAACAGGATGAGATGGTTGGACGGCATCACCGACTCAGGGGACGTGAGTTCGAGCAAGCTCCAGGAGTTGGTGACGGACTGGGAAGCCTGGTGTGCTTCAGTCCATGTGGTTGCAAGGATTCGGACGTGACTGAGCGACTGAACTGAACTTGTGTATAGTTATATTAGCTTTCATGTTTCTATTGCTGTGTATTATTTTTGGTCATGCAGTTCAGATTTTATCTTTAAACTGCTTTTTTCTAAAAACTAGTTTTTTTTTTTTTTTTTTAGTATTTTCTTTCTTTTTTTAAAAAACTTGTTTTGAATGTTTCATTATGTTTTAGTCCTCTGCACTAACTCTGAATACTACCACTCAATATAGAGTGGTAGTATTGCTCTGTACTAAAAATACTGATATGTTCTAGTAAATGAAATGAAGAATATAGTTTTTTCTCAGAATGCTACAGATGACATGTGCATAATGCTCTCAGTTCTAATCATTAAAAAATCCCTTACTTTGGTGTTAGTTCCTCTAGAACCCAAGTTATTTAGCACATATACTATATAAATTTAATTTCCAAGGTTATTATTGGCTATTCTTCTGCAGTTAATTCTGTCTTATTGTATATTGCATTGACATAGTTTTTCTTCTTTCTGTCTTTTTATTTTTTGGCTTGTGGAATCTTAGTTCCCTGAATAGAGATCAGACCTGAGACCCATCAGTGAAAGCACCAAATCCTTACCAATGGACTGCTGAGGAATTCACTACTTGCTTGATTCTTTGTGCAATTTAATGAAATTTGTGTATCACTAACAGTATAATAATATTTGTATTTAAATTTTTCTTTTTCTTTAAAAAATTTTTTTCTTCTTTCTTTTTTTACTTAATAATCTGAACATCTTTTTTTTTGATAAAAGGCCCACAAATAGAAAA
>SJYX01022908.1:909798-930438 GCA_006410675.1 Oreotragus oreotragus
TTGTCACCCTGCTTATTTAACTTACATGTAGAGTACATCATGAGGAACGCTGGGCTGGAAGAAACACAAGCTGGTAGCAAGATTGCTGGGAGAAATATCAATAACCTTAGATATGTAGATGGCAGAAAGTGAAGAAGAACTAAAGAGCCTCTTGATGAAAATGAAAGAGGAGGTCTAAAAGTTGACTTAAAGCTCAACATTCAGAAAACTAAGATCATGGCATATGGTCCCGTCACTTTATGGCAGATAGATGGGGAAACTGGAAACAGTGGCTGAGTTTATTTTTTTGGGCTCCAAAATCACTGCAGATGGTGACTACAGCCATGAAATTAAAAGACGCTTACTCCTTGGAAGGAAAGTTATGACCAGCGTATACAGCATATTAAAAAGCAGAGACATTACTTTGTCTACAAAGGTCCATCTAGTCAAGGCTATGGTTTTTCCTGTGGTCATGTATGGATTTGAGAGTTGGACTGTGAAGAAGGCTGAGCACTGAAGAATTGATGCTCTTGAACTGTGGTGTTGGAGAAGACTCTTGAGAGTCCCTTGGACTCAAGGAAATTCAACCAGTCCATCCTAAAGGAGATCAGTCCTGTATTTTCACTGGAAGAAGTGATATTGAAGCTGAAACTCCAATACTTTGGCCACCTACTGTGAAGAGTGACTCATCTGAAAATACCCTGATGCTGGGAAAGATTGAGGGCAGGAGGAAAAGGGGATGACAGAGGATGAGATGGCTGGATGGCATCACCAACTCAATGGACATGAGTTTGAGTGAACTTTGGGAGTTGGTGATGGACAGGGAGGCCTGGTGTGCTGGTGTGCTGCGGTTCATGGGGTCGCAAAGAGTCGGACATGACTGAGTGACTGAACTGAACTGAATAAAAGCATGAAAACATATTTCTAGTTCCAGGCTTGTTTTGGTACTCTGTATTACCTTTATGAGGCAAAATGTATGGCCACTTAATTCTACCAGAGGCATTGAATACTATCCTCTTACTTAACCAAGTGACGATTTGACCTACTTAATAAGTTTTGATAAACAAATTTCTTTATTTTTTCTTAGTGCTAACCATAGAGATGGCATTCCTATTCCTTGTGTAGGAATCAATCCCAGCTTTCCTTTGAGACTGTTTTTCAGACTTTATTCTCTAACAATTTATCTAGCAAGAAAAATCCTTAATAACTGGATCTACACAGGGAATGTAGAGGTTTCGTTATTACTTTTTTCAACCTTATTGGGAGTGAATACAAGTTACAAAGCTTCCTATAAATCCTGTATTTTCTTTTAACTTTGTTTGAAGTTAAGTTCATGTTTAAGTACTTTTCTGCTTGTGGTACAGACGGTGAAGCATCTGCCTGCAATGCGGGAGACCAGGGCTAAATTCCTGGGCTGGGAAGGTTCCCTGGAGAAGGAAATGGCAATCCACTCCAGCACTCTTGCCTGGAAACTCCCATGGACGGAGAAGCCTGATAGGCTACAGTCTGGAGTCGCAAAGAGTCGGACACGACTGAGCGACTTCACTTTCATTTTCTGCTTATCTGCAAAAAGATCACAGAACTTTTTTGTCTATAGGTAACTGCACGGTGATTAGATGATCTGATGTGAACTACTGAGACTTTCTTAGTTTATTCGGTTATCCTGAAGGTAGCCATTTTTTCCTCTTTAAGATAGGTCATGGACTACTTCAACTAAAAGTATGCCAACACAAAATACATATTTTCTTTTGTTAATCCTAATCTTGAATACATTGCTTTCCCTTGCCCTGGCAACTCGAATCACTGCAAATATGCTGTTTGCTTGTTTTCGCTTCTGTCTGAACTCAGATTGTTATAATGCTATTCATAGAATAATTCCTTAATAGACTACTGCTTAAAGGCATCATCATAGACTGGTGATGAAAGAACATGCCATGGAATAGATTGGATGCAATCCAATTATTTCATAGTTGGCTGTGTGTTCTATCTCATCCTAACTTCTACTTCTTCATCTTTGAAGTTGAAATAATAAAAGAAATTATTACCTGTAACAAGAATTAAATGAGATAATGTGGCAAAACTTTAACAAATGCTAGCTACTTCTCAACATATTTTATACTAATGAGAAACCTTTTCCCTAGTCTTTAGCTTCACTGCCTGATGCATCTGTTAACTGACTCATACACAAATATTTCACTTTCTCCTTAGAAAGGTAGAGTTTTACATTAATAATTGGAATTTCTCTTTCCTCTTCCCTCACTCCCTCCTCTCTCTCTCTCTTTCAATTTCTCCCTCTCTCACTTCCTTCTTCCTTTCTATTTTTTCTTCCTTTCTTCCTTTTTTCTCTCTTTTTCTTTCTCTCTCTCCTTTTTCCTTTCTTTCTCTCTCTCTCTTTCCTTTTCCTTTTGTTCATAGGGAAGCCAGGAAAAGACAAGGATGAGGAAAATCTGGCAAATTCTAGAAATTCCAGGAAAAGATTTTACATGGAAAATGAATATTATCTTCATCTCTAGTATGGTACAAACAAAATGAGCTATGATAACCAGATGAATGATTCAATCATTGGCAATTTAAGTATCTAGAGAGTTGATTCACACTTGAAAATAGATTATAGTACACTTAGATTCTTCTACTCATAGTCTGTTTGTTTGGAAGCAGATGGTAGTTAGGAGTTTGGTATAAAGTATAAAAGATTTTAAAGGTTTTACATGAAAGTTGGTTTCTAGCTGGGGATCAATAAACCCTTGTCCTAGTCAAGGCAGAGGCCACCTGCATAGGCTATGGCCTTCTACTCATTTTGTTCATTGATAATCCCAGGTTAACCCATAATTCTTTGTTGAAAGCAGCTGAAAGTGTTTCACACTATCCAATATTATTCCCCTAAGCTTTCCTTTTTCCTTCCTTCCTTCCTTTCTTCTTTCTTTCATAGAGGAATTGGAGTCTGTAAGGAAAGAGAATTCTTTCATTGCAAAATGGTCCTTGGGATTTTAGGAGTCACATAATATAGAGTTGACCTTGCTAATTCATTTCAATTACTTCAATCAGTAAGAGATGTGGAGAAAGTTGTTTGTTAGCCTTCAACTTCTTTAACATCAAAGCAATAGGCTTAGTAAGATATTCTTTGATGCCTTTGTAGCATGCCAAACAATGACATCTTCAGATGGAGAGTCTCCCAACTTTGCATTTGTTGCTGAACATGGCTGTTGGCCATAGTGTTTAGCCACTTTCCATGTTTTTTTAAGGCAGAGGTAAAACCATGCAACTGAGTCAATTATCTGTATAGCTTTCTGAGCTACATATATATCTTGAATGAATGATGATTTTTAAAAGGCAGTTTAAGGACATAAGTGAAATGTGCTAAAAATAAAAATCATGAATTTTGCACCAAGTAAACTTGTAAGAACAAAATATTCTAAAAACCTTTATAACATTTAAATGAACAAGTAATCAGAAAAGGCAAACCACACATTTATGAATGCTGATTTATTCTTCTAGTGAGCATACTCAGGATGAATTTTTGAGTCAAATATAAGCCACACAGAGCCTTTTCCTGTGCTCTAAGTTTCTAGAATGTGGATTACTCATGATCAATTAAAGCAGTTTTTCTCCTGGTTATGTAAACAAAAATGATCATAATAATGTAAGCAGATAGGTTAGGTTAGAAGGTTAGAAGTCCTTGGAGAAAGAGAATCAGGAATGGCTGTCTTAACATACGAGAAGCCATTTTAATCTAGGCCATTCTGTGATCTAAGCCAGGCTACTATGCTTACCTTTGAACGGGTTTTAATATTTAATGATCTTAAGGGAACAAAGGAAAGCAGGAACAGAAAAAAGACAGTCAAACAGTGGTTTAGTGATAAAAGCAGAGTCCTTCTTCCTTCTCAAGGGATATACATAATTATATATCTTTGAATTATGTAGGAAGTCCCCCACCCAGGTGGAGAGTAGAGTTATGATGCTGATCCTCCTGACTCAAATCAACAAGCTTGGACACTGTTGCCCTTTGCCCTAATTATATGCTGAGTTTTCCACTGGCCAGCCCCTTCATGAATATGCAGGAATCCTAGGTTAAAATTCCTCCAATTTTGCTGCTTTGCGAAAGATCCCCGGTGTTCTTCCTTGGGGCAAGTAATAAATTCTTTCTTTTCCATCTTTGGCTTGGTGACATCTTTTGGCTTGATACCCCCCAAGAGGAAACTCAGGGTATCAATAATAGCAAATATTCATTTTTTATATATAAAGTTTACAGTATTAGTGCAAAATATGAATTTTATTTAAAATAACGATCGAGTGTGCTGCTGCTGCTGCTAAGTTGCTTCAGTTTCAGTTCAGTTCAGTCGCTCAGTCGTGTCCGACTCTTTGCGACCCCATGAATCGCAGCACGCCAGGCCTCCCTGTTCATCACCATCTCCTGGAGTTCACTCAGACTCACGTCCATCGAGTCCGTGATGCCATCCAGCCATCTCATCCTCGGTCATCCCCTTCTCCTCCTGCCCCCAATCCCTCCCAGCATCAGAGTCTTTTCCAGTGAAAAAGTCTTTTCGTGTGAGGTGGCCAAAGTACTGGAGTTTCAGCTTTAGCATCATTCCTTCCAAAGAAATCCCAGGACTGATCTCCTTCAGAATGGACTGGTTGGATCTCCTTGCAGTCCAAGGGACTCTCGAGTCTTCTCCAGCACCACAGTTCAAAAGCACTGATTCTTTGGCGCTCAGCTTTCTTCACAGTCCAACTTTCACATCCATACATGACCACAGGAAAAACCATAGCCTTGACTAGGCGGACCTTAGTCGGCAAAGTAATGTCTCTGCTTTTGAATATACTATCCAGGTTGGTCATAACTTTTCTTCCAAGGAGTAAGCGTCTTTTAATTTCATGGCTGCAGTCACCATCTGCAGTGATTTTGGAGCCCCAAAAAATAAAGTCTGACACTGTTTCCACTGTTTCCCCATCTATTTCCCATGAAGTGATGGGACCGGATGCCATGATCTTCGTTTTCTGAATGTTGAGCTTTAAGCCAACTTTTTCGCTCTCCTCCTTCACTTTCATCAAGAGGCTTTTTAGCTCCTCCTCACTTTCTGCCATAAGGGTGGTGTCATCAGCATATCTGAGGTTATTGATATTTCTCCCGGCAATCTTGATTCCAGCTTGTGTTTCTTCCAGTCCAGCGTTTCTCATGATGTACTCTGCATATAAGTTAAATAAGCAGGGAGACAATATACAGCCTTGACGTACTCCTTTTCCTATTTGGAACCAGTCTGTTGTTCCATGTCCAGTTCTAACTGTTGCTTCCTGACCTGCATACAGATTTCTCAAGAGGCAGGTTAGGTGGTCTGGTATTCCCATCTCTTTCAGAATTTTCCACAGTTTATTGTGATCCACACAGTCAAAGGCTTTGGCATAGTCAATAAAGCAGAAATAGATGTTTTTCTGGAACTCTCTTGCTTTTTCCATGATCCAGCGGATGTTGGCAATTTGATCTCTGGTTCCTCTGCCTGTTCTAAAACCAGCTTGAACATCAGGGAGTTCACGGTTCACATATTGCTGAAGCCTGGCTTGGAGAATTTTGAGCATTACTTTACTAACATGTGAGATGAGTGCAATTGTGTGGTAGTTTGGGCATTCTTTTGCATTCTTTGTGACCCTGTGGATTGTAGCCTGCCAGGCTCCTCTGACCATGGGATTCTCCAGGAAACAATACTAGAGTGAGTTGTCAGGGGATCTTCCTCCAGGGAATCTTCCTGACCCAGGCATCAAACCTGCATCTCTTATGTCGCTTGCGTTGGCTAATAGGTTCTTTCTTTACCACTAGTGCCGTCTGGGAAGCCCCAGCAACCCATTGTAAATACCGTATTTTTAAATAATTAGATGTTCACAGTTGCTTAGTGACTCACTTAAAACCACATAGCCAGTTGGTGAAAGATGTCAGAAATCATCATAACTTTCCTGAAAAATGCTATTTCCATACTAAGTTTAATGTTTTCATTGCCCCTTGGAGATGGACCTTTAGGTCATCCTTTTCCCCCCCTTCTAATGTTCCTTCTCCCTGGTGCTCCAAAGTGCCTACTGTTTGGATGTGAACTGAAACAGGTGTGTATAGTCTCAGGATCCTGATCTGCAGATCACTATACTAGCTAGGATTGATGAACCAATTTTTCATGATAATTGGTCAGTAAGGAAAAAGGGCAACTGCAATGGATTTTTGCAGTAGGGCTGAGAGATTGAGCTCAGGTAAAACAAGGGCTAGTGGGGATTTATAGTCAAGGGAGTGGAGCTGTCATTGGATGGAAAATTATTAAGAGGAGACCTCAGGGTAAGGGAGATCCTGGTGAAACAGATTTGGCAGGATTCTTGCCAAAGGCANTCTAATGTTCCTTCTCCCTGGTGCTCCAAAGTGCCTACTGTTTGGATGTGAACTGAAACAGGTGTGTATAGTCTCAGGATCCTGATCTGCAGATCACTATACTAGCTAGGATTGATGAACCAATTTTTCATGATAATTGGTCAGTAAGGAAAAAGGGCAACTGCAATGGATTTTTGCAGTAGGGCTGAGAGATTGAGCTCAGGTAAAACAAGGGCTAGTGGGGATTTATAGTCAAGGGAGTGGAGCTGTCATTGGATGGAAAATTATTAAGAGGAGACCTCAGGGTAAGGGAGATCCTGGTGAAACAGATTTGGCAGGATTCTTGCCAAAGGCAGGCCAGGGTGATAATATGTCAAGGGTGGACGATGAGGCATTTGATCAGATATCCAAGATGAGGATGGGGGACTTTTGCTAGATTGAAGCAACAGGAATTCTTGCTAAAACTAGACTAAGTAGGTAAAGGACAGAACTCCAGATCAGGGTCTAATGGAGAAGAGGGCTCCAAGGAACCTGCCTCAGGTTTGGTTAATGACAGTCTTGATGCAGCATCTTGGGCTCAGTTGTTACACAGAGAATCTTCTATTCTCTGTGCACTGCCAACGTGGTTGTCCTTTATGGGAGGAAAGAAGTTCAGTCAAGGGGCAAATGTTAATCTCACTTTAAACAAGCAATTGAAGGTGCTCTAAGTGGGGCAGGGGAAATCCTGGCTTCTTTCAGTCCTTAGTGAACTTTGATGCAGCATCTTGGGCTCAGTTGGAACACAGAGAACCTTCTATTCTCTGTGCACTGCCAACGTGGTTGTCCTTTATGGGAGGATAGAAGTTCAGTCAAGGGGCAAATGTTAATCTCACTTTAAACAAGCAATTGAAGGTGCTCTAAGGGGGGCGGGGGACAATGTTTGCTCCTTGGACAATATTTAAGCCCAAGGTCAGGCAAGAGAAGGACATAAAAAGTACATATGGCAAACGGCCTCTTTGCCATAGGTTGGTCACAAGAACAGAAATATCCAGAAAGACCATGAGTGTGTAGGTAAAGCTTAAGCTGTTCATCTTCCACTTGATATTGGTTTTAAAGGGCATCGGATATTTACACAAAGAAAACTGATTCTTTGTTTGCCTTTATTCATTTTTGCAAAAGATTATAGAGAGACAAGTTGTCTGCTTGTCTGATGTTTCCAGCTGCAAGTATAGAACTGTAATTGTAATTCAATTGTATTTAGTTACAAAGAAAGCCTGGTGAGTTGGTTTTTGTTGGTGGTGGTTTTTGTTTAGAATATTATATCCACATTGGTCTGTTCTCTAGGAGGTATATTCTCCCTCTCTCCGGTATTGTCCAGCTGGCTCAAGCTGTCAACAATGCTCCCTGAGAATCCCAGCTGTGTGGGAGTCACAGCTCGTTAGGCCTGAGGATTGATACCTGCTTGAGTGAAACTCAGATGTTCTGGGATTACCTGTGAAGACTGTGTGCTGCTCAAAACATTCTCACTGGTACTGAAACTATGACATTAGACAGAAAATGTGTCTTTGCTTTTCCTTACTTTGTTGTGAATTTAGAGCCTTCATGCCACTTACCAATTTACAGAATTAAGGAAAGTTTTCCTTTTATTTAACTTGTCTCAAAATCGATCAAACCTGACCAATCATTCAGAAGTCTTCACTTTTTTAATCCTAGAAGATCTATAAATGGGTGCTTTGGGGGAACTTGGTGGCAGGTCTCATTAAGGAATGATAAAGTTTTTGGAAATTAGATCTAGAGTAAATGTTATTATTGGGCTTCCCTGTTGGCTCGGCGGTAAACAATCCACCTGCCAATGGAAGAGACGCATATTTCATCTCTGGGTTAGGAAGATCCCCTGGAGAAATAAATGGCAATCCACTCCAGTGTTCTTGCCTGGAGAATCCCAGGGATGGGGGAACGTGGTGGCCTGCCTTCTCTGGGGTCACACAGAGTTGGACACGACTGAAGCGACTTAGCAGCAGCAGCAGCAGCAGCAGCAGGATTCTTGCTTGGAATATCTCATGGACAGAGGAGGAGCCTGGCAGTCCATAGTCCATGAGATCGCAAAAGAGATGGACACGACTTAGCGGCTAAACAACATCCACAAATGTAATTATTATTATGAACAGGTGCAAAGGCTGATTTATCCAGTTGTGTCAGTGCCTACAATAATACTATTTAACGAGACAACTTAAATTTTATTTCAATACATTGAATTTTACACGTGAATAATTTAGTTATAAATTCATTGTTTTATTTATTCAAGAAATATTAATGAATATCTCATAAATAACAAGCACTGTAGTGATGAGCAAAAATATAAACAACCAATAAAAAAAATCAGACGCAGTTCCAACCTGCAAATTGCTTATGGTCCTAGTTCATTTTTTGTTATTATCTTTGATGGTAAATAAGATACAGTAAACTGTGTCCATTTAAATTGCTCAATTCATTTGGTTTCAGTAGTTATAAAAACCCATGAGGCCACAACCACAGATAAGATNTATCTGAGGTGACTGATATTTCTCCCGGCAATCTTGATTCCAGCTTGTGTTTCTTCCAGTCCAGCGTTTCTCATGATGTGCTCTGCGTATAAGTTAAATAAGCAGGGTGACAATATACAGCCTTGATGTACTCCTTTTCCTATTTGGAACCAATCTGTTGTTCCATGTCCAGTTCTAACTGTTGCTTCCTGACCTGCATACAGGTTTCTCAAGAGGCAGGTTAGGTAGTCTGGTATTCCCATCTCTTTCAGAATTTTCCACAGTTTATTGTGATCCACACATTCAAAGGCTTTGGCATAGTCAATAAAGCAGTAATAGATGTTTTTCTGGAACTCTCTTGCTTTTTCCATGATCCAGTAGATGTTGGCAATTTGATCTCTGGTTCCTCTGCTTTTTCTAAAACCATCTTGAACATCAGGGAGTTCACGGTTTAAGTATTGCTGAAGCCTGGCTTGGAGAATTTTGAGCATTACTTTACTAGCGTGTGAGATGAGTGCAATTGTGTGGTAGTTTGGGCATTCTTTTGCATTCTTTGCGACCCTGTGGATTGTAGCCTGCCAGGCTCCTCTGACCATGGGATTCTCCAGGAAACAATACTAGAGTGGGTTGCCAGGGGATCTTCCTCCAGGGTATCTTCCTGACCCAGGCATCAAACCTGCATCTCTTATGTCACTTGTGTTGGCTAATAGGTTCTTTCTTTACCACTAGTGCCGTCTGGGAAGCCCCAGCAATCCATTGTAAATACCGTATTTTTAAATAATTAGATGTTCACAATTGCTTAGTGACTCACTTAAAACAACATAGCCAGTTGGTGAAAGATGTCAGAAGTCATCATAACTTTCCTGAAAAATGCTGTTTCCATACTAAGTTTAATGTTTTCCTTGCCCCTTGGGGATGGACCTTTAGGTCATCCTTTTTTTCCCCCTCTAATGTTCCTTCTCCCTGGTGCTCCCAGGTGCCTACTGTTTGGATGTGAACTGAAACAGGTGTGTATAGTCTCAGGATCCTGATCTGCAGATCACTATACTAGCTAGGATTGATGAACCAATTTTTCATGATAATTGGTCAGTAAGGAAAAAGGGCAACTGCAATGGATTTTTGCAGTAGGGCTGAGAGATTGAGCTCAGGTAAAACAAGGGCTAGTGGGGATTTATAGTCAAGGGAGTGGAGCTGTCATTGGATGGAAAATTATTAAGAGGAGACCTCAGGGTAAGGGAGATCCTGGTGAAACAGATTTGGCAGGATTCTTGCCAAAGGCAGGCCAGGGTGATAATATGTCAAGGGTGGACGATGAGGCATTTGATCAGATATCCAAGATGAGGATGGGGGACTTTTGCTACATTGAAGCAACAGGAATTCTTGCTAAAACTAGACTAAGTAGGTAAAGGACAGAACTCCAGATCAGGGTCTAATGGAGGAGAGGGCTCCAAGGAGCCTGCCTCAGGTTTGGTCAATGACAGTCTTGATGCAGCATCTTGGGCTCAGTTGGAACACAGAGAACCTTCTATTCTCTGTGCACTGCCAACGTGGTTGTCCTTTATGGGAGGATAGAAGTTCAGTCAAGGGGCAAATGTTAATCTCACTTTAAACAAGCAATTGAAGGTGCTCTAAGGGGGGCGGGGGACAATGTTTGCTCCTTGGACAATATTTAAGCCCAAGGTCAGGCAAGAGAAGGACATAAAAAGTACATATGGCAAACGGCCTCTTTGCCATAGGTTGGTCACAAGAACAGAAATATCCAGAAAGACCATGAGTGTGTAGGTAAAGCTTAAGCTGTTCATCTTCCACTTGATATTGGTTTTAAAGGGCATCAGATATTTACACAAAGAAAACTGATTCTTTGTTTGCCTTTATTCATTTTTGCAAAAGATTATAGAGAGACAAGTTGTCTGCTTGTCTGATGTTTCCAGCTGCAAGTATAGAACTGTAATTGTAATTCAATTGTATTTAGTTACAAAGAAAGCCTGGTGAGTTGGTTTTTGTTGGTGGTGGTTTTTGTTTAGAATATTATATCCACATTGGTCTGTTCTCTAGGAGGTATATTCTCCCTCTCTCCGGTATTGTCCAGCTGGCTCAAGCTGTCAACAATGCTCCCTGAGAATCCCAGCTGTGTGGGAGTCACAGCTCGTTAGGCCTGAGGATTGATACCTGCTTGAGTGAAACTCAGATGTTCTGGGATTACCTGTGAAGACTGTGTGCTGCTCAAAACATTCTCACTGGTACTGAAACTATGACATTAGACAGAAAATGTGTCTTTGCTTTTCCTTACTTTGTTGTGAATTTAGAGCCTTCATGCCACTTACCAATTTACAGAATTAAGGAAAGTTTTCCTTTTATTTAACTTGTCTCAAAATCGATCAAACCTGACCAATCATTCAGAAGTCTTCACTTTTTTAATCCTAGAAGATCTATAAATGGGTGCTTTGGGGGAACGTGGTGGCAGGTCTCATTAAGGAATGATAAAGTTTTTGGAAATTAGATCTAGAGTAAATGTTATTATTGGGCTTCCCTGTTGGCTCGGTGGTAAACAATCCACCTGCCAATGGAAGAGACGCATATTTGATCTCTGGGTTAGGAAGATCCCCTGGAGAAAGAAATGGCAATCCACTCCAGTGTTCTTGCCTGGAGAATCCCAGGGATGGGGGAACGTGGTGGCCTGCCCTCTCTGGGGTCACACAGAGTCGGACATGACTGAAGCGACTTAGCAGCAGCAACAGCAGCAGCAGGATTCTTGCTTGGAATATCTCATGGACAGAGGAGGAGCTTGGCAGTCCATAGTCCATAAGATCGCAAAAGAGATGGACACGACTTAGCAGCTAAACAACATCCACAAATGTAATTATTATTATGAACAGGTGCAAAGGCTGATTTATCCAGTTGTGTCAGTGCCTACAATAATACTATTTAATGAGACAACTTAAATTTTATTTCAATACATTGAATTTTACATGTGAATAATTTAGTTATAAATTCATTGTTTTATTTATTCAAGAAATACTAATGAATATCTCATAAATAACAAGCACGGTAGTGATGAGCAAAAATATAAACAACCAATAAAAAAATCAGACACAGTTCCAACCTGCAAATTGCTTATGGTCCTAGTTCATTTTTTGTTATTATCTTTGATGGTAAATAAGATACAGTAAACTGTGTCCATTTAAATTGCTCAATTCATTTGGTTTCAGTAGTTATAAAAACCCATGAGGCCACAACCACAGATAAGATACAGATCTTTTCCAACATGCCCTTAAGATTTTATGCACCTTTGCACTGCTCCCAATACCTGCTGTCATTCATAGGAAAGTATTGATCTATACCTCATGAACCGCAGCACACCAGGCCTCCCTGCCTATCACCAACTCCCAGAGTTCACCCAAACCCATGTCTATTGAGTTGGTGATGCCATCCAACCATCTCTTCCTCTGACGTCCCCTCATCCTCTGTCGTCCCCTTCTCCTCCCGCCTTCAATCTTTCCCAGCATCAGGGTCTTTCCAAATGAGTCAGCTCTTCGCATCAAGGGCCAAAGTATTGAAGTTTCAGCTTCAACATCAGTCCTTCCAATGAAGGTATTCAGTATTGCTGAAGCCTGGCTTGGAGAATTTTGAGCATTACTTTATTAGCGTGTGAGATGAGTGCAATTGTGCGATAGTTTGAGCATTCTTTGGCATTGCCTTTCTTTGGGATTGGAATGAAGACTGACCTTTTCCAGTCCTGTGGCCACTGCTGAGTTGTCCAAATTTGCTGCCATATTGAGTGCAGCACTTTCACAGCATCGTCTTCCAGGATTTGAAATAGCTCAACTGGAATTCCATCAGTTCCACTAGCTTTGTTCATAGTGATGCTTTCTAAGGGCCACTTGACTTCACATTCCAGGGTGTCTGGCTTTAGGTGAATGATCACACCATCGNTCCTGTGGCCACTGCTGAGTTTTCCAAATTTTCTGGCATATTGAGTGCAGCACTTTCACAGCATCATCTTTCAGGATTTGAAATAGCTCAACTGGAATTCCATCAGTTCCACTAGCTTTGTTCATAGTGATGCTTTCTAAGGGCCACTTGACTTCACATTCCAGGGTGTCTGGCTTTAGGTGAATGATCACACCATCGTGATTATCTGGGTCATGAAGCTCTTTTTTGTACAGTTCTTCTGTGTATTCTTGCCACCTCTTCTTCATATCTTCTGCTTCTGTTAGGTCCAGACCATTTCTGTCCTTTATTGAGCCCATGTTTGCATGAAATGTTCCCTTGGTATCTCTAATTTTCTTAAAGAGTCTTCCCCATTCTGTTGTTTTCCTCTATTTCTTTGCATTGATCGCTGAGGAAGGCTTTCTTATCGAAATGTCCTTGCCATTCTTTGAAACTCTGCATTCAGATGCTTATATCTTTCCTTTTCTCCTTTGCTTTTTGGTTCTCTTCTTTTCAGTGCTATGTGTAAGGCTTCTCCAGACAGCCATTTTACTTTTTTGCATTTCTTTTCCATGGGGATGGTCTTGATCCCTGTCTTCTGTACAGTGTCACAAACCTCCATCCACAGTTCATCAGGCACTCTGTCTATCAGATCTATTCCCTTAAATCTATTTCTCACTTCCACTGTATAATCATAAGGGATTAATCTAAAATGTGGTGTTAGTTTCTGTTGTACAGCAAAGTGATTCAGTTATACAGATATATATCCTTTCATATTTTTTTTTCATTATGGTTTCTTATAGGTAATTCAATCTAGTACCCTGTGTTCTGCAATAGGACCTTCTTGTTCAAAGACAAGTCTTAAATAATGTTGTATAGGTCTTTCATTTTTTTTTCTTTTAAAAAATTGCCTTAAGTATTTTATTTTATTTTTAATTTTATTTTATTTTACTTTACAAAACTCTACTGGTTTTGGCATACATTGACATGAATCCACCATGGGTGTACATGAACTCCCAAACATATTTTAATTTTATGGATTTCCCTATATATTTTAGAATCGGCTTGTTAATATTTACAAAAATACATGTTATAATTTGTACGTTATACTGTTTACATGTTGTGTGCTCATTGTTATGGGCATTCTATGCCCATTTTCTAAGTATTTATATTTTTCAACACATATTTAAATTTTTTATTTTCCCATTGTTAGCTACATGTGCATAAAATATAACTGATTTCTGTACATCATTAATTTTGCATTCTGTGACCTTACTAACTTAGCTTTTCAATTTTACTAGTTGATTTGTAGAGGCTGAAATTCTACAAGAACATGATACTTCCCTGATGGCTCAGATGGTAAAGAATCATCTGCCTGCAATGCGGGAGATGCAGTTTCAATCCCTGGATCAGGCAATCCCCTGGAGAAGGAAATGAAACCCACTCCAGTATTCTGCCTGGAAAATCCTATGGACAGAGGAACCTGGAGGGCTACAGTCCATATGGTCGCAAACAGTTTGGCACAACTGAGTGACTAATTAACACACATGCAAATAGAGATGATTTTAATTCTTTGTGATCTTGAGAAACCTGTATGCAGGTCAGGAAGCAACAGTTAGAACTGGACATGGAACAACAGACTATTTCCAAATAGGAAAAGGAGGACGTCAAGCCTGTATATTGTCACCCTGCTTATTTAACTTATATGCAGAGTACATCATGAGAAACACTGGGCTGGAAGAAGCACAAGCTGGAATCAAGATTGCTGGGAGAAATATCAATAACCTCAGATATGCAGATGACACCACTCTTATGGCAGAAAGTGAAAAACTAAAGAGCCTCTTGATGAAAGTGAAAGAGGAGAGTGAAAAAGTTGGCTTAAAACTCAACGTTCAGAAAACTAAGATCATGCCATCTGGCCCCATCACATCATGGCAAATAGATGAGGAAACAGGGGAAACAGGCTGACTATTTTTCTGGGCTNGACACCACCCTTATGGCAGAAAGTGAAGAAAAACTAAAGAGCCTCTTGATGAAAGTGAAAGAGGAGAGTGAAAAAGTTGGCTTAAAACTCAACGTTCAGAAAACTAAGATCATGCCATCTGGCCCCATCACATCATGGCAAATAGATGAGGAAACAGGGGAAACAGGCTGACTATTTTTCTGGGCTCCAAAATCACTGCAGATGGTGATTGCAGCCATGAAATTAAAAAACATTTACTCCTTGGAAAGAAAGTTATGACCAACCTAGACAGCATATTCAAAAGCAGAGACATTATTTTGTCAACAAAGGTCCATCTAGTCAAGGCTATGGTTTTCCCAGTGGTCATGTATGGATGTGAGAGTTGGACTATAAAGAAAGCTGAGTGCAGAAGAAGTGATGCTTTTGAACTGTGGTGTTGGAGAAGACTCTTGAGAGTCCCTTGGACTACAAGGGGATCCAACCAGTCCATCCTAAAGGAGATCAGTCCTGGCTGTTCATTGGTAGGACTGATGCTGAGACTGAAACTCCAATACTTTGGCCACCTGATGCAAAGAGCTGACTCATTTGAAAAGAGCCTGATGCTGGGAGGGATTGAGGCCAAGAGGAGAAGGGGACGACAGAGGATGAGATAGTTGGATGGCATCACCGACTCAATGGATATGAATTTGAGTAAACTCCGGGAGTTGGTGATGGACGGGGTAGCCTAGCGAGCTCCAGTCCATGGGGTCGCAAAGAGTCGGACATGACTGAACTATGTAACTACCTGAAGTAATCTTTATATTATTTTTCTTGTATTATGTAGTATAGTTCTTTCTATTAGCAATGTTATTTGGTTTCTGCATGCGTGCGTTCTTGCTCAGTCGTGTCCAACTCTTTCAGACCCCATGGACCATAGCCCGCCAGTTTCCTCTTTTCCATGGAATTTTCCAAGCAAGAATACTGGAGTGGGTTTCCGTTTCCTACTCCATGGGATCTTCCTGACTCAGGGATCAAACCCACGTCTCCCGAGTCTTCTGCATTAGCAGGTGGATTCTTTACCACTGAGCCAGCTGAGAAGCCCAAGTGTTCAGTTATTGCATGTGTATTATTACATTTGTTTTCTAAAATTTTATGTTTTGGTGTTATTGTAACACCAAGACACTTTTAATTTTGTTTTCCCATTGCTTGCAGTCATTGGTCTCTCTCTTCTGTTCTATAAATTCATCTCTGATTTCACCAATATTAAATGATTTTAATTTCTATGGCTTTAAAAGAAATCTTAAAGTGAATACAGGGAGTTGTCTAATTGCATTCATTCTTGTTCCTTTTTAATTCCTGTTAGACTTTATTATTTTTAGAGCAGCTTTAGGGTCACAGCAGACTGACATTTCCCATATACTGCCTGCCCCCCAAATGTGCACAGCCTTCCTTGTGGTCAATGTTCCCCACCAGAGTGGCACATTTGTTGAAACTGATGTCACTTTGCTTGAGTCTTACCTGGGAGTCTGGAAGTTTACTCAAGTCTCTTTATTTTGATTTCAAACTCCAGACTGTCTCCACATTATGTTGTCTCTGAGATTTCTTTGCAATTTTTAAATTAATCATATTCTGTAATGAATATTGAATTTGTGTTTACATTTTCAAATATTTATTGTCATTTCAGAATAGTGATGGAGTTTCTTACATAGAGTCATTTTTGGTTTTTCCTTAATATTAATTTTTTATTCCAATTTTACTTCTTAATACAGATGTATTTTTCACCAAAATAATACTTTACTCTGGACAGATCATTCTTATTTTTCTTTCATTTGATTTTATTTCCCCTAGAAAGATATGTCCAGTTATAAAACAGAATCATGTTCACCAAAATATTACTTCATTGCTCAGAGGTCACATGCCTGCCTTATTAGCCATAATTCTGTGTTAATTTTACTTTTTCAATATGATTGATGAGTTAGTATTTTTAATCTATGAATTTCACAATAAAAATCATAATCTTAGTCGAAAAATGGATAGAACTGTTTAAGTGGCATTCACAAAAATAATAAAAAGCAAAGATACACAGTATTTTTTATTCTTTAAAAATTTAAACTAATAATACAATTTTTATCTTAAAGATTTAAAATTTACAAATGTTAATATCAAGTGTTGGTTCAAATGTGCCACAGCAGTGTTAAAGACTGAAAACTATTTGTTGCTATAGCTCTTTGGTTGCTCGGTGATGTCCAACTCTTTGCAACCCCGTGGACTGTATCCTGCCAGGCTCCTGTATCCATGAGTTCTCCAGGCAAGAACACTGGAGTAGGTTGCCATTCTCTTCTCCAGGGGAACTTTCTGACCTTGGGATTGAACTCAGGTCTCTGCACTGCAGGCAGATTCCTTATCATCTAAATCATCAGGGGTAGTTTAGTGGCTAAGTCATATTCCACTCTGAGTTCCCATGGACTCTAGCCCACCAGGCCCCTCTGTCCATGGGATTTCCCAGGCAAGAATACTGGAGATTTTCTTCTTCAAGGGGATCATCCAGACCCAGGGATTGAAGCAGCATCTCATGCATCATAGGCAGATTCTTTACTACTGAGCCTGTAAACTATATTAATATCAAATATTTGGAAATTATAAGCTGTATGATATACCCACATAATGTGACATGTGTTACTCCTGATAATCATAATGTATAGTTTAATTAACATGCAACTCATTATCATATTTAAAAAGTCAATATATATACAAAATATTGTTTACAGTAACAGCCCATAATTGTGTATATGCATCTTGAAAAATATATGTGTAAATGTTAATAATGCTTATTTCTAGAATGCTGGCTTTTTAGATTTTTATTTCATCTTCATCCTTCTTATCTTTTAGACTTTTCACGTTCTAAGTTTTTATAATGGTCAGTTATCAGTGCACTATTCCTTTTTACATATGATTTCATTTCTTTTGGTCTGTGCTGGGTCTTCGTTGCTGCGTGGGCTTTTCTCTAGCTGTGCCAGGCGAGGGCTACACTCGAGCTGCAGTGTGCAAGCTTCTCCCTGGGGTGGCTTCTCTTGCTGCTGAGAGCGGGTTCTCAGGCAGGTGGACTCAGCAGTTGTGCTGCATGGCTTGGTGGCTCTGAGTCAAGTAGGACCCTCCTAGCCCAGAGACTGAACCCATGTCTCCTGCTCTGGGAGGAAGATTCTTTTCCACTGAGTCATCAGGGAAACCCAGTCAGCTCTAACTTTTTAAGTTATTAAAAATGTAAAGAAACTGACAAATCCAAGTGTGTGAGTGTGTGTGTGTGTGTGAGGGAGGGAGGGAGGGAAGGAGCGACACAAAAAGACTCAGAAAAAGAGAGGTAAGGGAGAGAACTTTTCTGTGTAAATTTGACTCCTGCTCTGGTTGATTATTTTCCCATCCCAGTGTGCTTTTCGTCCTTTATCTGATCTGAATATTGTCCTCAGTGTCAATGAAATCTGCTGATGGAAACTTGCACATTAACTTGAGAGAACTAGCATTGTGCAAGAGTTCTTTTCTTTCCTACGCCAGCCCTGGAGATATGTCCTCAACAGCCTTAAACAGAAGGCTTAATAACAGTGGAGTAAGTCATTGCTGTAAACTTGCACATCCTAAAATATCATAAAATATCATTGGCAAGTATTAGCCATTTTTCTGCAAATGCAAAACCCTCATTTATCATTGCTCCACAGAAATGATGTTAAAAAGTTAGCACATTCATTGTTTGATAAAATATAAAATTATCCTCTATTTTTTTATGACCATTTCTTCTTTCTCTGCTTTTCTCTGGCCATACATTCTTCATTCATCTCTATTAGATCTGCAAAAGCTGCAAAAGCCTGTCTAGTGAGAAAGTTCTTGTCAATTATTTAAAGAGAAAAAAGCTCTCTAAGTTAGAAAGGCTTATGGAATTGTTCTAGTTTTTCTTACGTACTTAGGCAATCCTTGCTGCCCAACCCAATTCAACAGGACTTAGGTTTTCTTGAAAACACCATAAAACATAGCACAAAATCTCCCAGCCTAATTAAGAAGAGAGGGAAATTAGATCTCCTCCAGTGGTTAATAAAGTGTGAGTGGTGGTATGCAGGAAGTAGAATGTAATAGACTAATTTCTGCAGGTCCAGATAGAACACCATTCACCCTGGTTTTCAGATCTTGGTTTCTTCTCTAGCCTGATAATAAATAACATTATTATATTTTCGTTCTTTAGGGTTTCACCACGAATCTGTTTCAGGTATAGCACTCAAGTGACTAATCAGAAAGAGGATGGTACCTAGACTATCATGCCTCATCAGTGGAGCTTCCTCAGAGGGCATAGGACTTTTACATTCTGGGGCTGATGTAGGTAAGAACTGTTGCCAGGAAAGCAGAGAGAAGGGTCCTACAAAGAGGAGGAACGTAAGGCAAGAACCAGTAAGTGACACGTGGATTAAGTGCCAAGAGACTATTAAGTAAGAGGTGAGACTCAAAAATCAGAATGTCTGAAAAACTGAAGAAGCAAAGAGAGACTCCTAGCAAGAGTCATGGCACTATTTCCACATGCAATCCATTTAATTCAGTGTTTTTGCTTGTCTCTTAGTAGTGTTTTATATAAAATCTCTTGCATTCATTAAATTTTACGAAAGTAATCTATGAAATATGCATGTAAGACTTAATGGAAAAATTATTAATAATCCTTCCAGCTGAAGATACTTTTTGTTGATGAAATTAATTTTTGTCCTGTATTTTAAAACAAAAATTGAAGTTATAGTGTATAGATGATTTTGTAGCTGGTCATATAAGCATTATCCACAAATTGGTATTAATTAGTTATGTAAAGGTATAATCACTTGAATGGCTTGATTTTTGACAATTTCCGTACATCTGAGATATTTTTCCTTTCCCCCCCATATAATATATAGTCCTGCCATGAACTATAATATATAGTCCTGCCATGAACAGATTTGTGTACATAGTTTACCTTGAAAATATTGATAAATTATTTTTCAAAGTGATTGTAATGCATGCAGTTTCGAAAGTAGAGTATTTGACCAGTGCTTTTTAAATTTTAATGTGCATATGAGTCACCTGGGGATCTAGTTAAAATATAGATCCTGGTTTTTTTTAGATCTTGGATATGACCTGAGATTCTGAAATTCTAACAAGCTTCCAGGTGAGGCCAACGCTACTGGCTTACGGACCACACTGCCAGCTGCAAAGTAGTAAGTTGTATGTTCCACAAATCCTCACTCACTGTGAAGATTTGCATTTTCTGAGTGTTGGTTATTTTGATAGTTGACAAGAACTAATCACAGAATATTAATTCTCATTTTTAAAAAATTGCTGGTGAGACTAAACAGCTTTACAAATTTTTACGTTTTTCTCTTTCATTATTTGTCCATTTATGTCCTTTTGTCATTGCTGAAGTGGGAGCTCTGACAAAGACGGAACTCATTATTTTAGGTAATTTAATAAATTTTATATGCACTTGTTATTTGACAACTTGCCCTCAAGGAAATGGCAATCCACTGGAAAATCCCATGGACAGAGGAGCCTGGTAGGCTACAGTCCATGGGGTCGCAAAGAGTCAGACATGACTGAGCAACTTGACTTTCTCATCCCCAGAACAACAAACAATAAATTTGAGTTTATTATAAATAAATATATTATCTGTAAAGCTGATACATTTGAATATAATAATATTAAGGAATTCTATTTATCATTTTACTTTATTTTTTTTTTTGAGTTTTTTTTTTAAATTTTTTTACACGAACTCCCAAACATGAACCCCCCTCCCAACTCCCACCCCACATCATCCCTCCAGATCATCCCCATACACCAGCCCCAAGCGTCCTGCATCCTGCATTGAACATAGACTGGCAATTCATTTCTTACATGATAGTATACAAATTTCAATGCTATTCTCCCAAATCATCCCACCCTCTCCCTCC
>SJYX01022908.1:937207-965452 GCA_006410675.1 Oreotragus oreotragus
ATCAAGACCATCCCCAAGGAAAAGAAATGTAAAAAGGCAAAATGGTTGTCTGAGGAGGCCTTACAAATAGCTGTGAATAGAAGAGAAGTGAAAGGCAAAGAAGAAAAGGAAAGACACACCCATGTGAATGCAGAGTTCCAAAGAATAGCAAGGAGGGATAAGAAAGCCTTTCTCAGTGATCAATGCAAAGAAATAGAGGAAAATAAGAATGGGAAAGACTAGAGATCTCTTCAAGAAAATTAAAGATACCAAGGGAACATTTCATGTAAAGATGGACACAATAAAGGACAGAAATGGTATGGACCTAACAGAAGCAGAAGATATTAAGAAGAGGTGGCAAGAATACACAGAAGAATTATACAAAAAGATCTTCATGACACAGGTAATCACAATGACTGTGATCACTCACCTACAGCCAGACATCCTGGAATGCAAAGTCAAGTGGGCCTTAGGAAGCATCACTATGAATAAAGGTAGTGGAGGTGATGGAATTCCAGTGGAGCTATTTCAAATCCTAAAAGACGATGCTGTGAAAGTGCTGCACTCAATATGCCAGCAAATTTGGAAAACCCAGCAGTGGCCCCAGGACTGGAAGAGGTCAGTTTTCATTCCAATCCCAAAGAAAGGCAGTGCCAAAGAATGGACAAACTGCTGCATGATTGCACTCATCACACACACTAGTAAAATAATGCTCAAAATTCTCCAACAGTATGTGAACTGCGAACTTCCAGATGGTCAAGCTGGCTTTAGAAAAGGCAGAGGAGCAGGAGATCAAATTGACAACATCTGTTGAATCATCAAAAAAGCAAGAGAGTTCCAGAAAAAAACATCTACTGCTTTATTGACTATGCCAAAGCCTTTGAATGTATAGACCACAACAAACTGTGGAAAATTCTGAAAGAGATGGGAATACCAGACCACCTGACCTGGCTCTTGAGAAATCTATATGCAGGTCAAGAAGCAACAGTTAGAACTGGACGTGGAACAAAAGACTGGTTCCAAGTAGGAAAAGGAGTACGTAAAGGCTGTATTGTCACCCTGCTTATTTAACTTATATGCAGAGTACATCGTGAGAAACTCTGGGCTGGAAGAAGCACAAGCTGGAATCAAGATTGCCAGGAGAAATATCAAACACTTCACATATGCAGATGACACCACCCTTATGACAGAAAGTAAAGAAGAACTAAAGGGCCTCTTGATGAAAGTGAAAGAGGAGAGTGAAAGAGTTGGCTTAAAACTCAACATTCAGAAAACTAAGATCATGGCATCTGGCCCCATCACTTCATGGCAAATAGATGGGGAAACAGTGTCAGACTTTATTTTTCTGGGCTCCAGAATCACTGTGGATGGTGACTGCAGCCATGAAATTAAAAGATGCTTGCTTCTTGGAAAAAAGTTATGACCAATCTAGACAGCATATTCAAAAGCAGAGACATTACTCTGCCAACAAAGGTCCATCTAATCAAAGTTATTGTTTTTCCAGTAGTCACATATGGATGTGAGTGTTGGTCTATAAAAAAAGCTGAGTGCTGAAGAATCGATACTTTTTAACTGTAGTATTGAAGAAGACTCTTGAGAGTCTCTTGGACTGCACGAAGATCCAACCAGTCCATCCTAAAGGAAATCAGTCCTGAGTATTCATTGAAAGGACTGATGTTGAAGCTGAAACTCCAATACTTTGGCCACCTGATGTGAAGAACTGACTCATTTGAAAAGACCCTGATGCTGAGAAAGGTTGAAGGCAGGAGAAAGGATGACAGAGGATGAGATGGTTGGATGGCATCACCAACTCAATGGACATGAGTTTGAGTAAACTCTGGAAGTTGTTGATGGACAGAGAGACCTGGCGAGCTGCCATCCATGGGGTCACAAAGAGTCGGACATGACTGAGCGACTGAAGTGAACTGAATGTTGAGGTAGGTTCCTTCTATGCCCATTTGTTGAAGCATTTTAATCATAACTGGGTGCTGAATTTTGTCAAAGGCTTTTTCTGCATCTATTGAGATTGTCATATGGCTTTTATCTTTCAATTTGTTAATATGGTGCTCTTCAGAAGTTGCTTCCACTGTTTATGTTCCAGCTCACTGATTCATTCTTTTGTTTCAGATATTCTGCTATTGATTCTGTCTGGAATATTTTTAATACAGTAATTTGGTTGTTTGTCTCTCTGTGTTTATTCTTTAATTCTTCTAGGTCTTTGGTAATTGATTCTTTCATTTTCTCCATTTTGTTTTCAAGATTTTTTAAAAAATCATCTTTACTTGCTTCTTTTTCAGGTAGTTTGCCTATTTCCTCTACATTTATTTGGACTTCCGTGTTTCTAGTTTGTTCCTTCATTTGTGTAGTATTTCTATGCCTTTTTGTTATTACTTTTTTTTTTCCTTAATGTTATTTTATTTTATTTTATTTTATTTTTTTTGCCTTTTTTAAAGCCTTTTTTTTTAATTTTTTTTTTTTGTATTTATTTATTTTTTTTACACGAACTCCCAAACATGTACCCCCCTCCCACCTCCCACCCCATGTTATTACTTTTTTAAACTTATTGTGCTTGAGGTCTCCTTTTCCCAGGCTTCAAGGAAAGTTGAAGTCTTTCCTTGAAGAAGGTTCAATTCATTCTTCCTTTTGGTTTCTGCCCTCTTAAGGTTGGTTCAGTGGTTTGTATAAGCTTCCTATAGGGTGAGGTTTTTTTCTGAGTGTTTGTTTGTTTTTCCTCTGATGGGCAAGGTTGAATGAGGTTTTATTCCTGTCTTCTGATGATTGGGTTTGTATTTTTGTTTTGTTTGTTTATATGAGGCATGCTAGCCAGGGTGCTACTGGTGTTTGAGTGATGCCAGTGTATTAAAGTGGTTTTCTTTGTGTGAGTTCTCACTATTTTATACTCCCTAGACCATTCAGGTATGACCTAAATCAAATCCCTTATGATTATACAGTGGAAGTGAGAAATAGATTTAAGGACCTAGATCTGATAGACAGAGTGCCTGATGAAGTATGGATGGAGGTTCATGACATTGTACAGGAGATAGGGATCAAGATCATCCCCATGGAAAAGAAATGCAAAAAAGCAAATGGCTGTATGGGGAGGCCTTACAAATAGCTGTGAAGAGAAGCGAAGCAAAAAGCAAAGGAGAAAAGGAAAGATATAAGCATCTGAATGCAGAGTTCCAAAGAATAACAAGAAGAGATGAGAAAGCCTTCTTCAGTGATCAATGCAAAGAAATAGAGGAAAACAACAGAATGGGAAAGACTAGAGATCTCTTCAAGAAAATTAGAGATACCAAGGGAACATTTCATGCAAAGATGGGCTCGATAAAGGACAGAAATGGTCTGGACCTCACAGAAGCAGAAGATATGAAGAAAAGGTGGCAAGAATACACAGAAGAACTGTACAAAAAAGATCTTCATGACTCGGATAATAACGATGGTGTGATCACTCATCTAGAGCCAGATATCCTGGAATGTGAAGTCAAGTGGGCCTTAGAAAGTATCACTACAAACAACGCTAGTGGAGGTGATGGAATTCCAGTAGAGCTATTTTAAATCCTGAAAGACGATACTGTGAAAGTGCTGCACTCAATATACCAGCAAATTTGGAAAACTCAGCAGTGGCCACAGGACTGGAAAAGGTCAGTTTTTATTCCAATCCCAAAGAAAGGCAATGCCAAATGGGGGCAGGAGGAGAAGGGGATGACCGAGGATGAGATGGCTGGATGGCATCACGGACTCTATGGACGTGAGTCTGAGTGAACTCCGGGAGTTGGTGACGGACAGGGAGGCCTGGCGTGCTGCGATTCTTGGGGTCGTAAAGAGTCGGAAACGCTTGAGCGACTGAACTAATTTGAACTGAACTGAGATGAGCTGCAGAGAAGGCACTGGCACCCCACCCCAGTACTCTTGCCTGGAAAATCCCATGGATGGAGGAGCCTGGTGGGCTGCAGTCCATGGGGTCGCTAACAGTCGGACACGACTGAGTGACTTTACTTTCACTTTTCACCTTCCTGCATTGGAGAAGGAAATGGCAATCCACTCCAGTGTTCTTGCCTGGAGAATCCCAGGGACGGGGGAGCCTGGTGGGCTGCCGTCTATGGGGTCGCACAGAGTCGGTCACGACTGAAGTGACTCAGCAGCAGCAGGGTTAGTTCTCTGGTGGTCTAGGGTCTTGGAGTCAGGGCTCCCACTCCAAACCTCAGGGCTTGATCTCTGGTCAGGAACAAAGATTCCACAAGTGGTTTGCTATGGCATTAAATAAGATTAAAACAAATACCCCAAAATGATAAACTAAAGATGATCCTCAGACAAATGGCAGTTAGAAAATCAGGCAAGTAATAATTAAAATAATGGAATATATACATATACACCCATGAGCAAAATCAAAACAGTCAAACAAAAGTAAAGTAAAATAGATTGACCTGGCAAACAAAGGAAGTCAAAAATTATATTTACCAGTTAAGAACAAAACCAACTAATGCACCAACTGGAAAACAAAACTAAAACAAGATGCCAATTGGGGAATAAAGCAATGAAAACAAAACTAACAAATGTGTTTAGAGGGTAGGAGAGAAAGAAAGAAAGAATAGATTTGCAAAGTTAAACAGAGGTAGATGAAGAAGATTTGTATACATTAAAGATTAACTGCAAGGGGAAAAGAACACTAGGAAAATAAAACAAAGGCATAGGTGTAGAAAATAATAATAGGTTTAAAAAATAAAATTAATAAAAGATAGAGGAAAAGAAGAAAATCTCCACAGAACTGCGAAAGTCCAAGGTAGAGGCAGAGGTTTATAGCAACAATTAAAAAAAATGTGACTGAGAAAAAAAAAAAAAGCTCAAAAGTTTAATTGGATTTTTTAGTTCCAATAAAATTAACAACTACAACGGGGGGTGGCGGGGGGAGGAAAATAAGAAAAAAAGAAAAAGAAATTCAAAAGAGTCTGCAGAACAAGTCCAAAAATGAAAATAATAAATGTTTTACTTGAGTCACTGCTGTCAGAGTCCTTTCCCTTGCTATGAGTCACAGTCCACCTCACCTCCTAGGATCCCCTCCAACACTGTGCTGATCTCTGGACCTGCTGTGGGGGCAGCTCAGGTTCTAATCTCCTATGTGTTATTGCTGCCAGTGTCTGCAGCGGTCAGAACTAGTGCCTTTCCTTTTGTGGGAGCTCTCAATGGCCTTTCTTATAATTCCATAGACACGGAGTCCGCCTAGCTGACCATGTGGATTAGTTTGCAGCATGTACAGCTGGTGGGAAAGTTTTGGGTCTTCTTCCTTAGCCACACTACCCTGGGTTTCAATTGTGCTTTTATTTCCAACTTGACAGGTGGGTCGTCCATTGGGGTTTGCTCCGGCTGCCCTGGAGGACTCGGATTTGCCCCACGAGGGCCAGGTGTGGAGGTGGTCCACTGTTTGGGTTGCAGGAGTTCTGGCAGCACCAGGTACTCAGGGAGTTGGCGGCTAGGGCGGCAGGAAATACAGTGCTCTAGAAGGGTATGGCAACCAGTATTGGCCGATACACTCCAGTATTCTTGCCTGGAGAACCACCCCCTCCCTGACAGAGGGGCCTGGCAGGCCACAGTCTGTAGGGTCGCAAAGAGTTGGACATGACCAAAGTGACTGTGCACGCATAGACACAAGACTTTCTGCCTGTGGCAGCTCTACCCCAGTGAGAGATGAGTGTGAAGGTGGCGCAGGGAGTCTGGTGGCACCAAGTATGCAGGGACACGGACTCCCTCCACTGCAGGAATTGTGGCCCTATCAGGGTCTTTTTTCCAGCCTCTTGTAGTAGGTGATCAAAAGGGCTCTTTGGCCAATCTTTCTCCATAGCTCCACCCATTCAGGTACTTAGAGGGTTCCCTTGCCTGGGGTCCTTCTCTGTTGTTTGTCTTGGCAGGCAAATAGAGGGCCCCCCCTGGCTGGGGTCCTTCTCTGTAGATCAGTGTGTCAGGCACTTAAAGGGGCACCCTGGGTGGGGTCCTGCTCTGTTGTTCAGTGCATCAGGCTTTTGATAGGCCAGTATATTGTTCAGCTACTGATGCTGACATGTGGGAAGAGAGAGACTCTAGTGAGATCCACTATTCTTGATTCAGCAGTATTGCCTTGCTTCCATGTCTTCCTGGGTTTCCTCCACCAGCATTTCCACCATTATCTCCTCCCTCATATCCCCTCAATCTGTCTCTCCTCAGTCACCAGCAGCCCTAGCTCTGAGATTGCTCCACAACCCCCAAACTCCAGCTCCCAGCCACTGTGCCCTCCAGGGGACCAGCGTTCCTGTCTGGGGTATGTATGGCTGTGGCAAGAACTGATTCTCTTTCCATTTAGGCTGCCATAGATCAGCTGTTTCACTCTCAGCCTTAAATGTTTCTCCTCTGTCTCAGACAATTGCCCCAATGTGGGGACTGGACCTCTGCTTCAGTTCCCCCACCCGCTGAGGGTAAGTCCAGTCCTACTAACACTCCTGTTTTCCCCCCTAGTTCCTTTGTCCTACAAAGTTTTGAGTGGTTCTACATGTTCGTTTTCCACTGGTCAGCTACTCCTGTCCTCTCTCAGCTGGTGTCCTGCATGCACTCCTGTGTCTGAAGGTATATTCCTGATGTGTCCACGGAGAGAGATATCCTTCAGGTCCACCTACTCCTCCGCCATCTTCATATCTCCCTGAAAGGAGTTTTAAAGTGTATAACTTACAAAAGATTGGTTTCAAATGTATAAATAGCTCTTAAAATCAAGAAAAATCTAATAAAAAGTAAGCAAAATAAATGAGCATTATTTCAAACAAAAGAACACCTACATGGCTAAACATTTTTTTAAATGGTATTTTCACAAGAACTATAAAAATACCAATCAAGATCACAATGAAATTCAATTTTTAAAAATAAAATTTTAAGATAAAGCCTGATAGTGCTAATTGTTAAAGGAGTGATGGATCGGGATCACCCTACACATTTTCAAAATTAAAAAAAAATTTTTTTTTACTGCACCATGTGCAATATGGGACCTTAGTTCCCTGAACAGGGATCAAATTTGTGCCCTCTGTATTGGAAACATGGAGTCTTAACCACTGGACGACCAGCAAAGTTCCCACTACACATGACTGATGGGAATTTAAATTGGTGCACTTTCATGTATGATACATTCAGCAATTCCATTGTTGGGCATAAGCTGAGGAAAAAATGCATATGTGTAATAGTTGTCATTTATAAGAATACTCAGTTCAGTTCAGTCGCTCAGGCATGTCCGACTCTTTGTGAGCCCATGAACCACAGCACGCCAGGCCTCCCTGTCTATCACCAACTCCCAGAATCCACCCAAACCCATGTCCATTGAGTTGGTGATGCTATCCAGCCATCTCATCCTCTGTCGTCCCCTTCTCCTCCTGCCCTCAATCTTTCCCAGCATCAGGGTCTTTTCAAATGAGTCAGGTCTTCACATCAGGTGGCCAAAGTATTGGAGTTTCAGCTTCATCATTCCTTCCAATGAACACCCAGGGCTGATCTCCTTTAGGACGGACTGGTTGGATCTCCTTGCAGTCCAAGGGACTCTCAAGAGTCTTCTCCAACACCACAGTTCAAAAGCATCAATTCTTCGGTGCTCAACTTTTTTTATAGTCCAACTCTCACATCCATACATGACTACTGGAAAAACCATAGCCTTCAGTAGATGACCCTTTGTTGGCAAAGTAATGTCTCTGCTTTTGAATACGCTGTCTAGATTGGTTATAACTTTCCTTCCAAGGAGTAAGTGTCTTTTATTTCATGGCTGGAATCACCATCTGCAGTGACTTTGGAGCCCAGAAAAATAAAGTCAGCCACTGTTTCCCCATCTATTTGCCATGAAGTGATGGGACCAGATACCATGATCTTAATTTTCTGAATGTTGAGCTTTAAGCCAACTTTTGCACTCTCCTCTTTCACTTTCATCAAGAGGCTCTTTAGTTCTTCTTCACTTTCTGCCGTAAGGGTGGTGTCATCTGCATATGTGAGGTGAGGTGAAGTCGCTCAGTCGTGTCCAACTCTTTGCGACCCCGTGGACTGTAACCTACTAGGCTTCTCCATCCATGGGATTCTCCAGGCAAGAATACTGGAGTGGATTGCCGTTTCCTTCTCCAGGGGATCTTCCCGACCCAGGGATCGAACCCGGGTCTCCCACATCGGAGGCAGACGCTTTAACCTCTGAGCCACCAGGGAAGTCCGTGGAGTTATTGATATTTCTCCCGGCAATCTTGATTCTAGCTGTGCTTCCTCCAGCCCAGCGTTTCTCATGATGTACTCTGTATATAACTTAAATAACCAGGGTGACAATATACAGCCTTGATGTACTCCTTTTCCTATTTGGAACTAATAATAACAAAAAAATTGGAAACAATATACATCCAAAGAAAAGAGAAGGGATGCCATGATAAGTTAAGTGGCATATTCTCACAATGCAATACCTAAGGATACAAAAAAAAAAAAAAAAGAACCACAGTCACATACAATATCATACGTAAACTTATCAATATAATATTGTGCAAAAAGGAAAATCATAGAACTATATCCCATAATATTGTCTATATTTTTCCAATGAGAAAATCTAAATTTATTGTATAGGTATATATACTTATATGAGAGCTTCCCTGATGGCTCAGATGGTAAAGAATCTGCCTGCGATGCAGGAGACCCGGATTCAATACCTGAGTCGGGACGATCCCCTGGATAAGAACATGACTACCCACTCCAGTATTGCCTGGAGAATTCCATGGAACCAGGAGCCTGATGGGCTACAGCCCATGGAATCTCAAAGAGTTAAATCTCAAAGACTGAGTGACTCATACTAATACTACTATAAACTTATATGCAGAACAAAAAGAAGTCTTCACAACTGAGAGTAGTTGTTACCTCTGAGCAAGGAGATAAAAGGATGGGCTATCAAAACAGATGGGGTAATCATTCTTTTTGTATTTTGATATGTTAACTGGACAGTCTACTGTGTATTTTATTTTTTAATGTCTGGTCAAAACCTTGTTTTAGATCAGAGGCTCTGGTTTACCAGGTATTAAAAAGAAACACAAAACTTCTGGGCATAGGTAGGTAATGAGGGGAAAAAAAAGAGATGTTCAATCAAATTTATAACACATGAGCTAACAAGTAACTCTAAGAGAGATAGCCAACAAAATTGACAAACTAATAACCAGATGATGAAAAAGATAAAGTAGTATAAGAACCTGGAAAATATTTTAAAGCAACTTATTAGAAAACAGTAGGTAGAACTAAAATGAAAACAGTTGGGTATAGAATAAGACCAATGAGAAATTTGTTGTTTTAAATGCAAAACAGAAACTAATTTAAAATAAGGACATTTATAATTAATTTCATTATTTAATGGTAGAGTATGAAAATAAGTTGTTCAGGATCTGTTTAGAAATATTGAATTACTTTAGATTTTTTAGAAAAAAGCATAGCATATGTATTAAACATTTAATAACAGAAGATTTTAATAATAAACTCCTGTCATCTAATAATTTATTTTGTTTAAAACATTTATGTTTATTTATATTTATATATAATTTATCATTATTTTATAAATGAATATTTTATAAATAAATTTTATATAACAATAAAATGTATTTGTTTATATAAAATTTATTGTTATTTATATATAACATAGAAACAATTATTTTCATTTTATTCTAATTATTTATTTATGCTAGTAACTTTTCATTTATACTAGTCATTTATCTGTGATATAATTTCATGTTTTACATAACTTTTTAAGAGAATTTTCCACTTCAAAAACCAGTGATTTCTGCATTGGTCATAATAGTCCCTTTTCCCACTGGTTGATGATGGCTCTACCATATATCAGTTTCCAAATATGCATAAGTTCTGTAGACCTCTAATCTTTTACTATTTGATTATTCCTGAGCAAATAAAAAGTTATATTTATTTCCATATCTTTGTAAAAACTATTTGTATACTGTAGGGCAAATCATTCTACCATTTTCTTTTTCATATTTTTTCTTTTGTGTTTTTGTTGTGCTTGACCTATGCCCTCATATTTACATCTTTCTCCATTAAGGTCTAGCATGTCTGCTCTTGGATATTCTATACTCACTGTGGAATTTATGCCCTGTGAATGAAATGTTTAGTATATTTTCTTATTGATTTTGTATATTGATCTTTCATATACCATCCCTGCTGAAATTCTTTAATACCTTATACAGTGTATAGATTATTTTCTGTTTTCTAATATTGATAGCTATACTGTTTGGAAGTGACAGTTGTGTTCCTTTATTTCCAATTCTCATACTTATTGGCTAGAATCTCTAGTATAACAACAGAAGGAGTTATAGTAGTATTTCAGTCTTTTTTCCCCATGTGTGCCGAGTTGCTTTAGTCTCAGTCCTGAATATTCATTGGAAGGACTGATGCTGAAGCTGAAGCTCCAATACTCTGGCCACCTAATGGGAAGAACTGACTCATTGGAAGAGAGCCTGATGCTCTGAAAGATTGAATGCAGGAGGAGAAGGGGACAACAGAGGATGAGATGACTGAACGGCATCACCGAATCGATGAACATGAGTTTGAGCAAGCTCCAGGTGTTGGTGATGGACAGGAAAGCCTGGCATGCTGCAGTCCATGGGGCTGGCAAAGAGTCCAACATGACTGAGCGACTGAACTGACTGACTGTTGGTAGCATTTTGGTCTTTTTCCTTCGATTATGCCAAGTTGCTTTCGTTGTGTCCAACTCTGCAACCCTATGGACTGTAGGACCCTCTGTCCCTGGGGTTCTCCAGGCAAGAATACTGGAGTGGGCTGCCATGCCCTCCTTCAGGGGATCTTCCCGAGCCAGGGATCGAACCAGCATCTCTTATGTCTCCTGCATTGGCAAGCAGGTTCTTTACCACTAGTACCTGGGAAATCCCCTTTATCTCCATATATTTAATTTTTTTTCTTTTTAAAAACTTTTCATTTTATATTGGAGCACAGATGATTAGCAATATTGGATAGTTTCAGGTGGACAGCAAAGGGACTCAGCCATATACATACATGTATCTATTCTCCCCTTAACTCCCCTCCCATCCAGTCTGCTACATAACACCGAGCAGAGTTTCTTGTAGTCGCCTTGCAAACTAGTAAACAAGCCTTTACTAGTCTTGTTACTGACTTTTAAAATTTGATCCTTGTGCAAGTTCTTTGCCTTCCTGTGATTCTCATACATTGTTGTTCAGCCGCTCAGTCGTGTCTGGCTCTGTGACCCCATGGACTGCAGCACGCCAGGCTCCCCTGTACTTCACTGTCTCCTGGAGCTAGCTCAAACTCATGTCCATTGAGTCGATAATACCAACCAGCCATCTTGTCCTCTTTGTCTCTTCTCCTCCTCCCTTCAATCTTTCCCAGCATCAGGGTCTTTGCCAGTGAGTCAGTTCTTCTCATCAGGTGGCCAGAATATTGGAGCTTCAGCATCAATCCTTCCAACAAATATCCAGGCTTAATTTCCTTTAGGATTAACTGATTTGATCTCTTCGCAGTCCAAGGGACTCTCAAGAGTCTTCTCCAACACCACAATTCAAAAGCATCAATTTTTTGGCACTCATCCTTCATTACGGTCCAACTCTGAGATCTGTACATGACTACTGGAAACACCATAATTTTGACTATATGGACCTTTGTCAGCAAAGCAACATTTTTGCTTTTTAATATGTTGTCTAGGTTTGTCATAGCTTTCTTCCAAGGAGCAAGTCTTTTAATTTGCATATATACCACATAGTATATTATGAAAATTCCCTTATATTTCTCATTTGCTAAGAGTTCCATTATGCATGTTTGTTGATTTTTAGTAAATATTTCCACATTATTAACACCATATTTTCTTCTCTTATCTATTAATATACAATTTCCTTTGTACATTGCCTTAACTATCATGGGATTTGTAATATTGTTCATAAATATTCACTATTCCCTTTCCATGTAAAAGGTTTAAAATCTGTGCCAATTGTCATGTGACTTGCTATTGCTATGCCAACTGTGAAATAACTAAATATCCCTTTCTGTAACTTTGCTCCTGTCCAGGTTAATGTTTTGGTTACAATTTGAATAGAGGCACAGTTTGTAGCAAAGCTGCAGCTGGGTGCAAAGCCGTCATTGACCTGCAGCCTACATGGAACAAGAGTTATAAAGGAAGTTGTCATTTTAGGTCATTGAGTTCTGAGAATAGTTTATGCAGCAGAGCCTACTAAAATAGCCTTAGCATATAATATCTATTCCATCATTTTTTTGCTATCATCATTTTATAAAGATTTTTCAGGTTAAATTTTGATTTTCTTTTCTCATAATATTTCCAAAATTGGAATGTATTTGTTTCCCTATTGAAGTGCAAATTTCACTTTATTATTTTAAAATGTGTTGGGCTATATTTTTTCCAAGAATTGTAGTTTATTTTATTTACTATGAGGTCAATTTTCAAACACTATCTATGGGCATTTGAAAGATATTTCTTCTGTTTTCAGAGAACATGATAGTTACGTGTGTGTGCATTCACACATATATGAGATATATATTTATCAAAATGACTGTATTTATATCATTCCAGATCTTTATTTTTTGGTTACTCTAATTTATCTCTGAAGTATTGAAAGCAAAGAATAAAAGTGTTAAACAGTCTATAAATATCTATTGCTCACATTCATAAATGACCGACTCTAGTGTTTTTTTTTTTGCTATGATTTTTATACCATGACTACGTGGCTTTTCATTTACAGCATTTACAGGCTCTGTTCCTGTTTATTCTTTGGTGGTGTTGTTTGTTTTGCTTTTTTTGTCCTGTGGCATGTGGGATCTTAGTTCCCTGACCGGGGTTGGAACCCATGTGCACTATAGTGGACACACAGAGGTTTAATCGCTGGACCACAAGAGAAATCCCTGGTTATTCTTTTCTTTTAAACATTTATGATATCTTTTGTNCTTGTGCAAGGTCTTTGCCTTCCTGTGATTCTCATACATTGTTGTTCAGCCGCTCAGTCGTGTCTGGCTCTGTGACCCCATGGACTGCAGCACGCCAGGCTCCCCTGTACTTCACTGTCTCCTGGAGCTAGCTCAAACTCATGTCCATTGAGTCGATAATACCAACCAGCCATCTTGTCCTCTTTGTCTCTTCTCCTCCTCCCTTCAATCTTTCCCAGCATCAGGGTCTTTGCCAGTGAGTCAGTTCTTCTCATCAGGTGGCCAGAATATTGGAGCTTCAGCATCAATCCTTCCAACAAATATCCAGGCTTAATTTCCTTTAGGATTAACTGATTTGATCTCTTCGCAGTCCAAGGGACTCTCAAGAGTCTTCTCCAACACCACAATTCAAAAGCATCAATTTTTTGGCACTCATCCTTCATTACGGTCCAACTCTGAGATCTGTACATGACTACTGGAAACACCATAATTTTGACTATATGGACCTTTGTCAGCAAAGCAACATTTTTGCTTTTTAATATGTTGTCTAGGTTTGTCATAGCTTTCTTCCAAGGAGCAAGTCTTTTAATTTGCATATATACCACATAGTATATTATGAAAATTCCCTTATATTTCTCATTTGCTAAGAGTTCCATTATGCATGTTTGTTGATTTTTAGTAAATATTTCCACATTATTAACACCATATTTTCTTCTCTTATCTATTAATATACAATTTCCTTTGTACATTGCCTTAACTATCATGGGATTTGTAATATTGTTCATAAATATTCACTATTCCCTTTCCATGTAAAAGGTTTAAAATCTGTGCCAATTGTCATGTGACTTGCTATTGCTATGCCAACTGTGAAATAACTAAATATCCCTTTCTGTAACTTTGCTCCTGTCCAGGTTAATGTTTTGGTTACAATTTGAATAGAGGCACAGTTTGTAGCAAAGCTGCAGCTGGGTGCAAAGCCGTCATTGACCTGCAGCCTACATGGAACAAGAGTTATAAAGGAAGTTGTCATTTTAGGTCATTGAGTTCTGAGAATAGTTTATGCAGCAGAGCCTACTAAAATAGCCTTAGCATATAATATCTATTCCATCATTTTTTTGCTATCATCATTTTATAAAGATTTTTCAGGTTAAATTTTGATTTTCTTTTCTCATAATATTTCCAAAATTGGAATGTATTTGTTTCCCTATTGAAGTGCAAATTTCACTTTATTATTTTAAAATGTGTTGGGCTATATTTTTTCCAAGAATTGTAGTTTATTTTATTTACTATGAGGTCAATTTTCAAACACTATCTATGGGCATTTGAAAGATATTTCTTCTGTTTTCAGAGAACATGATAGTTACGTGTGTGTGTATTCACACATATATGAGATATATATTTATCAAAATGACTGTATTTATATCATTCCAGATCTTTATTTTTTGGTTACTCTAATTTATCTCTGAAGTATTGAAAGCAAAGAATAAAAGTGTTAAACAGTCTATAAATATCTATTGCTCACATTCATAAATGACCGACTCTAGTGTTTTTTTTTTTGCTATGATTTTTATACCATGACTACGTGGCTTTTCATTTACAGCATTTACAGGCTCTGTTCCTGTTTATTCTTTGGTGGTGTTGTTTGTTTTGCTTTTTTTGTCCTGTGGCATGTGGGATCTTAGTTCCCTGACCGGGGTTGGAACCCATGTGCACTATAGTGGACACACAGAGGTTTAATCGCTGGACCACAAGAGAAATCCCTGGTTATTCTTTTCTTTTAAACATTTATGATATCTTTTGTTTCATATTATTTTTTTATACTTTGACACTATCTGCATGCCTTTCACTTTAAAAAATGTTACTTTAATTTACAAATGTGAAAATGTTTGATTTTTATCGCCACCATTTTCACTTGTTTGTTTCATTTTTGAAGAACGTATTTTCCATCACTTATACTTTGTTGTGTCATCTGAGGTACTCTTTTTAATATATGCGTTTTCCTTTTTAGAGGTTAAAACATTTCTATGCCCTCTTTTATTTGTAGTTCTTTCATATATATAAACATACATATAGTTTCTAAACTTCTTTATTGTTAGCCTGGTTGCATGTATGCTAAGTCTCTTCAGTTGTGTATGACTTTGTGTGACCCTTTGGACCATAGCCTGCCAGGCTCCTCTGTCTGTGGGATTCTCCAGACAATCACACTGAAATAAGTTGCTGTGCCCTTCTCTAAGGGATCTTCCTGACCCAAGGATGGAATGAAAGTCTCTTAAGCCTCCTGCATTGGCAGGCAAGTTCTTTACCACTAGGACCACCTGGGAAGCCCATACAAATATATGTATCATTTTAAAACTTCTTTATTGTTAGCTTAGTCAGTGGATCTCTGTAGCTCAGCTGGTAAGAATCCACCTGCCATGCAGGAGACCCAGGTTCAATCCCTGGGTCAGGAAGATCCCCTGGGGAAGGAAATGGCAACCAACTCCAGTACTCTTGCCTGGGAAATCCCATGGACAGAGGAGCCTGGCGGGCTGAAGTCCATGGGTCACAGAGAGTCAGACACAACTGAGTACATATGCATCTAACAAAAGCAGCTTCTTAAAAAGACTGTCTTTTCTCTTGGCTAGAAGAATTCATTTTGGTGAATCTCTTACGATGATTGTATTTTTTGCTCCCTCAACATTGCATATGTTAAGTTATATTGATTACTGAAGGTATAATGAAACCTGTTAGTCTGGCAAGAACTCCTTGTTTATTGCATGTTGCACTTATTACATATTGGGACTGCAACTAGCTAGTACTTTATAGAATGCTTTTTATGCGCCTATGTGGGATATTTTTATGGTACCCCCTCCCCTAGTTTGGGGATCATAAAGTTTCTTGGCTTATAAAATAAGTTAGAAAATGTGACAGAATAATGGTTCCCCCCAAAGAGGATCATGACCTAAGCCTTGGAACCTGTGAATATGCTATCTTACATGGCCAAAGGCGCTCTGTAGATGTGAAAAAATTAAGACTCTTGAGATAGATATTATCCTAGATTATCTGGGTGGCCCAAATATAGTCATAATTATTCTTATACAAGAGAGACATGTAGGGCAGAGTCAGAGAAAGTGTTAAAGAAGAATCTTGAAGGCAGCAAGAGATTATGCTTCACCTATGAAACAATTTAAATGATACTGTATTTCTCAATAGAACCTATAGAGACCAGAAGGAAGTGGCACATTTTTTTAAGTACTGAAAGAACTGTCAGCCCGGAATCTTATGCCCAGAAAATATCCTTCAGTAATAAAGGGAAGACCAAGACATTCTCAGAAGTAAAACAACTAAGAAATTTTGTTACAGGTATGCCTTTACCTGACTCCCCTGAAAAAGGGTGGGGGAGAAATGCTCTAAATAGGAAGGAAATGAAGAAAGAATTTTAGAACTTGAGTAAGAAAGAAAAAAATATGGCATGCAAAAATATGAGAATGTACAGTAAACTTTCTCCTCTTGAATTTTTAAAATTATATTTAATTGTTGAAGTAAGCATTATAATTCTGTTTTATATAATTCAAAAGGAATGTATATATTTGACAGTAGTAAATGGGGAAGGTAAATGGATTAACAAGAGATAATGTTTCAGTATTTCATTCAGACTGGTAAAATAACAACAGTAGACAGCAATGAAAGACAATAAAGGACTAGATAATAGAAATACACAAATTTGTTCAACTTATTTTTGACAAAAGTGCAAAAGCAACTGAGCGGAGAGATAAATTTTTTAAAAAACAAAGATGCTGTAGCAATTGGATAGCCGTTGGCAAAAAAAAAAAAAAAAACAAAAAAAACCCAAACAAACAAAAACAACGAACTTCAACTTAAACCGCACAGTTTATATAGAAATTAACTCAAAATGGATCACAGAATTGGGTATATAACAAAATAACCTTTAGAAAACAATATAGGCAAAATCCTTCTGGATCTGAGGATATATCAATAGGTCTTAAAATTGACCCAAAACCACAAACTGTAAGAATAGTAGATAAATTACACTTTATCAAAATTAAAATGCCTGTAAAAGATTTTCTTAATGATATGGAAAGATAAGCTATAGAGTGGGATAAGATATATGCAAACCATGTATCTGACTAATCATAGGATCAACTATATGGAAAGAACTCTCAAAACGCAAAAGTGAAAACAAATCAGGTTAACAAGTGGGTAAAAAATGATAGAAATGTCACTGAAGCTGATATATAGATATCAAATGAGTGTGTTGAAAGATGTTTAATATTACTAGATATTAGAGAAATGCAAATTAAACCCACAATGTGAGATCACAAATCAGAATGGCTAAACTTAAAAATAGCGAGACCATCAAATACTGGTATGGAAACAAAGAGACAGAATGACTCATACTTTGCTGTTAAATATATAAAACAGTTCATCTACCATGCAAAACCCTTTGGTAGTTTCTTAAAAAGAAAAAAATAAAAAAGCATACAACTATATGATCCTGCAATTACTATGTGATCACTTATTTTAAGGAAATGAAAATTTATACAAAAACTTCTTCATCAGTGTTTGTAGCAGCTTTATTCATAATAGCCACAAGTTGGAAACAACCCAGGTATTTATCAATTAAATATACAAACACTGCCACATTCACACCATGGTGTGCCTCTAAGCAATAAAAAGGAATGAATTTTTAATATACAGTACAATCTGGATAGAGCAAAAGAATTATAGTAAGTGAAGAATCCTGTCAAAGTTATATAGTATATGATTTCATTTATGTAACATTTAAAAAAATGACAAGATTATAGAAATGGAGAACAGATTAGACGGTGCCTTGAAACGTAAAGGCGAAGATAGAAGGGAAATAGCTATGAGAGCAACATGAAGAATACTTTGTGTGGTGTAAGTACATTGTAGTTTTTCAAGATCTTGCCACATGAGGAAACTGAATAAAGAGTACAAGGATCTCTCTGTATTTATCTTAAAACTGCATATGAATCTTCAATTGTCTCAAAAAGTCTAATAAGTTATAATTAGAGGATACTGTGAACAAGAAATTTGAAAATTTAGATGAGACTTTCCTAAGGAAAAAAACATATCACCCAATTCGTTAAAATTTAAATATCAAGTATAAGATATCCTATCTCTTCCAAAGAAATAGAATTTTTATAGAAATAGTTTCTATAATCCTTCAGTCTATTTGTCTTAACGGATGAATTTTTTCAAACTTTTAAGCAATAAATACCAATCTTACACAAACTCCAAATATAAGAAACCAGGGAACACTTTCTGTGTTTATTTTCTAATGCTGCTGTAACAAATGGCCATAAGTTCGATGATTTGAATCGAATCATTTTTCCAGAGCTCTGGAGCCCACAGATCTGAAGTCAAGGTGTTGCTAGCAGGGCCACCTTTCTGAGGGCTCTGTGGCAGAATCCCACTGCGGTTCGTTCAGCTTTTGGCTCCAGGTGTCCCTTGATTTGCAGCGACATAACTCCAGTCTCTACCTCGATCTTCCCGCAGTTTTCTCTCCTGCAATCTCCCTCTGCCTCTCTCTTGGAAGGACGTTCTCACTGAGGTTCAGTTCAGTTCAGTCACTCAGTCGTGTCTGGCTCTTTGCAACCCCATGGACTGCAGCAGACTGGGCTCGCCTGTCCGAAACCAACTCCCAGAGCCTACTCAAACTCATGTCCGTTGCGTCGGTTTTAGGACCCGCATTAAATCAAGGATGGTTTCACATCAACATCCTTAATTACACTGGCAAAGACCTTTTTTTCCCCCCAAATAAGGTCATATTCACAGGTTCCAGGCATTACGACATGGAGATACCTTTGAAGGGCTATTAACTTACTACACATCCCAACATATTTTAGGAGGCCAGAGCACTTTAACACCAATATTTGACAAAGATATTACAAGAAACTTATAGACCAATTTCTCATAAGTATACTTAAATTTTTTCTAAAGAAAATATTAGCAAATAATTATAGCAAATATGACTTAAAATCATATGAAATTATGCTCTTTTAAGGAATGCAATATTAGCTTATATTTTTAAAAATTAATCATAACATTTGCTATAATAAAAAGAAAGATCATATGACCACTATAACACCTATTTATTTTAAAACTTCTTAGTAACCTAGGAATAGAAAGGAAATTCCTTGGTATAATAAAAAAAAGCATCAAAAACTTTGAAAGCTTTTTCTTTGTTATCATAACTTCTATCAACAATGCAGTACAGTTCCTTGCTAGTGTAGTAAGGCAGGAAACAAGTGATGAAAAGGAAGAAATGATTGTCATTATTTGCAGATGACATGAATGTGAATGAATAAAATTCAAAAGAATCTACACTTAGGACATAGGACTAAGTAAATTCACAAGGTAATTGAATAAAATATCAATAAATAAATTTTATTTGAGTTTACTGCTAATCAAGAAAAAGAAAATTAAATTTAGGAAACAGTGCCAGTTAAAAATAACCTTAAAATCAAATACCTCACAAAACATCTAACAAAATATATACTCTATTTTTGAAGATCATATTGTTTGGTCCTGCAATTTCTGACAAAGAATATTATCCAAAATATATGAAGAACACATTTAAAATCAAATTTTTGAAAAAACAGTCAAATATAGAAAAAAGGCAAAAGATTTAAAGACATCTCACAAAATAGCCTATCCAAATAACTGATAAACTTAAAAGATGGTGCACAAGCTCATTAGCTGTTACAGAAATACAAGTTAAAACTGCAATGGCATAATGTCTAAAATAAAGTGACTAATACCAAATGATAGTGAGGCCCTGGAGCATCAGTAAATATCAAAAGGAACATAACTTTGGTATGTGATTTTGTACAAACACTTTTTGGCAATATTTACACATCCCACGATTCAGCATTTCCACTCTGAAAGGTTATATCTAACCATATGATGCAAACATATGTTTATCAAAATATATGTACAATGGACATTCATAGCAGCATTATTTGTAGTAAAAATGGTTATTGTGGAATAGATAAATAACTTATGTTCTTAGAATTATTACCACTTTGCAACAATGAGAATAGTCTGTAAACTTAAGTTTGAGCCAAAGAATCTTGGTGTAAAATGTTACGTACTGTAAGATCTCATTTATATAACCATCAAAAATGAATAAAGATATTATTAAGAGTTACCATGGTAGAGCCATGGTGACTGGGAGGACCAGGAATGCTTCTGAAGGATAGGTGATTTTTATCTGAGTTACATCTATTCAATAATCTCTGTACGTTATATGCATCATGCTTCATTCAATGTTCACGAAATAAACACTGGTGATGATGCCAGCTTTAGGTATCTGAAATTTTTGTTTTGATTTTCACATTTGAGAAAAATATGCATTCTGATTTAAAAAAGAGCATTTCACACAAGCGGGAGAAATTATAAACTTTCCAAAAAGTTATGATGGAATAATTGGCTATCTTTTTGGAAGAGCATAATTTTATTGTTCTGAACCTTAAATCATCCATTAAAATAAACTGCAAATGCCTTACAAAGATAAAAAAGGAAAAGTTAACCATATAAGAATGAGAAAAAATATGAACAAACATTGTAATAATTTTGAGGTGAAGAAAGAATTTCTGAGCATAAAAGAAAAACAGGATTAAAAAATATATAAATTTAACTATAATATAAATATTTTAATAGTTAATGAATTATCCTATATAAGATAAAAAATTAAATAATTTGTAGATCAGGTATAAGAGTAACAACCTTGATATTAAAAGAGTTCTTTCAAGTTAGCTAGAAATTAATCATACAACAATGATTAAATAGATACAAAGATATTGAAAGGAGAATTTCTCAAAAGAAAAACTAAAAATGCTATAATGAACAAAGGATAAAATGTTCACTTTTTGCAATCAAATGCAAATTATTTCAGATGTTGCCTATGCTGCTGCTGCTAAGTCACCTCAGTCGTGTCCGACTCTGTGCGACCCCATAGACGGCAGCCCACCAGGCTCCCCCGTCCCTGGCATTCTCCAGGCAAGAACACTGGAGTGGGTTGCCATTTTCTTCTCCAACAAACAGGTGCAAAACAGAGCAGAGAGAGAGGGAGAGAGTGAGGGGAAAAAGGGGGAGGAGGAGAAAGAAGAAAAATGAAAAGAACCTGTCCATTATTGTCCTGGGGTAGGAGGAAACAATATCACATATGATGGGTACAATGTTCCATCCATTCTTTTGCTTTAATCTTTTTCCTGTAAAAAGAAACATATTCAGAAAAGTATACAAATTTCTAACTTAGTGGAATACTATAAAACAAGCATCCTTGTAAGCACAATACAAGCCTAACCATCGAACTCTGCCAGTCATTCCTGAAACTCTTTTTCTTTTTGGCCTCTTATAATCTCATAGATAAGTCCCTTAAAAGTATTTCCAATCCTAAGTCTATCTTTATGTTTCTTTATAGTTTAATCTTCCAAGAATGCATCCTTGTAACTTGTAAGAATCTTTTCGTCTATAGACTCCTTTCTCTTTGTCCCTTCCCTTTCTTCATAGTTTATGAGTTGAAAATTTCATCTGTGCTTTCCTATAGTCTAGATATTGGTGATGGCATCCTCAGTTGGTGAGACTAAAGGAAGGATAAAACTTTGGATATGTCTTTTGTATATTTCAGCAACTCAGTGCCTAGTCAATGTCTCTCAGTCCAGTAATCCTTTAGGAGTTCACATGGTGATGTTCAACTTTTATAACTGCTTTTTGATTTATTAGTTAGAATTTTTTAAAATGAAATAATACTTCCCTTGTTTACTACTATTTGATTATTCAATGGTATAATTATAAAGAAAAGGTGGGAAAAATGTTTGATATTTTCTTTTATAATATTTTCACCTTTTAGATAATGGATTTATTTCCAATCATTTTCCTAGGGAGACTTACAAGCTTTTGTTTTATATTTTCATGAATTTACTGATTTAAACATATTTGGTGGGTTTGATAAATCAAAATTATTATCTGTTTGGAAGCTCAAATTGTCCAATTGTGATCAAAGCCTCTTCTAACTAGCTCTTAACATGACCATAGCATTTGAGGGTTTCCTTGTTCTCCATTATGTGAAAATGTACATTTCCTGCCTCAGACATGGAATCAGATATTTCTTTAAGATGCCCTTTTTTTTTTTTTTTAAATGGTACTTGGGTATTTCAAGATCATAATCCACTCACTAAGATTACTCATTACTTTTGGGTTGTTGATTATTGTTTCTAGTCCTTGTCTGTTGGCAAAACCAAGAAATTATATATGCTAAAAACACAGACACACACACACAGGACTCATAAATTCATATTGATTTTGAAATTCAGGATTAGAGAGTTTTTAATGTAACTTGTATCCATATCTCCTGAGAATTCTGGTTCTGAAGGATACAATGGATTAAAGACAGATTATTCCATAGTTATACATTTACTTTATGCCCACTTACACACACATATCTGTCTCAGAATAACATTGTAATTTACCAACAATATACCAAAAAGAGTTAACATTTGTTTGCACAAACTCTCCCAATTCTCCCCCGTTTTCATACTTGTATAATATCTACATTGCCTGAGCATGTAGCCATGACAACCTGTACTCTTTTTAATCCCAATTTATTCTTAGTTCTATAACTATGTTTAATGATTATCAGTAGATCTTACAAATGTTTTTAAAGTTACTTTGCCTAAGCTCATTATCTAATAGAGACTTCAGGAAGTGCTCATGGAAACAATGTTACCAAACTGTAATATGTTAATTAATAATAGTTGTTTTGTATGTGGTTTTCAGACTTGAAAAGTCACATTTGCTGGATATACAACATTTGTCTCAGATTTTCTCTCCTTTAGTATATAAATATTTCTCTTTTCTTCATGTTGTCCATATGCTGCTTTGAAATGTAAGATTATAATAAAATTTTCTTTGTCTTATAAATATCTTGGTTTTTTTGTCTGCTAGCTGAGAAATGGTATTTTTTTCCTTTGTCTATAAAGCCCAGAAATTTTACTAGAATACAACTGGTGGTATTCATCCCAGGTTGGTATAGTCACCATGTGGAGGGCTCTTTAATATATAGTTTCAAATCTTTTAATTTCCAGAAGGCCTTTGTGAATTGCAGATTTTAGTATTTGTTTTATTCTTTGATTTGGTTCTATTCTTCAGGCTCTCCTATTATTCATAGGATGGATACAGTATATGATTTTTAACATTCTCTCAAACTTTAAAATTTTTTGCTTATTAAAAACTTCATCATTTTCCACCTTCTTTTTCTCGTAAGATATTGTCTCTTGTGTTTACTTAGTCCATTTTTTTCATAATTCAGTCTCCATTCAAGAATTTTCATTTATTCATAATTTTTTTCGAACTTTCATCATCTCACTTGAGGTTTTTATATTATTATGATGTATGTTGTTCTGTCATGTCTTACAAGTTTTCTTAACATCTTTCAACTTAGTTTTTTTTTTTTTAAACTTAGTTTTAAGGTGTGAATTTTGATGTTTTCTGTGACAAGACTTTTCGGTGTGTTTTCATTTAACATAGAAATGCTATTTTCATTCTTATTGTCCTATTTCTTTTGTTAACTAAGTGTGGAGTTTGACCTCAGTACTTTCCTATTCATCTTCTATCACATGAATTAGCCTGAACCTGTGGAAAGAGGTGTAGTTCAGAGTAGCTTTTCTCATTTCTCAGAGCTCCCTCTTCTGTTCTTTTCAGTAACATTCAGAAGATTTTACTGACCCTCTTGGGTGGGGTAGACCCCAGCTAGGTTCTTCCTGTGGAGTCCTATCCTAAGGCCACAGAAGCAGAGCGCAGACCCAAAGTCATCTCCGAAACTGACTGAGCCCCCTTGTTTTTTGTATAGTCACTCAATCAAGTCTGACTCTTTGCAACCCCATGGACTCTAGCCCGCCAAGCTCCTCTGTCCGTGGGATTTCCCGGGCAAGAGTACTGGAGTGGGTTGCCATTTCCTTCTCCCGGGGATCTTCTCAACCCAGGGATCAAACCTAACTCTCCTACACTGGCAGAAATTGGCAGGCAGACTCCTTACTGTTGAATAGAAACCCTCCCCCCTCCATCATCAGCAAGCTTCCTAACCCCAAATTAGGCAAAATGCCCACCCTGGTACCCTGGTACTCCTCCAATAGCGCCCTAACTAATCACCTGATGCCACCCCTCCGGCAGGAATTTTCTTTGTCTTGAGGCTATAATCACTGGCTACTAATTCACGAAAAGAGAGTTGGTTCTGCCTAGCCCACTAAACGTGCAGCACTTCATTATCTCTGCTCCTTGTTCTATTGTAACGAATTCACTCCCTTCTGAAATGCTCTGTGTCAGGAAATTCTTTACTCCCGTTTGGATTGCCACCAAATTTCCTTTGACCTGTGTGGCTCATGCCAGTGAAGGAGACCATGTTCCACAAAGCAGTACTGTACTTAGTCGGTCAGTCGTATCACACTCTTTGTGATCCCATGGACTGTAGCCCACCAGGTTCCTCTGTTCATGGGGATTCTCCAGGCAAGAATACTGCAGTGGGTTGCCATTTTCTTCTCCAGGGGATATTCCCAACCCAGAGATTGAACCCAGGTTTCCCATATTGCAGACGGATTCTTTACTGTCTGAACCACCAAGAAATTCCTCCGCAAATCAGAGCAAAAGCTTTCTTCCTTCATTGAGGAATTGGGCTTTCCAAGTTCCTCCTTCTTTAAAGACCCTTTTCTGCCTGAAAGAGGGAAGTGGGAAACTTTTAAGGAGTAAATGGTGGGTACCTGTCAAAACTCTGGGAAAGGGATAGTGAAAGTGAAGTTGTCAGTCGTGTCCCACTCTGTGACCCCATGGACTGTAGCCCGACCAGGCTCCTCTGTCCATGGGGATTTCCCAGGCAAGAATACTGCAGTGGGTTGCCATTTTCTTCTCCAGGGGATCTTCCCGACTCAGGGATCGAACCCAGGTCTTACGCATTGCAGGCAGACGTTTTACCGTTTGAGCCACTGGGGAAGTTCCACCAGGGGAGTTCCACCAGGGGAAAGGTATAGCAATGTCCATAATAGCTGGAGCATGCGCAGTTCTTCCGCCTCCCTTGCAGGTGGCACAAAGTGCTTAGCAAAGTTCAAGTCCCTGCTTTAAGTGGAGATCCTAGCACTGTCGTGATGCAAGAGCAGCTTTTGGACACTTCGTGTCTCATCTGCACAAGTGCTCCCTTCGTGGTTTAGCTGGAACAGGCTCAGGGCAGTTGACAGTCGCCCTCTCATGCCTGGCTCCCACAGGTTCTGCGATTTTGTTTGTTTTTCTGGGGCATCTGCCTTAAAGCCAGCATTTTGTGGGCATGGACTAAGAAAGAGTGGTGCAGGAAAAAGGAAGTAGGTTGTCCTCAATACAGGTATGGGTCTCTTCCTGGGAACAGACTTCAGAATTCTGGTGGATTGCTTTCTGGAACTTCCAGACTCTTGCTTTCCCCATTTTCACCTGGACCTTCTCTTTCCTCTTCAGTGCTATTTCCGGCTGCTGGATTTAAATGCCAAACTAAACAGCATTTTCTGAGTGTAGGTTCCTACAGTCCTCTCCAAGGCAGGTGCCCGGGGAAATCAGTTTCAGGGGACAGTCTGTGAACAGACCACCCAGCCTCTCCCATCTCCACTCTGTTGGGCTCAGCATGAATTAGAAGGATGGATACCATCTCTCAGTTTCAGATGCTGTTCTCCAACTGGTCAGCCACAAGATCCAGTAAGAATGTATGGGCTATTTTGAGTTTCTGTTATCCTGCATCTGCGAGTGACCTCACATCTCCGTTTTGCTCTCTCCACTGGTGATTGGTAGTTTGTCTTTATCTGTTTTTAATTTGAGGGTCGTGGTTATATGGTATAACCCAGCTTTATTGTAAATGCTGTTCCCATGTCTTTGGTTTTTGCTATTTACTGTTTGCTTTAATATGTGGATTTGGGGATATTCAAGACCTGTGCCATCACTTCATCTTCCCAGAGTATTTATAGATAAGGTTTTAAATGAATAATTAATTAATATTTTTACTAATGAAAGTAACTCGATAATGCCTCCCAAGTTGGCCACAGGCACAAAAGCCTCAGATACCTATTAATAACCAAGGAATTTCACTTCTCAGAATTCAAATTCATTCAAAGAATATAATTATGTAAGACTATGGTGATATCTGGGCAAGTTTTCACTGGAGGGGATTTATAAGTGCAAAAACTAAGCGCAACATACATTTACAATAACAGTCGGATGGGTCAAAAATAAATGAATAAAATGCTATCTTCTCCCATGTTTTGGAGTTCGTGTAAAAAAATAAATAAATACAAAAATATATATATAATTAAAAAAATGCTATCTTCTCATTAAGAATCTGATATAGAAATATGTTCAGAAATTAAGGTGAGAAATAAAATGAAAAAAAGTTCTGCAATACAATACTTAAAACTTATGTATCTTTATGTAGATATATCTCTTTATGTAAGTCTATTGGAAGATAACTGACTATTAATATTACAATCGTTGGTTAGTATTGTGAACGTCAATGCTTTATTTACTCTATTGGTTTTACATTTTAAAATGTGAATCGAGGCTCTCAGTCATTCAATACTCTGACCTGCATTTGGTTGTTAAATAGTAACCTGAAAGGAATGGTTGCCAAGATGCATTAACCTTGAAGTTGTAAATAAATTTCAGAAAGACTTCTGGCCTATATTACAGAAAGGATTTTCCTTCCCTACTGACCTCTGCAACTTGGTTTATTCACAATTACTAAAGAGTTACAGGTTTGCAGTTTCTGGTTTTGATTTGGGGTGTGGAATTTGCCATTACTCAGCAAAGTCTGTGACTTTGCATTAGATATTTGGAGGTGGAAGTGCTAAAGGAAATAAGAGCCTCTAATCCATAGGTAAGCTGAAAAGAAATAAGAAAACAAAGCCTCTAATTTTTTTCTGTCATGTTTCATTGGTTTTTAATGAACTGTTTAAGTTTATTGAGTAGCAAAGACAAGCCAGATGTTTAATGGTCCAATAAAGTAATTAATCAGTACTTCTGGTTTAACAGTGTTTTGCCTATCAGCCTGCATGGCACAATTTCAAATACAATGGATAGTTTAATTGCACTAACCATGCCCAGTTAACTCTTTATCAATAACTAATGACAATGAAGTATTTTTATTTACCACCTTGCTTTTACTTCATGTAATTATATATGATCATAGTAAGTTACAATTTGAAACTTTTCTCAGTTTCATCCTTCCTATAACAATTATTGGGCTTCCCTGCTGGCTCAGAGGGTAAAGCGTCTGCCTGCAATGCAGGAGACCAGGGTTCGATTCCTGGGTCGGGAAGATCCCCTGGAGAAGGAAATGGCAACCCACTCCAGTACCTTTGTCTGAAAAATCCCANCCTTCCTATAACAATTATTGGGCTTCCCTGCTGGCTCAGAGGGTAAAGCGTCTGCCTGCAATGCAGGAGACCAGGGTTCGATTCCTGGGTCGGGAAGATCCCCTGGAGAAGGAAATGGCAACCCACTCCAGTACCTTTGTCTGAAAAATCCCATGGACGGAGAAGCCTAGTAGGTAGTCCATGGTTGCAAAGAGTTGGACACGACTGATAACAATTCAGTCACTATAACAATGATTAATATTTGGTTGATCATTATATGTTATTCATCCTGCGCAGATTCTTTCTTTTTAAGTCTATCATTGTAGCTAGATACATGCTGTTTATCTTTTGGAAACTTAAACCTGTTTTCTCTTGTTTTAATATATTTTCATGAAAATATTCTTAATAATCCAGATTTTATATCACTCTAGATTCAAAATGTTTGATGGATCACCATGCATCATAATATGGGTTGCACACTAAAAATGCCTTTGTGGGCAAGGCAGGTCAGTAGGTAACACGAAAAAAAGGAGTATGTCTAGAAAATACAATAGGTGTTAGAGTACTCGGTAGCCAGTTAATTTAAAAACATTCCTTCTGATTGCAAATAGAACTGCCTTATGACCCAGCAATCCCACTGCTGGGCATACACACCAAGGAAACCAGAATTGAAAGAGACACATGTACCCCAATGTTCATCGCAGCACTGTTGATAATAGCCAGGACATGGAAACAACCTAGATGTCCATCAGCGGATGAATGGATAAGAAAGCTGTGGTACATATACACAATGGAGTATTACTCAGCCATTAAAAAGAATACATTTGAATCAGTTCTAATAAGATGGATGAAACTGGAACCAATTATACAGAGTGAAGTAAGCCAGAAAGAAAAACACCAATACAGTATACTAACACATATATATGGAATTTAGAAAGATGGTAATGAGGAC
>SJYX01022908.1:965569-1005209 GCA_006410675.1 Oreotragus oreotragus
GATTCATGTCAATGTATGCCAAAACCAGTAGAGTACTGTAAAGTAAAATAAAATTAAATTAAAAAAAAATAAAAAAAATAAAATGAATGAAAAAAAAAAATTCCTTCTGAACCAACAGAATGCATCTGTGAGTCAAAAAGCTACAAGTTTGTGCCTCTTGGAAAATTGAAGTCCAAGTCCAGATGCAGGCATACAAAGCACCTCATGACCTGAACCGTATTCATCTTCCTACTTGTCACTATTCTCAAATAGTGACAGTCACGGTTTCCAGATAGGCACCGACCCACATTCCTCCATGCCCCTGCCCCCAGTATACATGCATTGGGAGCATACCTGGTCATGTTTTCAGTATTCAAATCATTTTTTTTTCTTTTGTGAGGAATTCCCTGGTGTCATAGTATCCTCTCCAGCTGATTAATTGTACTTTGAGCTGACCCTGTTCATAACTCAGTTTGAACATATTATCATTGCATTGTGATTATTCATTGATGTGAGCTTCTTAAGTTATGCTTTAGGCTTCTTGGGGAGAGGACCGTGGGCTCTTCCCCTGTTAATGCTCTATTTCAGTATCTGTGTGTGCTTACTCGTCCAATTGTGTCCAACTCTTTGCAACCCTATGGACTCTGGTCCACCAGGCTCCTCTGACCATGAAATTTTCCAGGCAAGGATACTGGAATAAGTTGCCATTTCCTTCTCCAGGGGATCTTCCTGACCCAGGGATTGAACCCAGGTCTCCTGCGTCTCCTGCATTGGCAGGTGGATTCTTTACCACTGTGACACCTGGAAAGCCCATCTCAGTATCTAGTACATGTTTAATGAGTACATCCAAATAATTTATGCTGCTTTTTAATTTGTTTACAAGACAGGGAGTAGCATTAATATTCTGTTTATTCTCTGTATGTCTGTGTGTTCTAAAACTTGGTGTCCATTTCAGGAAAAAAAAAAAACAAAACAACTCAGTGGTCACCTATCTAATGTATGATTCTTAAGTTTGCGGGTGTCATTTGACTGTTGATGGTCACCTTCATACATTAGGTTCTTTTACTAATAGTGTGAATTATGTGGATTGTAAACAGTGTCAAAATAAAGACTCAGGTTTAGTGAGAAAGTCTTATAAACTGCACCACAGTTGGTGGAAATCTTGTTCCCATTCATTTGTTGGAAGATTTTGGAAAGAGTTCCTTTTTTTTTTTTCAGTCTATTTAAAGGAATTGACAATACATATTTTCCCAAGCTGCTGTCAAATTATTGTTAGGTACTTGATAAAAAGTGTTAATACAGGCCTGGCACACTGCAAGTACTGACCTTTTTCACAAACCAGGAAAATGATTTCCCCTTCCCTTCATCCTTCTGCTTGGAAGCTGAATAGTAGCTCCTCTGAGAATGTGTGTATGTGCACGTGTGTGTGTGTCTGTGTGAGAGAGAGAGAGAGAGAGAGAGAGTTGCTTAGTCATGTCCAACTCTTGAGTAGCCCACCAGGCTCCTCAGTCCATGGGATTCTCATGGCAAGAATACTGGAATGGGTTGCCATTCCCTTCTCCAGGAAATCTTCCCGACCCAGGGCTGGAACCTGGGTTTCCACTATTGCAAACAGATTCTTTACAGCCTGAGCCACTAGGGAAATGCTCTCTAAGAATATTCCACCACAATCCTATCCTAATGAACATTGTCTTAGACATCATGTTTATTGCATGATGTTCTTGGAATCTGAGCCAGGTGTGGATATCTTTTTTAAAATTTTAGAGAAAGAATGTCCAACTTTCTTCCTTCACCTAAAAACCATTTGCCAGACATCTTTTCAGTTCAAGTGCTCTGCTCCACTTGAAATTCCAACTGTGTTCTTAATCATTTCAGGAATAAGAATCCTAGTCAGGGCACCAAAATAGTCTTGAAATGTCTTTCAGAGAAAAGGTCAGCATCTCTTGTGCACGGGTGAAAACAGGGATGCCCCTGTCCCACTCTGAGCTGTCTGTCACACAAGATGAGTGAATTGGGTTTATGCAATAAAGCAGGATGATGCATTGACTTTTTGGACACCTTGAATGTGAGTTGTTCACTGAAACATCTTCAAATGGAGGGGTAGTCAAGGGAAGACTTCACTAACAGCTGTTGGAAAATAACATGAGAGAGAAAAAATAGAGGATAGTTACTTATACAGAGGTGACATTTCTCACTGACCCAAACAAAGTTCCTCAGTCTTCACTTGTCTGAAATTTTGTGCTTTGGAAATTCATGAGGAGCATTTGGACAATAAATAACAAAGTCTTACAAAATGAAACAAAAAGCAGCTGCCAGCTGGTTTTATGCTGAGGCAGGCAACCAGGTGCTGAGCAAATGTAACTAGAGCTCTGAGTTTCAAGAGTTTCATGAATTCCACTATTTCACCATGTTTTGAGGTTGCCTGACCAGGTAATGTGTTTAAACACACCTGAAATCCATCACCACATACAGGAAAGTATATCATGCTTCCAAGAACACTTTATGTATCGTGAATATTTTTGCCACCCATTTTTTCCCATTTCCAAGCCAAAAATTCTTCAGCAACATGCATCTGTATTCGTGAATAACACAAAGAAAGCTAGCACATTCCTGTGACTCACGTTCCAAATCTGGCCTCAGTTCCCATCCTCGTCTTGCCAGGCAGTGCCTAGCACTGACTTTTCAATCCTGTTCTTGACTCCTGTATCCAATGTGTGATATTTCAATCCACTATCATCTGAATTTAACACATCCAAAAAGTGAAAATCTGTTGTCAAACATGAATATGAGATGTATTCGATGTCAAGTATGTATCTTTCATTTCAAATTGTTGACTTACTAAGAGCAGCTACCATGAGGAACAATGCAAATCTCCTAAGCATTCATATCAACAATCTTAGAAAAGTTCTATTTTGATGCATTTCTTTGTGGTAGCTTAATGGACTTCTGTGGAGAAGGCAATGGCACCCCACTCCAGTACTCTTGCCTGGAAAATCCCATGGATGGAGGAGCCTGGTAGGCTGCAGTCCATGGGGTTGCTGAGGGTCGGACACGACTGAGTGACTTCACTTTCACTTTTCACTTTCATGCTCAAGAGAAGGCAATGGCAACCCACTCCGGTGTTCTGGCCTGGAGAATCCCAGGGACCGGGGAGCCTGGTGGGCTGCCGTCTATGGGGTCGCACAGAGTCGGACATGACTGAAATGACTTAGCAGCAGCAGCAATGGACTTCTGTAGTTCACCTATTCAACTCTGGGAAGACTTGTTAGCTTTATAGAATAAACCTTCCCCAAGTTGTGGTTTATCTGTCATTCTTAATCACTTACTTTCTCTGACCTTTGATTCTGGTTAGAATTAGGTTGTCACTTCATCATTTGATGTTTGTATTATCCATATTTTTGAGTTTATTTTCCTGGACTCAAAATTAGACACATAAGAATTAAACTTCTCTGCTTGAGGAAACTCTGACCTTGGTATACTGAACTGTTTTCTTTCCAGCATTTGGAGACCACACATTTAGAGCCATTGGTAGGGTCTTTGTCAGTGCCCTTTGCAAATCAAAGCAAATATAATTTTAAATCAAATTAGATAATTAATTAGGCAGATGAGACTGCACTTTTCCCTTAGTGTTCTGTTGAGAGCACATGAGTGGATGGCTGCCATTTGTCTCACAGTCTGTCTCTTAACCATATATTTCCCCAGTTTTCAAATCAGCACTCAATTCAGTTATTCGATTTTGGAACTGATAATGATTCTAAAAGATAGCCAGTGCCTCATTTTTGAATGAAGATACTGAGATCTGATATTACTCAAAAGACAAGCTGTAAAGCTGGCAACAGAAATCACATCTGCCGAACCCTCAGTTCAGGTTTAGGGTCTGGGAAGTTACTAATAAGTTAGAAAACCATCAGGTCATTCTAATGCAGAGCACAGTCCCCAAACTCCTGTCTGAATTTTGGGGCAGATAGCCATGGGCCATACTTTTAATTACAGAGATTTATAAGGTAGCTTCTTTATTGTGGACCACTCTGCGACTGTAAGTAATAAATTCACATTGCCCCCCAATAAGGCTTATCTTTAGATATTACTGACCATCTACAGGGGAAAAAATAGAAAAAGGAAAAACACGGGTGTTCATTTAGACCCTTAAGAATTTAGTAATGCTGTATTTGAGATGTGAGTTGATGTGATCCAGGAAACTAAATTATCAACTGAGTTAGAAGGCATCTTTGGGATAGTACCTTGACTTAATCCTGTCTCTGGGGCTTTAAACTCAAGGGAAAGGAAGGATAAGAGGGCTGTTGGACTTTAGAAACTTAGTAACACATTTACTCTCTTTTCATAATTAAAAATGTACAAGCTTTCAGGTTTTATAGAAACTCTCCACACTTTAGTTCTGGCCTTACTTCTTTTATATGATGAAATGTACTATTTTATTTGGTTTGAGTAGGAACTAGAGGAGGGTAGTTGGGTAAGGAGCAATACCTGAGTCTGTTCTATGTTTAAAGATTGGTGAGAATGAAACTTAGACTCAGTTCCAGGGTTGATTTTAATTTTGTTTTTGCTCAAAATAAGAACTAGGATAATGGATATAAAAAGCTAGGGGTTGTGGGGCTAGGGATTTGGCTATCCATTGGCTCCCTCATGAAGTTAGTATTCTCGTGGAGTTTGCTCAAACTTTGATGGTCTTACGATTTCACAGAGAGGATACCCTTTGGGTGCCGGGAGCTCAGATTGAGGATGTGCAGTACTTTAAAGTTTTGCAATGTCTGTGCCCACAAACCATTTATATAATATTAAAGAAATAATTCTGTTACTAAGCATAAACAAAATTAAAATCAACCTTCGAACTGTCCCGAAAATATAAGATCAAGGTTCCAGTCTTTGAAATGGCATCTGGGCTGACACTGTGGCAATCTCTTCTTTTTAGCACTTGTGGCCTAAGATCTGGGTGTTTTCACTGTACATCAGGAATCCTAATTGTGGATTTGGAACACTCCTCCATCCCATTATGACACACAATTTTTCTTGTATAGATTTTAATTCTTCCTGTTACCATAGATGATTCATTTCTAAAATCTTACAGTGCCATGTTTGTGCTTATGGAGGGGGAATTAGAGATTACACACTAGTATAAGTATTTTAGACGTACTAAAGAATGGAGTCTTTGGCAGTGTGGCAGAGACTGCCAGGGCACTGAGCTAAAAGCAACCTGGGAGAGAAATTACCTATCAAAATGAATTAGTTACATAATACAGATTCATCAAGCCTGTTCCGTCCACAGAAAACAAATTCCATCCACAGGAAACAAAAGACACAAGGATTAAGATTTTTAAAGATATTACAGATTCAAATGCAAGATATGTGTGATGGTGAAAAGCCTAGGTGAGCTCTCCTGGGTCTGCAAGTAATGCTTCTAAATAAGCTGTACATGGTTGTAATCTAGGAGTGAAACATGTAGTCTTGTTTTCTAAGTAGAGTTACTACTAATGTTATCAATAGAATTGGCAGTGTTTTGGAGTCTAAGTGTATGCTCTTTTAGATCTTGCTAGGCCATACTGCAGACTTATAGATGGGAGACAAGAAAAAAAAAAAAAAAAAAACGAGAGTCTGAAGTTTCTACATGACAGGTTCATATGGAACATCTGGTGAGGCCACAAGGACTAGCTTGTCATTCTGGCTAAGTGACATGAAGGAAGAAAAAGAAAGCAAAACTCTAATTCACAGACTTTGGGTTATTTGGGGTTCATTATATTAGTACATTCTCAGTAAGAAATTTCATCCTTTGTGTATACTGATCCCTCAGTCTAAAAGTGGAGAACATTAGTTGGCATCCATATGAATTTATCCTGAAAACTCAACATATCCCTGCCTCTTTTCTTTGCATTATCAAAGCATGAGGTTACACAGAGACACACACTGTGGGGAAGAACAGTTGAGGGGCTCTGATTTTAGACATCAGTACTTAAATCTTTAAAAGCAAGAAGATTCCCTGAGATTCTATTCATGCTGTTGATTGCTTTTTATCTCCAAATAATTGTCGAACTCTTTGCATGTATTTGTCATATTTGCATATTTGTCATTCAAGGAATGGACAAAAAGTTCCCTTTTTCCCTTGTAGATTCTTCTGCTATTCTAATAATTAAATTGATATAGGACGAATTAACAGGAGGAAAACAGATTTACAAACATAGCGAAGCCACATAAAGATATGAAGACTCAAAGGGCAGCCAGGTAAATGAAGCTTATATTGCATCCTGCTGAGGAAAGGATTACAGGGATGTGGGGATACAAAAGGAGGAAGGCCATTCACTAGAAGGGAGAGTAAGATGTTTAGCCAACAACGGTTACCCTGTTACACAGATAAATTTCTTAGGTGAAAAAGAATGTCTGGCATAGATGGCTTATGCTACAGGGCACCCTCCTATGTGAACTGAGGCAGTTGAGAGGGAGGTAAAGAGCTTTTCCTAAAACTTCTGTGTTTTGATTGCCTTTAGCTTAAAATAAACCTCATGTCAAAGAGACATATTTTGGGGTGACAAATTCTGCTCCCGTGCATCATGTGTGGTATGTGTGACTTTGCTTATACAGTCACAAGTGTAACACATCTAGGTTAGATTTCACTCGATTTACATGTTGATCTTGGCCACTATAAATCTTGCCTTTGTTGGTTTTGGACATTCAACTTAGTTATGAAAGAGCAGCTGCTTCAAGGAGATTGCCTGGTTAAAACGCTGATGCAGCTACTTTCAGCCCATTGACTTACCCTTAATTTGAGCAACTGATGATTTTTTTAAGCCTCAGATATTTCAAACTATAAAATTGAAATAACAGTAGTATCCACCTCATAAGATTATTGTGAAAATTAAGTCAGTTTACATAAAGTACCTTGAACATATTAAATACCCATCAAATGAAAGGTTTTAAATATTATTTGAACCATCCATTACCCGGGACTGCCTAGATTACATCTCCATAATATCAAAATAGTAATATTGATGACAAATACATATATTGTTTATTATGTTCTAGATATTGTTATAAGGACCTTATTTACATATTAACTCATTTAATCATCAGAGCAGCCCTCTGAGGTAAGAACCTTACTGCTGGCATTTACAGATGAGAGTGGAGTCAGGAACTCCACGTTGGCATCTTTCTTTGAGAGATTTTCTTCAGGCTTCTGCTTTGGCACCATTGATTAAATGGTACCCTGTGATCTTCAGCTAGTTTCCGTTTTTTTGAATTGAGACAAAGAAACATGAGTGGGGCTTTTTTTTCTTCAATTCAGTTCAGTTCATTTGCTCAGTCGTGTCCGACTCTTTGCAACCTCATGAACAGCAGCATGCCAGGCCTCCCTGTCCTTTGCCAACTCCCAGAGTTCACCTAAGCCCATGTCCATTGAGTTGGTGATGCTATCCAACCATCTCATCCTCTGTCATTCCCTTCTCCTCCTGCCCTCAATCTTTCCCAGCATCAGGGTCTTTTCAAATGAGTCAGCTTTCTGCATCAGGTGGCCAAAGTATTGGAGTTTCAGCTTCAGCATCAGTCCCTCCAATGAATATTTAAAAATGTTTTTTAGATTAAAATAATTTAGAAATATTTCTTCAAACTTTTAAGAAAAAAATATTATTTTATTTTTTCTTTCCAAATTCAGTAAGAATGGGGTTTAGAAACCAAAGCCCATTTTCCCAGGTGGGCCTTAGTTTTAATATCTATCAGAAGCTATAGTCAATGCACTAATTAAGTCAGCCTTGGTTTTGTTGCAGTAGCAAAATGATATTGGAACGCACCTCCTTAACCTCAGTTTTGCTGAAACTGTTTTGCTCTGAAGACAAGGCTTGGACTTGCAGTAATTCAGCTCCACTTGATTCCCTCTTGGGACAAGTCATTTCTCAGAGCTCTTCTTCCCTTGCTGGGCTCTAGGGAGGCACAATCATCTATATCGTCTGTTCACTGTGATGGTGTAGCTGGGAGTGAATATTGGTTATTATTTGAGCTGCTCCCTGGATTGGATTGCAAGTTTTATTCGCACCTTTTTAAAAATAGTTTTCTGGAATCATGTGACTTAGACAGTCTGCTTCTAATGATAGATTTCATGTCTTCAAAAGTCTCCAGAGTGGTTACAATGAAACTAGCAAAAATTTAAAGTTTTGCAGCAGAATCTTCAGGAATACAGAGTTTTAATGTTTAATTGTGTGGCACAAATGCAGTTTTAAAAGTAAGCCATATTTATCTCGCCATATGCCGTGCGATGCCTTCGGCCTCCTTCAGCTAGTTACTAACTGCCTATAAAAGACCACGATGCAAGACGCTTATGCCTGGTGTCATCTGTATTTGATTTGGCTTTCATTTCCTTTTAAAATGCCCACCTGAATCTTCTTAATTCCCCTTCATTAAAATGTGTCTAGTTAAAATGCAGAGCAGGAATAGTCTTTATTGTTGACTGGGGTCTTATTCACTCACTGTTCATTTCAAGGAATAAATGACCAACAGATTAGGTCAAATAAAAAGATACTCCAACTAATGACATAAAAGACAGCAAAGCAATGAGTCTGATTAATACTCACTAGGCTTGAGACTGATCAAACACCAAGAAAGAGATGGAAGGGATAGTTCTATACAGCACACACATGAACTAGGTATGAAGTAGAGACAAGGTGTTCACTTCTTTAGAAGTACATCTCTTCCAAAAAACTTCCCTGATCCCTTACTTCCACCTTTTGATTTTAACCTTAGGTTGAAAATAACTTCTCCTTCTACAAATATCCAGAACCCAAAACATAATAGTTATAATGACAGTAACCATTTGTGTGCTTACTATTCACAGATCAATTATCTTATTGAATCAAAATTTTAAATTTTATTAATTTTTTAACGAAAAAAAAATAAGACTTGCGAGTCTCAGACTTGCATGTCTGGCATATAAATAACACTGAATAAATGACTGTAGAAAAAAAGAAGTAATAGTGAATGGCATAGAACATCAAAATACCTTCATTCCATGAAAGTGAATGTGTTAGTCACTAATCATGTCCAGCTTTTTGGAACCCTATGGACTGTAGCCCATCAGGCTCCTCTGTGCATGGAATACTCCAGGCAGGACTACTGGAGTGGGTTGCCATTTCCTTTTCCAGTCGATCTTCCTGACCCAGGGATCAAACCCATGGCTCCTGCATCTGTTGCATTGCAGTGGATTCCTCATCATCTGAGCCACTAGGGAAATCCATGAGGCCATGAGGTCTTATTATTTCCAGTTTAATCTGATTTTTGTTTCAGACAAACACCCTACTGCTGCTGCTAAGTCGCTTCAGTTGTGTCCGACTCTGTGCGACCCCATAGACAGGCAGCCCACCAGGCTCCCCCGTCCCTGGGATTCTCCAGGCAAGAACACTGGAGTGGGTTGCCATTTCCTTCTCCAGTGCATGAAAGTGAAAAGTGAAAGGGAAGTCGCTCAGTCCTGTCCGACTCCCAGTGACCCCATAGACTGCAGCCTACCAGGCTCCTCCGCCCTTGGGATTTTCCTGGCAAGAGTACTGGAGTGGGTTGCCATTATTCCCCATTTATTTCTCCCCACATTTTGTCCTCTTCCATGATATCCTGGAATTATCTCTTTTCAGTTCTTGTATCTCATTCCTAAAATGTGTAAAGCTTTGAGGCTAAATGATGACTTCCACAGAGATTAACAAAATCCCTATTTCTCTGTTCCAGTTGAAATGACCAGACCCAGGAATGTAGCTGACCAGCATCTGAGTAGTGCTGTCTCTATGACATAGTTTGCTTATCTCATGTGTATCCTCATTATGCTACCAGCTTGAGCAGAAGACCTAGGTATAGAGGATCCAGAGTGGGAGGACAGAAACTTTTAACTCTGAACACAGGAGCATTATCTAACTGAAGTTCCAGCAGAGATTCCAAGCATGGGAGAGAGGCAGGGAACAAACCTTCTAGGAAAGAAGAAAATTCAAGAATAATTTTGGAGTTAGATTTAAGTGTTAGATTTATAGTATTGCTAAGTGCTGATGTTGTCAGGAAAATATTTTCTAGGTTATGCTTCTGAGGCAATACAATGAGAAAGAAATGTCCCAAAGCTGTAAAAGGGCTCAGAGCAATATGGTCTCTGACATCATCAGCAATAGAATGGTTACAGAGGGTAGATTTAGAAAGGTGATCATTTGCAGCAGAAAAGGAAGCTCCCTTTAATTTCAAAGTAAAAGTAACGAGGTCAATATAATGGATTGTATTGTGTCTAGTTTCATATCAGTTAACGTGTCTTCTTCTCAAGAATACACCCAAAAAGTATAAAAGTAGCATTGCAAAATGCACGGTTTTTATAGCTTGGAAGAAATGGAAATTAATAACCAACCATAACATAAAAATCATATTTAGACATTTGTAAAGAACAGATATGATTCTGGTTTTGGTGATCCCCAAAAGGCTTTGGGGGTGCACATGATGAGGCTGCTGGTGTTCGTGGTTTTGGATCTATTTACTGTCACTCAGGCAGGGGAAAGAGCCAAGCTTTTGGCCTCTAAATCACTGCTGAACACCGATGTGCCATGGAAGGGTGAGACCTGACCTTACAGTATGTCTACACTATTGGCTCAAGTGCTGTATGTATTAGATGTGGAATCATCTGATGATGATTTTCCCTCTAGAAGATTTCTTTGACTTTGTGTCTGGGATGCTCAGTGTCAAACGGGATCAGATTGCACCTGCTAGCAGCGTCTCCCACACAGCGATCCTGCACCCTCTCAAGGCTGGTTATTGCACTTCCCCTCAGCAACTATTACTTACTTGGCTCAGGAGGATGGGTCCGTTGTGATGGGCTTTACCAGTGCAACTGGACAGGAAAGATCTCTGGCTCAGTGGGAGTTTGATAGGGGATTCTCCCTCCATTTCCTGGACTGGATGACCTTTGGGGTCCTGACTCCCCCTCCCACTGGCATACCCCTGCAGTTGTGGAAGTCCAGCAAGAGAAAATATGACACCCCTAAAGCCAAGGAAAAACAAATGGGGTCTTCCACAGCCCTTCCTCCCCAAGATGTCCAGGAACTTTCCAGACTCCAAAGGGTATCTCAAATGTACTCTCTTCTCCCTTAGCCCTTGGCTATGTTCTCCTGGATCTTGCCCTGCTCTCAACCAAAGCAAAGGACCAGGCCTGGGAGGCTGTGAAAGCCTCTTTGGTTCCACCTGAAGCTATATAAAGAGGATTGCCTAAGGCAACAGCCTGAGCCGAGGGGCCCTGTGGTGACCCCCACCCTCTGCCTCAGTGTGCCACAGGGCATGTTGCTGCCCCCATGAGCTCTCTCAGGGGTCCAGGATGGGGCAACTCTGAGACTGCCTGATACCACACCCACTGCCCACCATCCCCTATCAAAAGAAGGTAGAAGATAAGGTGAAAGCTACGGGACTCTTGGAGGCTACCTAGTCTCTGTGGTGGCTTAGGGAAGCTCTTACCAAATGGAATTTTCTAATAAAAACAAATGTTTGCTGTAAAAAAAAACACACAACAACATACAATATTTTAATTAAGTGCTTGGTCAAAGGATAAATCAGATAAGAAAATATTAGAAAGAAACTACAAAATACAAAAATATGAACTATGTGCATAAAAATGCATGTATTCTCACCAAACATACAAATCACATCCTTAGAAATTTTACTGGTAAGCAAAAAGAATTAAAATATATTAAGCATTCAGTGTAAATAGTTGGTAGAAGAATAAGGGAACATGAAGAAACAGATCAGAGGCATCAGTAAATACAGAGAGAAAATTAAGGAATCTGTAAATAGAAATGATAAATATTAGATAGAAACATCTACACCTACTTAAGACAAATAAGAACACAGCTAATTGTGAATTAGCTTTGTCAAGAAAAAAGGAAAAAACCTACACAATTGTATGAACATCTAACAATGTATATGAAAGATAAAAGGAAGATAATTCTGTGTATAAGTTTATGTTAATAAAAAGTGAGTTATTTTATAGAAAAGTAGCACTTTAGGATAAATAATAGCCATAACTCAAAAAGAAATTGAGGAGCAATTTAGACTAATAACAGCAGAGGCTCTGTCTTACCAGTTTAACTGCCCACTTAGAGTCCCCAGGACATCTCAAATCAGACTTGACCAAACTGAGGGGCTGAGTTTCTTTCCCAGCCCATTTGGTCCACCCACAGGTTTTCTCCTACTCAGGAAATGACACATCTCCCATTTTCTCATGCTAAAACGCTTGAGCTCATCGTTACCCATTCCGCCCTTCACATTCAGCAGATTCTGTTGTCATTGCCTTTGATTAAATCCAGCATCCAAAGCCTATCCATTGTCTGCATCCTGCAGCCCCGGCCTTCTCTCATCAGAATTACTATAACGCTCTCCTTCATGGTCTTCAAACTTTGGTTCTTGATTTATTAAAGACTTAGATTACTCCTTACAAACCTTCTATGCTGCCCATTTTGCTCACGGTGAAAGTCAAAGCCATTGCCATTCTTTACAGATCTCCCTCTCTAAAACCCCTCTTCTCCTGCTCACCCCATCACTCCATATCCATGCTTTCCCCTTGCTGCCCTATTGCCTGTGGGAGTTGATATGGGTAAGTAATTTTGCAGGCTAATTTGAAAATATGTATCAAAACCTTAAAAAGTGCACATATCCTTTAGTTCAGCAATATTTTTTTTTCTGAATTCATGATATAACCACAAATGTGCACAAATGTTTACAAGAACAGTCATTATAATGTCATTTTAATATTAAAATTAGAAAACATCTTAAACATCTGGTAAAAGTAATAACTGACTACTTGAATAAATTATAGTATTGCACTGAAAGGAACATTTAAAATTGATTAGAAAATAGTGACTTTCACTTTCACTTCACTTTTAAAAGCAGACCTAAGCTCAATCAAAATTACAGAAAATTTCTAAGAGTGAGAAAAAAACTAAATTGAAATTATGGACTCAGAACTCTGCTGACTTTGTAACAAAGATGGTACCTGATAACTGCTCCAAGAACAAGAAATTAGGCTTTGGCATCACCAACATGACTTGTATACTAAAACCACTGCAGAAGGAACAACAGGCACTGAAGTGGGCTTTACCCTCAGTTAAATGTTTAGTGGTAAAAATTTCACTCACATGCAAGGGAGCTACAAGGAAACATGTTTATTTATGCTTTTCCTCTTGAGGAAGGTGTGTGAGTGGACAGTGCTTAAGAATGATACTCCTGGGTAGTTTTGGTAGGTATCATTCATTGGATTTATTCATAGTTTCGTAAGAGATTTCTATCATTATTGATAGCAAATTTTTTCAAACATGTTTGTTGCATCTATTTATATATATGAATTGTCTCCTTTAATCTATCCTTGATTTAATTGTTCATTAACCTTGAGTTCTTAGACTAAACCCAACCTGATGGTTAGATATTGTTATTTAACATTCCACTAAAATTGAATTGCCAAGTGTTTAATTTAGGAATCTTACATTTAGATTAGTATGTTTTGCTTATAAATTAATTGCCTTTTCATTTCTGGACTACATATAATATTGTCATTTAAAAAACTCACTTTCACATGATTTTTGAAGGTAAGAAATCTTCTAAAGCGATTTATTAACATACACTTAAATCTAGAGGGGAAAGAGACAAAAAATTCCTGAACATACATGTAGAGAATGGAGTTGGATACCCTAGGTTGGATAACATCTTTCATGAGAAATAATTGGTTTATACGGACTTCAGATTAAAGTTTCTATTCTTCGAAAGATAAAATTATGCCTTTGAAAACAATGTTTCACAAAGGATTTTCTATAGATAAGTACACAAGAACAACTAAATGGTTGTATGATAACAGGATGGCTACCAATATGAATTCTTATACATAGGTTCATTCCAAACAAGTGGTAAATACATATATTTTTGTGTGTGGTCTTGCATACATATTCTTATCTAATAGCCTCTTTGAAAATACCTTTAAAATAAGAGTTCTATCTACTTGCATGTCATAAATAGTTCTTAGTTGTCTAGAAATTCTTTTTTTCTACTAATTGTTCATTAGAACAGCTAAAAGTCTCAGGGTTACATACAAAATTTCAAAGCCTAACTATACACCTAAAATTAAATTTAAAAGCATATGTAGTATGATATATACATATTTTTTAAAGATTAACAATGATCTTCTTCCATAACATTGGACTGAGAGTATCTATTTCTTGAATGTTTAGCAGAGTTCACCAGTAAAGTCCAGTAGGCTTGGTGTTTGGTGTTTGGTTTTGGAGACAGAAGAGCACATTTTTATTTTTAATATGTCTAATAAGGCTTTCCATTTCTTCTTGAGACAGTTTGGTATGTTTTTCTAGAAAATGGTTTATCTCATCTAAGTTTTCAACTTTATTGTCATAACATTTTCCATAGAATTTTAACTTTTTTATTTTACCTAGAATTATGGTGACTTTGCTTTCCTGATGGCTCAAACGGTCAAGAATCTGCCTGCAATGAGGGAGACCTGGGTTTGATCCCTGAATTGGAAAGATCCCCTGGAAGAGGGCATGGCAACTCACTCTAGTATTTTTGCTGGAGAATTCCCATGGACAGAGGAGCCTGGCTAAAGAAGAGGGCTACAGTCCATGGGTCGCAGAGTCAGACATGACTGAGCGACTAAGCACAGCATGGTCTTTATCATTTCTACTACTGTTTATGTGTGCCTTCTTCCCTTATCCCTGATCGACCACATCAAATAATTAGATTATTATTTCCAAAATACCAGCTCTTAGTCTTATCAACCTTCTCTGCTGTTTCTTTGCTTTCTATTATAATAATTCACATCTCCTGCATTGGCAAGTGGGTTCTTGACCACTGAGCCACCAGGGAAGCCCTATAAGGTATTTAGGACTTGTTAGGGTTTTAAGTTATCCCTTTGCAATTACTAGTTGCACTGTGATCAAACAACATGACCGGTGTGATACCAAAGTTTTGGTGTTTTTGAGACTTAGTTTATGGCATAAAAGATCAGTATTGTTCACTGTGATATACAAATGCTTTATAACCTAACCAAATATTTGGCCTGATTCATCTAATTACTGAGAGAAGTTTATTAAATCTCCATGCTTATTGACTTTTTAGACTTTCTGTATATTTTCATCAATTTTTCTCTATACATATTTCAAGATTATATTAGAAGCATGAGATGTCATTTTATGTCTTTCTGAGAACCATTCTGTTTATCATTATATACCAACCCTCTTTATCCTTAGAGTGTTTTTTTTGTTTGGTTTTGTTTTTTTGGTAAAAATAATATAGCTTCACCAATCTTCCTCTGGCTAATATTTACCCAGTATGATTTTTTCATGCTTTTACTTTTTCCCTTTCTGTGTTTTATGTTTTAGGGGTCTCTTAAGAACTTAACAAGCAGTTTTGGTTTTTCCAAACAGAAAAGCTCTGTCTTTTAACGGTGAATTTAGTCCCTTTGGATATATTTTGATACTGATACATTTATGATTTTACCATCATGCTCTCTGCTTTTAATTTAAATTGCACCTTACATGATTCTGTGATTCTCCAGTTCTCTTTTAATACATTTCATTAAACTTTTTGATACTTTTCCATTAACTTTATTAAAATTCTGTTATATCAAACCACAGGAAGTTGCTAATATTTGACCATTTTTAACTTACAAGAATGGTAATGTCATATAATTCAGTAGTCAGACAACATACCCATTCGACTTAATGATATCTAAAATTAGCCGATCTTTCTACCTCCTCTGAACCATATGGGAACTTCACACCCTCCATCTCTTACCTAGACTATTACAGCAGGGTCCTAACTCTTCCTCCCATCTATCTTTCTTCTCCTGGGTTTGCCTGCCAACACAGGATCCAGACAAATCTTTGTAAAACATAATTCTTGCCCTGCCATTCTTCTCCAAAGCCTGTGTTGTTTCTCATCCCAACACCCAGTTTAACTCTCTGCACCTTCTACCCCGCTATTCCTCTTCACCTTCACCTCCCACGACTCCCTAGCTTATTCTGAGTCAGCTTTTCCTCAAACATGCCAGGCAATCTCCTTCCTTGGGATATTTGCATCTACTCTGGGCCCAGAATCTCTTTCAACCTTCAGATTTGCTCAAGGGTCACCCTCTCAATGAAGTCCACTCTGACCTCCTATTTGAAACTGCAACCCATTCGATTTAGGATTTACTTCTGCTCTGTTTTTAACTTTTCTTTAACTATATCCTCACCAGGAATATGATATAATTTTACTCTGATAGCTGACTGCCTCTCCCATCTAGAATGAAATCTCCACAAAGGTCATGACTTTTGCCGTTTTGCTCACTGCTGTATCTCTTGCACCCAAAGTGCTTGTCTGACCCATAAATACTCATTAAATGAATGAACTGATAGCCTCCTGTAGGCCTTACTTGTTATTGTTCGTAAGTACTCTAGTTCCATCTTGATTTATAACCCCCAAATAAGCACTTATTACTACTATTGCTTTACACAACTGTTATGTGTATTTTGATTTACTATATGTTTAATAATTTGCTTGCTCAACACTCCATTTTACTTCTCATGCCTCCTTTCTGGAGATGACCTTTTTCTTCGTTTACTACATTCTTTGTTTGTTTTTTAGTATCTATTAGTAGGAAACTCTCAGTGTTAGCCTGAACATGGTTATTTTGCCTATGTTCTTAAATTGTAGTTTACCTGTGTATAGAATTCCAGATTAATAACTTCAAAAATCATTCCACTATTTAAAGTTTTCTATTAAAATTCTTGATAAATTAACTGATCATCTATCACCCTCTTTGTATGTCATCAGCATTTACTCTGGTACTTTTAATGTCTTCTGTTATCTTCAACTTAATTTTAATATTCCAAATGTGAATTTGATATCGTGTTTGGGTTCATTGTAATTATTGAATTCACAGGAGTCACGTCTGTGAAAAATCCAAGAGAGTCTGGAAAATTCTCAACTATTTTCTATTTCCGTAATATCCCCCCTGCTGCTGCTGCTGCTGCTAAGTCACTTCAGTCGTGTCCAACTCTGTGTGACCCCCATAGACGGCAGCCCACCAGGCTCTCCCATCCCTGAGATTCTCCAGGCAAGAATACTGGAGTGGGTTGCCATTTCCTTCTCCAATGCATGAAAGAGAAAAGTGAAAGTGAAGTCGCTCAGTCTGTCCGACTGTTAGCGACCCCATGAACTGCAGCCCACCAGGCTACTCCATCCATTGGATTTTCCAGGCAAGAGTACTGGGGTGGGGTGCCATTGCCTTCCCCGATATCCCCCCTATTTTCCCAATTTTATCTGGGCTTCCCCAGTGGCTCAGATGATAAAGAATATACCTGCAATGCAGGAGACCTGGGTTCAATCCCTGTGTTGGGAAGATCCCCTGGAGAAAGGAACAACAACCCACCCCAGTTTCTTGCATGCAGAATCCCCATGGACAGAGGAGCCTGGCAGGTTACTGTCCATGGGGTCGCAAAGAGTTGGACACGACTGAGTGACTAACACTTTATTTTCCCAGTTTTCTCAGTCTAGAACCCATTTGTAGATGTATATGTTCACCTAACAGTTAGTGACCCATGTTTCACAATATTTTCTATCTTTTTACCTCTCGGGCTGCATCCTGGATAACTGCCCCTAATATGCTTTATTGGTCATGAAATTCCTCTTGGGTTGGTTGGTTTTGTCACTAAGTCATGTCTGACTCTTGTGACCCCATGGACTGGTNTGTTCCCTTGATATCTCTAATTTTCTTGAAGAAATCTCTAGTCTTTCCCATTCTGTTGTTTTCCTCTATATCCCAATGTCACCTTCCTGTATTTTATCTGGACCTGGGGCTCTAAGTGCCCAACCTCTCAGAAAAATTACCTTCTACAAAACAATTCACATAGTAACATTACATAGTGACCACATTTACCACATGGTTCAGAGATGCTGATCTCATCTACACAATCATGTGAGGTAGGTAGAACTGTTTTGTTTGTTAGATGGAGCAATTATGCCTCAGACAGTTTAGTTACCGCTCTGGGTGTCACTTTAGTGAAGGATGGAATCTCATTTCCCTTGTCTAGATCTGTCTGATGCCGTGGCCTTGGGACTGGGAAGTTAAAGATAGCAACAGTTGATTAGGCACCTAAGGAATAACAACAGGCTCTGCTGCTTTTTGATCACGTCAGACCCCTCTCCATATCTATGCTGTCCTTTCTCCTTTGCCTAAAACTATACTATCCTTAGGAACTGTCTTAGCATCAAGCAGCTCATCTTTAGTCACATATGGTTCCTTTAATCAGCTGTCCTCCCTTATGAAGCTGGAGTTTCATTGCCCTTTAAAAGAGGCATCCCTCTAAGAACGAAAGCATCTCCTCTGTCCTGTTCCTCATCTTCACTGTGCTCCCCTTTTACTAACTTAGTGATTGCAAAAGTTACCCATTCTATCCTTCAGTTCTTGCCTTTTCCGTCAGATTTGCTATATTTGGTTGTGGTTTCATATACTCAATTCAGCAGTTCTTTTCTGAGTTTCCTAATATGCTAGACTATACAACGTGGTCTGATACCTTATATTTTTGCAGAGGTCACCCCCTCCCAACCCCCAGGACAGTAGGTGCTACCAACTTGCTCCGTCACATCTTACAGGAAGCAATCAGATGGTTCCACCTCATGCATCTGCTGCTCAATCAAGATCACATTTGTGCATCTGTTTTCAAGTACTAAGCTTTGATTTTCTCTCTGTCTAATCTCTTGGGTTGGTAGTGTGTTTACCAGGGGAAGGATCTGGGCCTCTGATTTGCCTAGTGCTTCGTCTTCTCTCTGCTCAGAGCTTGAAAACCAGGTTTGTGTCTTGGATTCCAATACCAGCTAACAGTGACTGCTGCCAGTCACTGGTCACTTTGTCTGGGCCCCTGATGCCAAGGGCTTGCCTGGATTAGGATTTATGGATGATGACCCCTTTGGATATTGTGTTCACATTGAAGGTACCCACCCTTCTGTTTTCTCTACCCACTCTATGTCTCTCTTCAGCAAGAGTCTAATTCTAGTTCTTACTCTCTCATTTCCTGTAGCTATACATGCCCTGACTGACTAGCCTACTTCATAAAGCAGAAGATTAAGGAAAGAGAAACGAATGAAGATTTGGCATCTAGATCAAGAACAACATGTTATAGATTGATTTTTAAGTATAGTAACTATTTATTGAGCAGCTACTATTTATTTGAATGTACAGCAAGATATTTTGTATTTTTTATTATTCCTGCTAATAAGAACCATACAGGGTAAGGATTACACCCTCCGTTTGTTAACAGTGCAATTTGGCCCTAAGCTTGAAAACTTACATATAGTCAGTAAATGTCAAAACCAGAATTTAATTCTGAAGACTAGCTTAGCACTACCCCAGCATCTGTCTTCCCACTACTCTATTCTAGTTAGAAAGGTACTATTGGAAACTAAAAGTATTATGACCACTTGGAGAGTGTTTTCAGAAGCTTCTTTAATCATCTGATTGATTTTGATAGTAAGCTTATCTCAGTGCATCTGGGATTAAAATTACTTTGATCAAGCAAAATCCAGTAACCTTGATCATATTTTCACTACCTTAGATATATGCTACTTAAAAAGATTATATAAGATCTTTTCAATGCCATTCTAGTCATAATTTCTAAAGCTCATGATCACTTTGAAAAGGTGGTATTTTATATTGAAACCTGCCCTTGAGTATGGGCAGATGATTCATTCACCAGCTTCACTTCCTTTTCCTGAGTAATTAGGGTCTTGCTGAAGTTAAGCTGTTCGCTGCTGGATGTCATAACTCTTCTGCCTGGTGACATATGTCAGATAGGTCCACCATAGCTGGTCAAAGTCACATTCCTCATAGGTCCACCATAGCTGGTCAAAGTCACATTCCTCATCCAAGGGGAAGCCAGGACATAATCTCATAAGAAGCTCTGATTTGCACAAGGAGGGGTTGGTGGGAAGAACTTGGTATCTCCTACTTGGAGTTCTCTTCAGGCAGGTCCCCGTTGGGCTCACTGTAGATCACTGCAAGGAGGAGAGACTGAATATTAAGTGACGAGAGCTGTTTCACTAGCAACAACAACAACAACAACTCCCGGGATACTGAGACCAAAGATATCCACAGAAACTAGATGTCTTAAAGGGTGAAAGGTATTCCCCATTTCTCATCAGTACACATCTACAATCACACCTGTATTTCTGCGACACCAGTGTGCTGGACACTGTTGTACTCTTAGGCCCTAGGTGATATGGCAGCTGAGTCCAGTTAACAGCTCCCAGGTGACATGGTATCCTCAGACTGGTAAGGTCTGATAAAAGCAGCAGTAATCCTGGGCTAGGAGGTGGAGAGTCTAGGAGAGGAGACGGCACAGAGGAAATTTTAAGAAACCACAGACCTCCAGGGCAACTGATCTGGTCATAGTTATGAGAGATCACTGGGGCAATGCCCTGTCAGTATCCCCTTAAGTCTCAGTGAACACCTAGGGCTTTCTCCTGCGCTTTTGACCTCCAGTATTCTTGCCTGGAGAATCCCAGGGACAGGGGAGCCTGGTGGGCTGCCGTCTCTGAGGTCACACAGAGTCAAACACGACTGAAGCAACTTAGCAGCAGCAGCCTATAATGTTACATGGAATTTTAGGATGCATTAAATAACTTTATTTTTCTTTCTTTTCCTTCAAANCTCCAGTATTCTTGCCTGGAGAATCCCAGGGACAGGGGAGCCTGGTGGGCTGCCGTCTCTGAGGTCACACAGAGTCAAACACGACTGAAGCAACTTAGCAGCAGCAGCCTATAATGTTACATGGAATTTTAGGATGCATTAAATAACTTTATTTTTCTTTCTTTTCCTTCAAAAGTTAACAATATTATGGCTTTGGGCTTTAGGAACTGTCTTTTTCTTTTGCTTTAGTTTTTAAATGCAGTCAATATTTCCAAACATGCCCCAGAGCGCTGACTGCATTTACAGTGTGTGTATGTTGCAGCCCAAGCCTCATATCCAGGGTAGAATTTATGATGTTATTTCATCAGAAATACAATTTCAGAAAATATAAACTTTTAGAAGTTAAAAATGAGCTGAAGGCCAGCAATTGGTTTTATAGCACAGGGTACTATGTCACAGTTTGCCTTCCTGTTCTGTTTGGGAGTCAGTGGACTTTGTATGCACAGTCCTGGGGCTAGAACTGGATGTATTTCATGCCCATGAATAAGCATTCACTCTATGCTTATCAGGCAACACATCAATGCCAAGAAAAATAATCAATAGCTAGTTATGAAATTCAAATGGGACAAAGGAGCCATGGGGAGTCATGACTTGTGAACTATGGATGTGGGCAGAGGAAAAGGAACCTGGCAGAATTCTCTGGAGATCAGTTATCGATTGTAAATATTGGTCATTTCTAAGTTCAGCTGAGTGAGGTAAGCTAGTTGGAAACTGCTAGAAATGTGTTTAGGTAAAGGGAAGTTAAACAGCACTATTCAAAGCATCTGATTCCAGCTCAATATGCATTTGCCTCTTTCTTTCTCTTTGAAAAATTCCGTCCTTAGTGCATTTTCCATTTCTGCAAAAAAAAACTCATGGGCTGTTAACTGATTTCCACATGCTTTACTGGAGCAAAGTGACTTGGAAAGAAAACCGTTAAGCCAGACTTCTCTGTCAGATATGCTAAAGTATTTCCCACACAAATAAACTACTGTGTGTCCAGATAATTTCTTCCATGCAGCTTGAAGACGCTTGAAGATAGGAAAGATAGTGATTTCCAGTCAGATGGATGTATAGTAGTAGTGATCATCTCACAAAGATTAAACTCACTAGGGCGGCAGGGTGCTTGGTAAGAGGGTGAGTATTCTTACTGTCACTTAGTGAAAAGATCAAGAGTGGCTAGGAGCAGAAATGGCTCTGAATCCATTCAGTTCAGTTCAGTTCAGTTTAGTTGCTCAGTCATGTCCGACTCTTTGCCACCCCATGAATCGCAGCACGCCAGGCCTCCCTGTCCATCACCAACTCCCGGAGTTCACTCAGACTCACGTCCATCAAGTCCGTGATGCCATCCAGCCATCTCATCCTCTGTCGTCCCCTTCTCCTCCTGCCCCCAGTCCCTCCCAGCATCAGAATCTTTTCCAATGAGTCAACTCTTTACATGAGGTGGCCAAAGTACTGGAGTTTCAGCTTTAGCATCATTCCTTCCAAAGAACACCCAGGACTGATCTCCTTCAGAATGGACTGGTTGGATCTCCTTGCAGTCCAAGGGACTCTCAAGAGTATTCTCCTACACCACAGCTCAAAAGCTGTTCAATTCTTTGGTGCTCAGCCTTCTTCACAGTCCAACTCTCACATCCATACATGACCACTGGAAAAACCATAGCCTTGACTAGACGGAGCTTTGTTGGCAAAGTAATGTCTCTGCTTTTGAATATGCTGTCTAGGTTGGTCATAACTTCCCTTCCAAGGAGTAATCATCCATTACCACCCTCCCAAATCTCAACTATTCCTACATCTCCCCCATTTCATTAGTAGTATCAGCTGCCACTGTCTCCAGCCATAGATGCTGCAGTCACCCCTGTTTTCTCTGAATCCCTTACCTGCTCGTCTAGTGGGTCTCAGGTGGATCTCTCACTTGTAGAGAGTTGTGGAGTTTTAAATTATTTGGAGAAAAGAGTATTAAGGAATTGATGAGCCAGAAAAACAAAACATGTCATATTAAAAGAAGACTTCACATACTTTTCAAGACTGGAAACCCTTCAGTTCAGTTCAGTTCAGTCGCTCAGTCGTGTCCGACTCTTTGCGACCCCATGAATTGCAGCAACCATGTGCAGTTTTAACTGTTGCTTCCTGACCTGCATACAGATTTCTCAAGAGGCAGGTTAGGTGGTCTTAGTGACCTTAGGTATAGACCTCCACATTAAAAATTTAAAATACTTCAAAAAAATCTGTCCAATCATATTCAGGTTTAGGCAGCCTATTTTAATCTTCATCATTTATTACTTCCCAATGCTACCAGATCCTTAAAAATCTACATCTAAGTTATATCATTCAAAAGAAAAGTCATTCAGTGTCTGTCACTTTCACACAGAGTGTAGCTTCTTAGCTTCAGCCTTGTTCATCATTCTGTTTTCCAGGCATAAACGTTAATATATAGTTTTTAGACAAGTAATTGGTTTTCATACTTAAATCATGCTGTTTCAACTCTGCAGTGTTTTCACTTTTCCAGTCACCCCTACTCACCTACCACTTTCATATCCTCTATCTTTCTCCACCTTTTAGTTCACCTTGAAATTCTCATTTCAATATCAGCGTCAACTCCTGACTTAATTCCCCCCCTAATTCTTCATGCAGAATTAAGCTTCCTGGTGTGGTGATCATTTTATTGAATTTCCATCACCATATGTCATTCACTGTATTATGATTAGCTCTGTGTATAATCTGCCCACTCTGCTGGACTGTGAGTTTCTAGGAATTCAGACTTACTCACAACTTTATCCCCAGCATCCAGCATACTGTTTGGCAAATAGTACTCAGCACATATTTAAATAAATTAAAAATACATGTTAAATTAATTGATCAGTTTAATTTTCAAGGATTTAACCTGCCAGTGCTAAATATATTAAATTAGATTTTTCATTAAATATATATTTGGACTGAATATCAAACCCCAGGTCATGATATTCAGATACACATTTCTTGTTATCAACCCTTCTATTCCTGAGAGTTCTGAGAACAGTTTTCAGGATGGAGGATTTTTCAAAGAAAGAGAACAGTAAAATGGGGTGCAATTATTTGACAACTCATTTATCCTTTTAAGTTCTTATATTTAGAGAAAATAAAAGTGTGCACAAAGAAACCTAAATTTCTGCAACTGCTTTCTTTTGATAACCTCAGATAAAGTCACTCCTATGTCTAGAGTGGCACTGCTCCATGTGGTTTTTCCAGCCCCCTGTGGCTATTCAAAGTTCAATTTAGATTAATTAAAATAATATAAACTGAAAAATTCAGTTTCTTGGTAGCATTAGCCACATTTCAAATGCTCAATAGCCATGTATGGTTAGTGCTGCTGCAAAGTCACTTCAGTCGTGTCCAACTCCGTGCTACCCCATAGACAGCAGCATACCAGGCTCCCCAATCCCTGGGATTCTCCAGGCAAGAACAATGGAGTGGGTTGCCATTTCCTTCTCCAGTGCATGAAAGTGAAAAGTGAAAGTGAAGTCGCTTAGTCGTGTCCGACTCAGCGATCCCGTGGACTGCAGCCCACCAGGCTCCTCTGCCCATGGGATTTTCCAGGCAAGAGTACTGGAGTGGGGTGCCATCGCCCTCTTCTGTATGGTTGGTGATTATCCTATTAAACATTGTGGACATAGAACATTTCTGTACATCATCACAGATAGTTCTACCAGACAGCAATAATCTATAAGATTTCTCAAACTACTGAAAGAGCCACCTTTATAAATGCAGCATTTTTATGTCACTCTGTGCCTAAATCTTTTAGTGGGGTGAGATTGTGTCCAATATCAAATTCAAAGGCTTTAATATATATCCCTGCCCTTCATGGACTGCCTTTCCTAATGTTCCCTCCATCTTCATGGCTTGTTACAGTCCCACAGTCATGTTACGTGCTGCAGGAAATGGTTTTCTTACAAGTTGGTAAATTGGCAGAGCTCTGACCACCTACATCTACCTTTTGCCTGGAATACCTGTCTATGTGTCTAATTCACACAAGTTTTCTAGGCATGAGAACATGAAACCTTCCTTGTCTCTCTCCTCATCTGTGTTCCTATCACCTTGTGTGCTGAATTTTCAGATACAATTTCCCCTGAACAGTAATGGTAATGTAAAGCCTCTTTTACTTTTAAATGTAATGCCTTTGTTACTTTAAAAAAATATTTATTTTAATTGGAGGCTACTTATTTACAGAATTGCAGTGGTTTTGCCATACATTGACATGAATCAGCCACGAGTGTACATGTGTTCCCCATCCTGAGCCCCCTCCCACCTCCCTCCCTATCCCACCCCTCTGGGTCATCCCAGTGCACCAGCCCTGAACACCTTGTCTCATGCATCGAACCTGGACTGGTGGTCTGTTTCACATATGATAATATACATGTTTCAATGCTATTCTCTCAAATCATCCCACCCTCGCCTTCTCCCACAGAGTCCAAAAGACTGTTCTATACATCTGTGTCTCTTTTGCTGTCTCACATATAGAGTTATTGTTACCATCTTTCTAAATTCCNTCTGTTTCACATATGATAATATACATGTTTCAATGCTATTCTCTCAAATCATCCCACCCTCGCCTTCTCCCACAGAGTCCAAAAGACTGTTCTATACATCTGTGTCTCTTTAGCTGTCTCACATATAGAGTTATTGTTACCATCTTTCTAAATTCCATATATGTGTGTTAGTATATTATATTGGTGTTTTTCCTTCTTGCTTACTTCACTCTGTATAATAGGCTCCAGTTTCATCCACCTCATTAGAACTCAGTAACAGTAATGCCTTTAAGCTCCATTATGAGGTAAATATGGTTGATAAAGCATAATGATTTTTTCTATGGGAAAAAAAAAAACAACGTTTAATACAGTGTCCTCTTACCATTCATCTTCAATCCCCCCAAATGAATATAACACATAAAAATTTCTAAATTTGGCAGTAGTTTGAATCAGATATCTCTATACTCTTTGGCTACACTGTTCTCTGATTTACACATTTATCCTCTTAACATATCTTTATAAAAATAAAAACAAAGCATTTACTTTTGAGTTGGTTATCCACAGTATTTAATTTATTGATTTTGGTAGATTTCTGCTTCGCTTGTCCCAAGACTATGGTTACATATATTCAGGATGCTATTTTGAACACAAAGAATAACACACAGAAGTTAAAGAAATGATTATGAGTTGCAATATTCAGAGAAATAATTGGAGAATGTATTATATTGTCAACATTTAGCCATTATAATCAACTTTAATCATCAAAGCTGCCTTGGAGTCTTTAGTATTTTAACATTAATTTCAAAATAATTTATTCTATTATTACACTGACTTTCATACTAATGTAAATGAACTTAATAAGATGAAACACAAATGTAATGTTAAAACAGAAACATAATAGAAATTGTAACCCAAATGAGTACACTCCAAAGCAAAGCGGCTTTTTGGCTGGCTTCTGTGGGGGAATTTTCATTTCCTTTAATCCATATCGCAGGCGTGTTGTCACATCACCAAAAGGGGACATAAAAATTCTAATGAAATCTTTTTTGCATTTAAATGATAACTCATGTTCTGTGTTCATTTGCCTTTGAAACTGACTGAAATTGTTCTGAAAACATGTGCATTCTAGGGTTAAAAGTACAATTGTGAGCCTGACTTGTTCACACACATGCCTGATCCCTCCCCTATATAACCTTCATAAAGATTTTTCTCACTCCTTATCCTTATTTCTCACTTAAAGGGAAATGATCTTTGTTTAATTTTAATTTTTAGAAATTATAAGTAGTACTCAGTCTTTGTCATTAAGTCTAATATGCTTTGATTACCTGGGAAATAGTGACAAAATTAAATGTGCCTGTTTAACTCTTAAATCCTGCATAAATATTTGTTGATGTTACTGACTCTAATTAAAAGTGGCAAAAATCTAAACCTACACCTTGAATCCAAAGGTGTGCAGTGTGCACATTTAATGTGAATTAGTCTTTCGGACTTCAGTCTGTCCGTAGTTCATCACTGTGAATGTTTCTAACAGTTAGTTCATATTAACTGTGGTTGAACTCTGGTATAAAATATTAAATATATGAACTGTAATGTTTTGATACTCTGAAAATATATGAAAATAATATCATGGCTTTTAGATGAATACGTGATAAAAGAGTACATTATCTTTCAGGTCAGGGTAATGAAAATATATTTTTAGACCAATAACTAAGCAACCAAACTAAGAGAGAAATTGAAAGACAGAAAAAACATATATGATACAAGCATCTTTTATACATTTCACTATCTGTGTCCTCTACTTTCTGGTAATGTTAGCTCTCTCCTTCCTGTCCCATTCTTTTATTTTATGCATGTGTGCACACACATAGACACACACACCTGTACAACCACTATGTCCCCTGGACACTTAGTCATTTTGTAGGTCACTTCTACCAAGTGTGAGGCAATAAAAAATTCTTCTAGTCCTAATACCATTGGTTCCACGATAGGACCCAAGCTGCTCTGTGTTCAGAGCACTAATATCCTCAGAACTAACTTTTATTCAAGTCATACTCTTTCTTCCATGGTGTATACATGTGTCTCTCCTCCTAGCTCTGTAAAAACAATTGCTCTAGCCTTCTTACTATTGATTCCACGATAGGACCCAATCTTTTCTGTGTCCTCCTCTCCCTCTACTTGAATTATCTTTTCTGAACTCCTACATCGGCTATAATTAAGAACCTTGAATACAAAACATCTGTCACAAGAATCTACACTGCTACAATTGCTTCTGACTACAGTATTGCCAACAATAAGCTGACAGTCTCACGAGTCCCACTTGGACCCTTATAGTTAGAAACTGTCTATGTAAGTCATATTAAACTACTTTTACTAAAGAAAGAAAATATAATTTTTTGTATTAAGATTGGTTTTTGATGTGGACACCACATCTAATTAAGCACCACTCTTATCTGTGACTGCTTCTTCTTTATGGGTTATGGGTCACTCTGCATTAAATGTCATTCTACTCTTTTGCTAAGATAGAGTACAGAGTGTTGAAAAATTTTATCTTTGAAATCAGATCACTGGATTTGAGTTCTAATTCCATCTCTTCTGAACTGTGAGACCTATATCACAGATTCCTGGATTTTTATCAGTTTACTGATATAAACAGGAAGGTAATAATAGCACCTACCACAGAAAATTGTGAGGATTAAATGAAGCAATTCATATAAGTATTTAATAGAGTGTCTGACACAGTTAACTTTCTATAAATGTTATTTATGGTAATTTTGAAATGAAATACAAAATCTATCTACTATAATCATGGATTTAGCAAGCTGATTGCATAAGTGGAATTTTGCAAATGTAATTAAGTATTTATGTTAATTTGAATCAAACATATATTATTTCTCATTACCGGCATAGTGCATTGCATTGCACATAATATGTAGGGAATAACTCCTTTTATCTGATGGTCAGCCAGATGAATTATGTGATGGATGAATAAAAACAGTATAAGAACATGCAGTTGAAATTATAACATAAATGAGTAAGACTACAATAATTTTAAAAATATTGTTTTATTTATTAATCATCTAAAACTAACATTCTTCTTTTAGAATATTTATTATACTAAGTTGAAAAAAAAAAAAGCTAGCCTGAAATCTCTGAACTACATTGGTTGGACAAAGTTCACTGTGTTCAAACCCCTTGGGCTCCAGTTAGAATCCTCTTACCTAATCGTCTTTCCCTATACATGGCTTCTTGGCTGATTTGTACCATCAGACAGAAATTGGCCCCTGAAGCATCCCAGTTGACAGGGTAAGGAGAAAAGAGAAGGGAATGTGATGTAAATTAAATGCTTTGTGGTGTTTATTTGGCATTTCTTCCTTGGAGGGACCACCTCTCTCCAAATCCATAGTCCTGGTAAAGCTATGAAGAGACTATCCTGAACTTGGACAGCTCAGCAGAAAGGTGGACAGTAGCTCTACTCTGGACCGCCAGAGCACTTTGCTAGACGTTTCTGAGACTGCCGGTGGGAACGACTGTTTTCCGCTTTGGGGACATCAGGCTAACAGGATGTCAATTTGAAACTGCCTGAGCCAGCTTCCCTGATGACATGAAGGAAGCCCATATGTCTTAGGAAATAATTAGGTCAACCTTCAGAAACAAATAGATCCAAGAAATTGAGAAACTTAATAACTTTATATGAAACCCTGACTGGAACTGTGTTTGAAACCACTTCCTACACCTCCTCCAGGAGCTTCCCACTTAACTGAAGCCAATACACTCTTTTTTTTACTCATTTTTTGGAGTTACATTTCTGTCACTTTTCTACAGGAAGTGTCCTGATTAGCTAGGGAGAAACATTAAGACAGCTTTAATTTTAATTATTCCTTAGTGTCCAAGGAAAGGAAAGGAAAAATTAAAAGGGAAGCCATGTCCTAGAACCAAGATATTTTCTTCTTTCAGTTAATCATACATTTGTGAAATGTTTATTCAGTGCTTAGTATGTCCCAGGCATTTTTTTTTCCAGTTGCTTGGGTGAGATCTGTTACAGAACAGACAGATATTCTTGCTTTTGTAACACTTACATTCTAACAGGGAGAGAAAGAAAATAGTGTATATGCAATATACTTGACCATGTACTATATCTAGGAAAGGAGGGTTAAGGATGGTTGTAAACCATTATACTAGAGTTAATGAGTTGGAAAAAGAAAAAAGGTACTTGCTGAGAATGCTCAGGGTGAAACACGGATCATGGAGGGGTAACTGGTATTGTAATGATATCTAACATGTATGACCAAGGGGATAGTGACTGAGGTGTAATGTAGAGGATCGTTGGAGGAGAAAATGTTAAGGAAGTAGCAGATAAAGACACTGAAAGCATCATTTCCATTTAGGTTGGAATTCCAAACAATTAAGGCAGAAGTGATGTTAACAAAAGCTGGCAGTAAGCAAGATACTAAGGTCATTGCTTCCCTGGTGGCTCAGAGGTTAAAGCGTCTGCCTCCAATGCGGGAGACCTGGGTTCAATCCCTGGGTCGGGAAGATCCCCTGGAGAAGGAAATGGCAACCCACTCCAGTATTCTCACCTGGAGAATCCCATGGACGGAGGAGCCTGGTAGGCTACAGTCCACAGGGTCGCAAAGAGTCAGACACGACTGAGCGACTTCACCTCACCTCACCTCAAGGTCATTGAGACATGAGAGGAAAATGGGTATTAACAAATGAGGAGAATAATAATTCCAAAGAACCTCAGATTCCTGCAGGACCATTCTGAGAGGAATGTTATATCATAGAAAAAAGATTTTTTTGGCCAGGGAAGAATGGATACACATACATGTATGGCTGACTCCCTTTGTTATTCACCTGAAACTATCACAATATTGTTTGTTAATCAGCTATACCCCAATATAAAATAAAAGCTTAGAATTATTCACAACCTAAAAAAACCCCCCAATGATTTATGAGTTATATTAAAGAACAATTACTTAATGACTTTATATCTGAGTCTCAGTGCCTGTGTGGATTCTTGATTTAAGATGAATTTAAGAAATTTGGGGAAATTTGGTTATTTGTGCATAATTGACCTTAATGCATCTTGGACCCAAACACTCTGCTCAGATTTCAGGACTCCCTGTGTGGTTTGTAGGGGAGCTGATGATCTTCTTTGTCAAGTCTAAGACCTGAATTATTTTACATACTGATGGTTAATGAGAAAAGAAGACAGTCAACATTTGTTCGTTAGTATTTATTTTCTTTTCATTCTTCCTTTTATTTTTTCTGTTTGAGAGAATGCTACAGAATATCTCTAAAGTCTTATGTAATTCATCAGTAGCTGATGAAGAGGGTAGTTGGGGATATGAACTATTTGGTCCAATTAGCTAATTTGTATGATATAATTTATAACAAAAATAAATAATAGTTAGCTACAAAACAGATGTGTTCTCAACTGAAACTCTATTTTTCTAACAGAATTTAATTTTCTTCATGAACTCTCATTTCCATTTGGCAGTGAATACTTTAATTTCAACACCTTCAGGAATACTCAGTCTGATTCAGCAGGTTTTTTTTTTTTTTTTTTCAGTCAAATTAACCACTATTTCTGATTTACTGTCCAGTTTTATGTTACCACATCAGTACTGCCTCTTCCCTTCCTTTGGGTTTTTCTAGCACCCATGCAGAAATACATACCACTATAGGAAGGTATTGAAAGAGAACAAGGCATACGTATGGTCTTAGGCATACAATACATATGGTTTTGAGGATGATTTAAGGGAATGAGTGGCTGAGATAAGCTGAAAGACAAGGTCATTTGAGGAAGGCATTTCAAGATATTAGAAAACTTGGATATGATATGAATCTTTTACATGTATGTTGAAATAGCAAAGAGTTAATATTAGGGGTATCCTTAGGAAAAAAAAATCTTAGGCATTATATGTAGCCAACTTGGCTATCTGGAACCCCTATAACTTCCTGGCACATAGATAGTTCTGTAGAAATTTGTGACTCTTCATTATTATTCTAGGTAACAGGACTGTTTCACCGTCTCGGCTCCTTGTGTACCCTTTCCTTGCGTCATGGTTGGCCATCCAGAAGGTTGTCAACCCAGCTCATATGTTCTTTCAATGTCTTCTCCTTGTTCTGGATCCCAGCAGCAGGTCTAGAAGTGGGATAAAACAAAGTGGAGGTAGTAATAGAAGACAATGCTTAGTGTAGAGTTTGACTCTAGGTTAGAATACTCTCTGAACGTATATGAAATTTAGTGTTTTGATTCTAAACTGGATAGCGTCGCTATTCAAATCACATGCTGTACTAAGTCTTTCTGTAAACAAGTGTCTTTTTTCCCACACCCCTCTGAAGCAAGTGGCACATACATTACCAGTAGACTATGATAACAGATCATTCTCAGCTTTCTGCCCTTCCTCATTCCCATGCCTTATGTGTGACAGTGAATTAAAGAAGAGTTCCTGATTGAATAAACATTTATGAGCATGTTGATGAAAATTATGCCTGGTTCTGTCAACGCTTCATCAATTGGACTTATCAGTATCAGAGTAACGCTAGGACAAACTCCCAACAAGAAAGTAGTCAGGAGAGCCATGGATATCGAAAGAGGGAAAGAGTGACTTCTTATTTTATTTAAGAATCAATAGGAAAACCCATGAGAAGCTGCAAATTATTGCTGACATGAAATCTAGGAAGGCCTGGGGGTTGACACTCTAAGGAAAGCAAATCTATGGTACCCCTTACTAAGAGTCTCTTTGATGGGGAGACTAGATGCTCCATTCATAAACTGTTACACTGTTACTTGGTAAAATTTTGGTGATAAATTTAAGGCATTTGTGTTTGCTCTCATTCATGTGTGAACTGATCATTACTTCACGGGATTATGGTTACTAAACTGCATGCTAGGGCTGGAAATGTGTGGCAGCTCTGTCAAATTATAATTTCAGGACTAATTTTTGATTGGGCTTAGTAAAAGAGGTACTGAGAAAATTGTCCAGTTTCACATTCAGGCCACTGTCATTATCTCCGAGAAGGAGAAACAAACCATTTAGAGGTACAAAGAGTGTGTTTATGATGGAATATGATCTGCTATGAGTCTTGGTCACCTCCCGATGGCTGTGACTATGTAACTCATGAATTAATCTTAGTGCTTTAGCAGATTCTCTTGTTCTGGTTGTATTTTAGTCAAGAAGACATAGCTACGTGTGCTAAGCTGCGTCAGTCATGTCTGACTCTTTGCATCCCCATGGACTGTAGCCTGCCAGGCTCCTCTGTGCATGGGGATTCTCCAGGTAAGACTCCTGGAGTGGGTTGCCATTTTCCTCTCCAGGGGATCTCCCCGACCCAGGGATCGAACCCTCGTCTCTTATGTCTTTTGCGTTGGCAGATAGGTTCTTTACCACTAGTGCCAACTGGGAAGCCCTGAAGTCATAGCTAAGACAGATGTAAAGAGTAAGAAATGTTTAAGCTATCAGAAATAAAAGATTTAGAGCTGCTTTTATTATCGCTAAATACCCACATAATTTAAAAGCATTTTGTTAAATCTACCAAGAACTTCCAACTCAGACAGAGGATAGGGTAGAGATGATAGTTGGTATTCTTGGTCTGTGACATTAGAAAATTCAGCATTTCTTTTACTATCTTGCCCATAGTGAAAGATAGGGGTCCCAGTTGCCCATTTTTTCTGCTTTTAGGTATATGAAAAATGATTAGTGCTAATTAGTACTCACTTTCCATTCTCCTTCCTTTGTAGTAAAATTCTCAGTAGAACATGGTCATTAAAGTGAAGGCTTTATTTCCCATCCTTGATAATATATGTAGCTCTACAGCTAAGTTTCAACCAATAAAATATAAGTATATATAATGTGTACCATTTCTAAGTCCTGCCCTTGAAGAGAACAGGCATGAATGCCTTGGTCTCTCTCCCCTGTTTAGAAGGCAACTATGATGCTAGAAACTGAAGCAATCATTTTAGACCATGAGATGGAATCCACATGTTAGGCATTGCAAAGCGAAAATGCAAAAAAGAGCTTACTCTACAACACCAGTCCTAGATTCCTAGTCTTGGACTCTTATGTGAGAAGGAAATAAACTTCCACTTATTTAAGCTGCAACACATTATTTTGATCTCAGATTTAATAATTGAACTGGTAATCTGACAATTATGCTGCTGCTGCTAAGTCACTTCAGTCGTGTCCGACTCTGTGTGACCCCATAGACGGCAGCCCACCAGGCTCCCCCATCCCTGGGATTCTCCAGGCAAGAATACTGGAGTGGGTTGCCATTTCCTTCTCCAATGCATGAAAGAGAAANGGTGCCATTGCCTTCCCCGGACAATTATAGAAGAAAGTAATTGTTTTCTAAGAGTATGTTTGAAAGACTAATTGATTGGGGGTTATGATACTCAGCGTTAAAAAATAACACCATAACATTCAGATTCAGTGTCATGAGATACAGAATTTGGTGGTTTCAGACAAACTAGCAAATTAAAAGTAGTTTCGTATTTGAAAGTGAAGCCATTAGCATTCATGTCTATGAAGTATAGTTAATGGCCAACGGGGAGGCAGTCAAGCTGGTACACTGAATTCATCTCCTGTTTCTGTTCACTTGTTGGGGAGCATGTGGACAGGACAAAAAGACCCAGTACTTTTTAACCAAGGAAGCTCCAAAACAGGTAAAAGTCACCTCATTTCCTCCCTTGCAGAATACAGAAGGAGAAAAATGTCAGTTGTGACTCTCAGAAGGTGACTAGGTGATATGGAAAAGGGCAGGAATCCCACAACACTGACATAATGACACCTCAAATGTCTTCTACATTCGTTCACATAAACACAGTAAGCATTTGAAACTATTGAAACTGGTCAATGCAGGTGGGCTAGGCACACAGTCACTCACACATCCATTTATTCAGTTACATTTAACCCTGTACTTAATAAAGAATCGAAACTAACAAATAGCAATTCATTTCCACCTACTTCTTTGTACTACTGGTGACTGGACTTGGAACCTAGTGATTTAAATAAATTGTACCACTCCACCTTTAGAAGACTGTATTCTAAAGCCTTATTCTAGCTGTAAGTTCTAGAGAATTTACAATCTATTGTGTTAAATGTTATTTCCTTAAATAAAGGGGGATTTCTAATTTTCATAAATTAGCTGCTAATATGCTTGGGGAGTCCCATATTTTTAGAGATAAGTAGTAGACTTTACTTTTCTCTGGAAAAAATTGAAAATGCTATTTCTGGTGCTTTGTTTACTTTATTGAAGTACTGCCCATCTTTCCAAATATAGTTCTGTTAAAGGAATTTACTCTGCTATTGGGACCTTTAGTAGAGAATTTATATTCACAATGTTCTATACTAAACTAAGAATTTTGACAGTCACTGATGGCATAGTAAAAAATCATAGGTCCAATTTTCTGGTAAAGCAGGAAGAAAATTGTTCTCCTTCTTGGAAGTGTTGAATTAATTGGAAAAAAATACTTATAGTATTCACAGTGGCTTATTCTGATAAAAAGTTGGTTGTAGTAATTTTATTTTTCTTTTGCATATTGATTATTTCTAGCCCTATAATAATAAATGAGAGCAAATACTCATTTAATCATTGATTACACTTTATCATTTAACAAAAAACTTTACAAGAGCTTATCAAAAGAAAATCTTATAATAACTTATCTCATATGAATTCGAAAAACATTTGGCTATTTAGTTTATATAATATGAAGAAAGCTAATGCTATTAACTTTGGATAGGATGTGAATATAAAGAAGTCTAAGGATTTGCATAAATCAATAAACAGTGAATTAAGGTCTTTGTGTAAAAAATTGAAAGGAATTTGAAATGCATACAGTCCCTATTTTACATGTGCTGAATTTTGCAGGGGGAAAACTGAACTTAATTTAGGAGAGTTTCCTTTCTACAGATTATACAAAGAATGACTGACATTTGATAAATTAGGACTACATATGACTATATGATAGTATTGTAGCAACATAATCATCCTCAAACTGTTTCTGTTCTTAAAGCTGGAATCTGAGTTGATTATTTCCTCTTGCCTTATATAGTTTGGAATATTTTAATGTTTCTGCTCTTTATTTTTAACCAAATCTTTAATCTTCCTTTCAGAGGTTATTGGAAGCTAGAATTATTATGTTTAGTTATTCATAATATTTCACTGAAAGAATACTTCATTTGGTTTTTATATCTGAAATTGTAATCCACTTTTACAGGTGTGGAAGTATCACAGAGAGATTAGGTTCTCTAAGGCCATAATGGAAAGAAGTTAGAAGTCAAACACCAATGCTCTAAATCCAGTTTATTCTTTTAGTGATAATTCTTAAGTGTAGAAGTCAAGGACCTCATATATTTCCAAGGAGGGTTGTGATTCCCTGTTTGTTGCTTTCATTCCTTTAAGTCTCTTATTTTATATATATATATGGTGATTATATTTGAGTTGTGTGAAGACTGACAATGGAGAAGGCGATGGCAACCCACTCCAGCACTCTTGCCTGGAAAATCCCATGGACCGAGGAGCCTGGTAGGCTGCAATCCATGGGGTCGCTAAGAGTCAGACACATTTTTAGCAGTGATCAAAACTATTGACATCTTGTGTAATACTAACCTATTAAAAAAAAATAGATGTAAAGAGTTTACAGAGTTGGATTTTCTGTAGGAGTGCCTTCCATCTAAACTCCTAACCTAAGAAATCTATGTTACTAAAGCACATATGTTACAAAACCTTTGACTGTGTGGATCACAATAAATTGTGTAAAATTCTGAAAGAGATGGGAATACCAGACCACCTGAGCTGCCTCTTGAGAAATCTGTATGCAGGTCAGGAAGCAACAGTTAGAAATGGACAGGCCTGGAACTGGAACAACAGACTGGTTCCAAATCGGGAAAGGAGTACGTCAAGGCTGTGTATTGCCACCCTGCTTATTTAACTTATATGCAGAGTACATCATGAGAAACGCTGGACTGGAAGAAGCACAAGCTGGAATCAAGATTGCCAGGAGAAATATCAATACCCTCAGAGAGGCAGATGATACCACCCTTATGGCAGAAAGTGAAGAACTAAAGAACCTCTTGATGAAAGTGAAAGAGGAGAGTGAAAAAGTTGGCTTAAAACTCGACATTCAAAACTAAGATCATGGCATCTGGCCCCATCACTTGATGGCAAATAGATGGGGAAACAATGGAAACAGTGACAGATTTTATCTTTTTGGGCTCCAAAATCACTGCAGATGGTGAGTGTAGCCATGATATCAAAAGACGCTTGTCCTTGGAAGAAAAGTTATGACCAACCTAGAAAGTGTATTAAAAACAGAGACATTACTTTGTCGACAAAGGTCTATCTAGTCAAAGCTATTGTTTTTCCACTGTTCATGTATGCATATGAGTGTTAGACTATAAAGAAAGCTGAGCACAGAATTGATGCTTTTGAACTGTGGTGTTAGGTAAGACTCTTGAGAGTCCCTTGGATATCAAGGAGATCCAACTAATCCATCCTAAAGGAAATCAGTCCTGAATATTCTCTGGAAGGACTGATGTTGAAGCTGAAACTCCAATACTTTGGCCACCTGATGCAAAGAGCTGACTCATGTGAAAAGATTGATGGTGGGAGGAGAAGGGGACAACAGAGGATGAGATGCTTGGATGGCATCACTGACTCAATGGACATGAGTTTGAGTATACTCTGGGAGTTGGTAAGGGACAGGAAGGCCTGGCATGCCGCAGTCCATGGGTTCACAAAGTCGAACATGACTGAGTGACTGAACTTACAAATTTTTAAATGCTGTCTTATGGGATAAGGGGAGCAGTCAAGGAGCTTCTCTGGTGACTTAGCAGTAAAGAATCCACCTGCCAATGTAGGAGAGGTGGCTTTGATTCCTGGGTTGAGAAGATGCCCTGGAAAAGGAAATGGCAACCCACTCCAGTGTTCTTGCCTTGGAAATCCCATGGACAGAGAAACCCGGTGGACTATAGTCTATGTGGTTGCAAAAGAGCTGGATATGTCTTAGTGACTAAACTAGAGCAGGCATATCAGCATTTCTAGACAGCAGTTATTTTTTTGTATATGCTAGATGCCAGAAAACTACATGCTACTTGGAATGAGAGATATTTTGTAATCAGATAGACCTAGCTTCCAATGCTGGCTTTGCCATTGCTTACTGTGTGTACTTGGATAAATTAAGCAACTTCTCTAATCTTGCAGATTTAGGAATGATAATTTTTTAAAATGTACTCTTAAAGGGTCTATTGCAGGATTTCACAGATATTAAGTGGCCTACATATGATTTTTTTCTTCCCTAGAATTTGAAACTAAACAGGAGAGGCCATCCATGGGTTGAAAGACAATGAAGAATCTATGTATTTTTACCAAATTGTTCTGCTCTTTTTGTATATATTGAAACCTAATCATGCAGCTGTTGTAGGATTTTATTAACCTGGTATCTAGTATCAGAAAGGTTGGACTCTTTCTGGCTGTGACCCTCTTCAACTATGATAAACTAACTGTGCTGTTTCCTCAATTGCATGTAAACTGGGAGCTATCTTCCTTATAGTATTATCCAAAGGATTAATTATGGATAAATATAACAATTGTAGAAATAAATTTTCAATTATATAGTACAATATAAATGCACAGGCCATTTTTGTCACTTCATTATTGCCATTATTTCCTATATTTATTTCAACATTTACTGAAAAGACATTTAACAAATATTTATGAAACATTAATATGCATCCTATTTTTATATACAGAAGTTGACAAAATCTAAGAAACAGTCTAGGGGAAAACACAAAAGCAGGACTAAGTAAGAAAATCACTTGCATTTTCTAGGAAATAAGTATGAGTTAAGGATGCATACTGCATTATACAATGCGCAAATTTTTAAGAGAAAGACTGTAGGTTAAAACTTATCTTCTTTGCAATTCCATAATCAGCCTTTTCAAATATGAGAAATTGTGACATTCTATCCAATAGAGAGTTGTCTATTAAGGATTATCCTTTCAAAATTCTCACCCTGTTTTCCATATTCATAACAAATCACATCTCCTATTTATGTGGGAACTATTTGCTCCAAATGCCACCTCTTCCTTCTGATCTCTCATAATCAGGCCGAGATGTGCTCATGCCAGAGCATCACAGCAGTAACCACGGCCAAGAGCTCAGGGTTTCTAAACCTGATTAGTTTCTGCAATTTATATTTCATCATTGACATATCAGTCTTTTAACAGATCGAGGATTATGCATGTTTGAAATGAAATTTACACATTTGACAACTGAAGAAGATTGTTTATTTCTTCAAGAAATTAATTCACTCCTAATGAAGAATGAAAGACTGTCTGAATCATTCATCAATGTAATCTTTTTCATCTTCTAGAAATCAACCCTTCATTTATAGGACTTTAAGAGAGAGTACTATTTTCCATAAACTTAATATTGTTCAAAATAATTCCAACTTTTAACTGGGCATTTTGTCTTAAACATTTTATTTCACTAAGTTATTAAACATGAATATTAGACAAATTAAGAATAAATAAAATTGGCACTGAGTGAGTATGCTGTGAATCACTCTTTTGTAATTTCCCCTTAAACACCCATAATGAGTTATTGAAAGAACACCTTTAACAAACACTAAGAATACCTTTTGCAAGATTTTATTTAAAAAATTTAAACGAAAATCTTACGTAGGTAATATAGTATTCACAGTGTTTCATAGAGAGAGAAATTTTGCCACATGGACCCTCTGATGGAATAGCCTTAATCTCTCTATTGTACTCTATAGTAAGAGTTCAGGAATTGCACCAGTTTGAAAACTGGACCTGCTGAATCTGTTGTGTGCTGTGTGTCTGTGTGTGCAAGTGTGTGGCCAGATGCAATTCTTGTCCATTTGCCCCAATTCTATCACTTCTCATTTTGCTAATGTTCAGTAACAGTATCAGCAAACTAAAAAGATAAGGCAGGATGTAGAAGGCCCTGGAGGTGAAGTATTTCCCTGTTTATTCTCTGTAACATGGTTAGGAAGAGAAATGATAGTGCTTTATAGGGACTGCAGGCTTCGTTATCCATTATTTAGTGTCAAATTCAAATTCATTTTGTTTCTTGACATTCAAAAATCTGAAATAAATTGATCCAAGTAGTGATCACATTTCATTAATGTTTTCATTTATAGCACTTTGTTTGATCTTTAGATTTGTAACTTTAAATAATAAAACTATTCTTTCATGAAAATATTTGAATTTAAAATATTGCATTTAATAATACATAATATTTAGTATGCTTTAAGCATGAACTAACAAGATGTTGTGATTGTTTTATTGTATTATTATTATTCCCAGTCATTATATGAGCGATATGACTATTGTACTTATTTCTCAAATGACAGTTGGGTATGGAGTTCAGTTCAGTTCAGTTGCTCAGTCGTGTGCGACTCTTTGCGACCCCATGAAGC
>SJYX01022909.1:0-31307 GCA_006410675.1 Oreotragus oreotragus
AAAAAAAAAAAAAAAAACTCAAAAAACTCAGCATGAGCTAGAGAGAATGGTTCCGCAAGGCTTTGTGTCTTTGGGAAAACCACTTACCCTCTCTGAGCTGCAAAGTCCCAGCCACTCAGTCCCCTAAGATCCCTCGCTACTCAGGAATCACCCAACCTCATCCTTTCTAATACAGGCCAGTGTGAAAGTGAAGTAGAAGTCGCTTCAGTCATGTCTGACTCTTTGCAACCCCGTGGACTGTAACAGTCCATGGACTTCTCCAGGGCAGAATAGTGGACTGGGTAGCCTTTCCCTTCTTCCAGGGGATCTTCCCCAACCCAGGGGTCGAACCCAGGTCTCCCACATTACAGGCGGATTCTTTACCAGCTGAGCCACAAAGGAAGCAATACAGGCCAGGGCTCTGCTAAAAGCCACCATTCAAAGCAGCCCCTTAAAGGAGCACTTCCATCTGACGAGGACAGGGTAGGCAGCGCTCCCCACCCCCTTCAGCGTGGGGGCCGGGGCAGGTGCCACGGGGGTGCCCCCCAAAACAAGCGGGCATTTTGTACAGCCTTGGGGCCTGCCTCCCTCTCTGCAGCGGCAGAAATGGGATCCCTTGTCTGCAGATAAGCACAGGGACTGCTACGTTCCCCCGTCTGGCTGCCAACTGGCTGCAGCCCACAATAGCACATTGTGAAGGCCCGGGCCTCCTTCCTTCCCCAGGATCACCTTTCTTTCCCGAAGGAATGAAGGCTCATCTAAACAAGGGACGAGAAAAACGGTCCTGCCCCTTCTTGCCACTCTCCCCGGATGTCTCTCTGTAGGAATAAACCCCCAAGAACACCAGCCTGAACCTCTCAGGGGAGCAGGACCCAGAGGCATTCGAGGCTCTGCTTGCTGCTACACTAGCCTCCCACAGGTGCTGTACCCACCTGACTGTCCAGGCACCACCCACACACCTGCCCGGGGCTCTTCCCCTGGCCCGAGGCTGCCACCCTCCCCCAAAGCCACCAGTCTGCCTAGAAGCTCTGCCTGCTATTGCCTGCGCTCCACTCTCCCCTTTGATACTGTCTACAGCAAGCTCTCAATAAAGACTGGTGGAATTGAGAAACCCAAACTCGAGGACAGCACATTCAAATCGAACCAGCACGGAGGTTCTGCTCAACCGTGTATCAGCTATGTGACCTTAGACGCATCACTCGACCTCTCTGAGTCTCAGTTTCCTCCTTATGAAAGAGAGGCAAGAACTCCAGGTCCTGGGGATATTGCATGAATCAAATTAGCTGATGTATATGAAAGCACTCGGCAGGCTTTCAAGAGCCATGGAAATGTCATTAACGTGATTATCAAAAGACACAGTCACCATAAGAGAGCCCTGCTGCTGCTGCTANTATGAAAGAGAGGCAAGAACTCCAGGTCCTGGGGATATTGCATGAATCAAATTAGCTGATGTATATGAAAGCACTCGGCAGGCTTTCAAGAGCCATGGAAATGTCATTAACGTGATTATCAAAAGACACAGTCACCATAAGAGAGCCCTGCTGCTGCTGCTAAGTCACTTCAGTCGTGTCTGACTCTGTGCGACCCCATAGACGGCAGCCCACCAGGCTCCCCCGTCCCTGGGATTCTCCAGGTAAGAACACTGGAGTGGGTTGCCATTTCCTTCTCCAATGCATGAAAGTGAAAAATGAAAATGAAGTCACTCAGTCGTGTCCGACTCTTCACGACCCTGCGGACTGCAGCCCAGCAGGGTCCTCCGTCCATGGGATTCTCCAGGCAAGAGTACTGGAGTCGGGTGCATCGCCTTCTCCATAAGAGAGCCCAACCTTCGGATATAACAGAGCAACATTTACAACCTAAGAAAGGCTGTGAGCAGAATGTTAATAAGCATTACACACACAGGTTAGGGAACAAAGTAACTGACAAATCGACCATCTCAAGTCCCAGATGGGACTGGCTTCACAAAAACAATGAGGAGAGAGCTGGACTTGACCAAGATCCTTTTCTGGGAGTTCTCCCTTCCAATCATTTGAAAGCAATTAAGGTAACTGATGTTGAAGCTGAAGCTCCAATACTTTGGCCACCTGATGCAAAAAGCTGACTCACTGCAAAAGACCCCAATGCCGGGAAAAGACTGAGGGCAGGAGGAGAAGGGAGCGACAGACAATGAGATGTTTGGATGGCATCACCAACTCAATGGACATAAATCTGAGCAAACACCAGGAGGTAGTGAAGGACAGGGAAGCCTGGCGTGCTGCAGGCCAGGGGGTCGCAAAGTGTCAGACACGACTGAGCCACTGAACAATAACAATGAAAGAGAACTGATTCAAATTTCAGAGAGAGCAAGATGTGAGTTCTTTTGCAAACATTCCTCACTAGATGATGGAAAGAAAATGAAACCAGCTTGTTCTTTCTTTCATCCTCCACCCACTCCTGACCAATCCCCATCACCCGGGAGACTATGACCATCTAATGCTCCAGGGTAGCCATATACACCAGGGTTCCCAGGGTAGTCACACCCATCCTGATCTAATACTTATAGGCACAGAGGCCCCCAGCTAACAGGCTAGGTGATGAGGTCCACGGGAGCAGGGCTTGTGTCTGGCCATCTCACTCCACAGGGTCCCAGCTACTCACAGCTGCATGGCACATGCCTGAGTAAGCTACTGAGAGACGGCTGCCGGCTCAGTGACAAAAAGTGTGATGAAAGGAAGAGAGAGGAGGAGGACCAGAGGGAAGCAGAGAGAGAGAGAAGGGTGAGACCCCCAGCGAACCACCCTGGACCACGCGCAGGGTTCAGGCCTCAGGCCTCGTGCTCGGAAGATGGCTGGTTTCCCATCACAGGGGATTTGTTCTCCCAAGCGAAGTTTGATGAGGTCTGGTTTTATTGTCCTTGCTTTCCACTTTTCAGTATTTCATAAAAGGCCGTCAGATAGGCTCCAAAAGCTCAGCCCACCCTTCCTGGAGGTGGTGGTGGTGGTGGGGGGGATGTCCCTGGCATGTCTCAGCTTCTTGAACAAGGCTTCACGTGCCTGGACCCCCGCCCCCCTCCCTGCCCCTAGTGAGCTCTCCCCTCACAGCCCCTTCCAGGAACGCCTCCCCAACACCCCGAACCTTGAGAGAGTCAGGCCTCCCCCTTTAGCCTCCATCAGGGTGCTCCTGGGGTCTGACCGCCTTGAGAGACTGGGAGCCTTTGCTGGTGACCAGCACCCTGGAGACGAGATCCAGGGGAATATCAGCTGAAGAATGAATGCCAAAGAACAGTGAGTGAAGGTTCAGTCCTCGTGCTAAGCCGAGGGTGATGATGTGCAAGGAGACGGAGAGCAAAGGCAGGGTCTTTCAAGATGGGGAAGAAAGAGGAACCAAACTTCTGCTGGAAAGGGTTCTCCGTGTGTATTACAGCAACCCTAAATATGGAAACAGAATCACCCACCACTGCTGGCATTGCTGGACTCGGCCAGGGGGCACCTCACTCAGGGTGGACAGAAGCTGGCCTGACATTAGGGCCACGATGTCACTAAAGCCAGGGTCCCAGGCAGAAAGGAAGTGGGTGCTGAGGATGGTCTGGGTTTGGAGGGTGAGGTCACCCACCACCCGGCGGGCCTGGAAGGCCGGCATGATCACAGTTTAGAGACGTGGCTTCCTGGCCTCTGAGGCCTAGTTCTCTAACCAGCAGGCTCCTTCTGCAGAGACGGGCCCCAGTCGCCAGGGCTCAGGGCAAAGGGTGGGAGAGGGACTCTCTGTGCTGACTCTCTGAGCACAGCCAGGAGGACGGGGCAGGATTGGGGATGGCTGGGACACAAAGTGGCCTCATCTCAGCTTCTTAACTGCCAGTCTTCAATCTCTCTCCTGCAGGGACTACCAAGGAAAACAGATGCGGAAGAAACCAGGTAAAAGGCAGGCCTTTGGATGCAAAAGCACCCAGCCAGGGGTGGCCAGATCACCTGCCAGGCTCAACTCCATCTGGAGGAAGGGGAGTGGGCCAGCCTGCACCTCTGCCCACCAGACAGCTACTGTCGTGACCGCCAGGAATTTCTGAAGTCAGAGGAGGCTCTTCAGATGGTTCCACTACTGATTTATTCTCGTTTCTCTCCTCGGATTTTTCTATTAAAAGAGTAAGGCTAGACACAGCTATCCTGACAACCTGATATCACATACCTGTCCATTATAAAGTGGGACCAGAGTCACTGCCAGCAGGACCATGTTTAGCTAGAGACGATCTTCCTTCTCCCGGCAATTCATTGTGGACCAGAACAAAGGCTTCTGGGAAACGTGGAAGGAAGCGGGCTGAAAGGCAGATGAATGGCAGGTGGTATAGCTCAAGGTCACAGCTAGTGTCTGCAGGTTAGCAGGCCTGAGAGGGGGTCCACCTGGGGAGGTGCGGCCGCTCCCCACTCACCCACTCCCTCTGCTGCTTATGCTTTCTCTTCCCTGGTAACAAAACATTCTTCCTGCCTAAAGAGGTTGCAGCAATTTCATAACAGGAAGACGGTTCTCTTGTTATTGCTGTTGGGGATGGGACTGTATGGGGAACAGAAACACGATTTCTTGATTTTCTTCTCTAAACTGCAAGTGTGGAAAACAACAGGAGTAAATAACAAGCATTCTGCAAACACCTCGTGGGGAGGGACGGTCGTGATGTTTAAGAGAACATTCTGGTTCTACGTTCATTTACAGGAATCTAATAACGATGCAAGAGAGGGCATTTCTGCCCTCCCTAATACACTCCTTGGGGGAATCGCATCACTGGCGATGATGTGAAACTGACTGGGGCAGAATTCTGTGGACGCTGTGTCCCAGCCCACTAGGGCCGGCTCCCTCCTGTATCCGTCTTGGGTCACTTATCAGCACCTGCTGCAGCGTCTGCCCACATCAGCACCACAGAAGGTGTGAGACTAGAGCTGGTATCACTCAGATCACGCCGTAGAGGAAGGAATAAGATAGGAGGCACTGCGAATTAATAAGGAAAACGCTTGTCTGGGAAAGAAGGATACTAGAGAATAGGTACACACGACCGGGGCTGGGCCAGGGCACGTGAACTCCACCACGTGGCTGTCACCTGCTCCCCCGGCCGCCTCCCAGCTCCTGTGGGTGCCCAGCAGTCCTCCCCCACCCCACTCGCCCCCGGAACCTTTATAAAAGGACACAGTGGCCTGAACGCATGATGTGAGATCATAGCAGGAGCAGGAAGACCCCAACCTACAGGTGGAGTGCATCACTGTTTTGATTTGTTTGTTTGTTTGTTTTATTTTGGCTGCATCTGGTCTTAGTTGTGGCAGTCGGGATCTAGCTCCCTGGCCAGGAATTAAACCTCAGCCCCCTGCTTTGGGAGCATGAAGTCTTAGCCACTGGACCACCGCGGAAGTCCCAGCATCACTGTTTAAGCAGCTTTAAAGACGAGGAGGATATACAGCTAGGATTGAGGGTTGGGTAACCAGTGAAAGTGTGAGCCCCCAAACGTGGTGGAGCTTGAGACACTCACAGGAGCCCAGGGGAGGAGCTGGACCTGGGGGAGTGGGTGAGCTGAGGTCTGGGGGAGGCTGCCAGGCCTTGGACCCCACAGGAGGCATCGGAGAATAAAGGTGAGAGCTTCTCAGTACACTGGCCGCTCGCTTAGAGGTGCCAACACTGGGGAGATAACTCGGGTGCTCTTTCCCCCCCGGCCAAGGCCCAGGGTGGTGTGGCCACAGGTCATGGGCTTGCTGTGGGGCCAGACAGACAGGATCCCCATCCCATCCAGTTACTGAGCCTTTCTGAGTGGCTGCAGGTGAAGGGGACAGTGTGTGAGGCCCACACTTGGGGGTCCACATAGAGCAGATGCCTTCACCCCTGCAGTGTCTGGATTACCTGTTCCACCTGGGGCTTCTCCCCGCTACCTGTCCTTTGAGGCCTAATTCAAAGCCACCCCCTAGACCCCTGGGCTAGAAGACAGTCTCCACCCTGGACTTGGGAGCTGTGTGTCCTTAAGCAGGTTACCTAACCTTGCTGGGTGTCAACTGATAGATAAAGAAAGTGAAGTCGCTCAGTCATGTCCAACTCTTTGCGACCCCATGGACCATAGCCCACCAGGCTCCTCCATCCATGGGATTTTCCAGGCAAGGGTACTGGAGTTGAGTTGCCATTTCCTTCTCCAGGTGATCTTCCCGACCCAGGGATCGAACCCGGATCTCCTGCACTGCAGACAGACGCTTTACTGTCTGAGTCACCAGGAAAGCCGGAGGTCACGTGGGTTCACGGGACGTACCCCAGGGTCCGGTGTAGGGTATCCACTGCCTCTCTCCCCACCCTGCCTCTGTGCGTCTCCATCTGTGCATGTCTCTCTCCCTGCCTCTCCATCTCTGCCATCGTGTCTCTGCGTCTCTCTCCCCATCTGTCCCCACTTCCTTCTGTCTTTCTCAGTCTCCTTCCCTCCGTGTCTCTCTCCTACTCTGCACGTCTCTTTCCGGCTCGCATTCAGTGTCCGTGTGTCTCTCTCTGTCCCTCCCCTCCCTCCTCGCCTCCTTCTCTCTGCAGGTCTGTCTGTGTCTGTCTGTCACTCCCACCTTCTTTCTCTCTGTACCCTGCCTCCATCATCTCTCCCCCAACGTGAGGGGGACAGCCCAGGACCTCATCTGGACCGTGGAGTCTTCAGCCCGGTCCTCTTGCCAATTATGAGCAAGGATATTTTGCTAAATGGCTCACACATCAATACCACCCCACTCTGTACAAGTCCTGAGGTAAACGAGTGTTACGTGACTGATGTTCCACAGACAAGAACAGTCTGCAAAACAGAGCCCATCACCTAGGCCAGGGGCCCCTGTCCCCAAATAACAGAAAAAAAGGACTGATTGCTGAGACCTCAGAGCAAGGTCGAACGGAGCCAACAGAAACATTAATAAGGTCTCTCTTTATCTACCTGGAAAAAAATGTGCATGCCCTGGTGGAGTTTATTCTTCCAACGTCTTTGTAAAACTACCTTCTCACTCTCCTTGAGCCCTGGGCAGTAAGTAAATAAAGGAAGTCAAACAGTTACTGACTTTCCCAGCTGTTTCCAGGGTGTCGCCACACACACTATAACGCAGACAGTCTCCAGGATTGAACACCACTGTTGATCCTCGCTTTTTAGCAATCCGCTAATTATATGGCTGTCCTGGCAAACTCTTAGGCACCCTTCAAAACCCAATTCAAAAAAGTCCTCTCTCAGACCTCCCCAGTAGCAGTGGATAAGAATCTGCCTGCCAATGCACGGAACACAGGTTCGATCCCTGGTCCGAGACGATTCTAAATTCTGCAGAGCAACCAGACCATGAGCCGTGACTCCTGAGCCTGGGCTCTAGAGCTGGAACCGCAACTGCTTAGCCCATGTGCCCCAACTACTGAGGCCCACGCTGCTGGAGCCTGAGCTCCACCACAAGGGAAGCCGCTGCGATGAGAAGCCCGTGCTCTGCAGCAGAGTTAGCCCCCGCTCTCTGCAGCTAGAGCAAGTAAGACCCAGAATAGCCAAAACAGCTTTTAAATCTTTGCTGCCACCACCCACCCCAGGAAGGTCCTGCCCGTGTTCCCAGTGGACCTTCCAAAGGCTGGGTGCACAGGCTCACTTTATCCCCTGACCTTCGGCTAGTCTGTGAGCTCCCAGGACAGAAGGTCACCATCTCCCTCATCTCCCCAGACTTAACACGGTGCCCGGCACCTGCAAGAGGCTCAGTGGACCAGTCCATCAAAAGACCTATGAGGAGGTGACCACAGTTTGTGACACAAAGGCTGCATCACAAAGTTTTCTCACTAGACCATCCCATGGGGTTGGGTATTTAGGGTCAGGCGCCCTTGAAAAATCTCAGGCACTTTGTACAACAAGCCCCCATGTGAATCTGCCACCCCAGGGTCTCTGGAAGAACCCAGAAAGGAACAAAAAGGGGTCAAGTAGTTGGACCCCTGGTCCCTGCCTTGACTGTATGACATGATGGAAAGAATGAGGGCTTTGAAACCAACAGACCTGGTCTTGACTCCCGCCAGCCAAGCAATGAGCCTGGAAGCCTGGTTCACGCCTCTGTCCAAGGAGTGCAAGGGAGCCCCCGGGAGCCCTGGGAAGTGGTTGTGTGACATGGCTGACTCTGACCTTGGCCTTGATTTGGGCACGTGGGCCCTAGTTTCAGCTCAGAATTTCTGAGAAGAGACGAGAGGTCCTGTTTAAGAGAGAAGTGGAGGGAGGCGGCCTCTTACGTGAAGGGAAGAACGCGGTCACCTGGGGCTCCCAAGAGGCCTCTGAGCCGACTGGCAGGAGGAAACCCCCAGAAAACATTCATGGAATGAAGAAAAGAGGGAGCTGGTGTACGGGGCTGAGGGCCGAATACGGCGGAGAGGGTGCTGGGCCCGGGGGGTGAAGATGGAGACTGCCTGTGAGTCAGACAAAGACACGCACTATATGATGTGGCTTGCATGTGAAATCCAAAAAAGAGACACATGAGATTATTCACAAAACAGAGACAGGCTCACAGACAAAGAAAACAGACTTAGGGCTACCAAAGGGGCAGAATGCGGGGGGAGGGATAAGTCAGAAGCACGGGATTAGCAGATACACACTCCTTTATTCACGCCACTAACCACCGAGTCCTACTGGGTAGCACAGGAAAATATATTCGATGTCTTATAATAATCCCAAATGGAAAAGAATCTGAAATATATGTACCATGCATACGCATACATATAGCTGACTCATTTTGCAGTATACCTCAAACTAACACAGTATTATAAATCAACAATCCTTCAGTAAAAATAAGGAAGGAAATAAAGAATAAAATAAAACACCCCTTCTATTAGAAAAGACTAATAACAGTAGATGAGAATGTTTTATGTCCTTATGTGATGAAACTGGAAGTTAGAAACCCTATCTTGGCCCTAACTTTAAAAGATATCATTTTTTAAAACCAGTTCACAGAACCCTTAAATCTAGGAGCTACTGCCCCTTCTTTGGGCTCTAAAAACTGACTTTTCCTTCTCTTGACCCCACCCTCCACCTCACCTCTCCAGGACCCACATGAAGCACCTTTGTGATACCCCCAGGCTCCCTGCCAGCCCAGGGGGAGAAACTGAGGAGGCTGCAGCCTCACGGGGAGAGAGGCAGGCCAGAGGGGTGCAGGGGACCTGCTTCTCCCTGGATGTCACCTTGACCCCATGGTCCAAGGCCCCAACACACCTACACAGGCCTTCACTGCTTGTCAAACCAAGTTTCAAGGCCAACAGGGCAGACATACTTCCCACTAGACAGATGAGGAAACTGAGGTGCAAAACGGCCAGTGACCTCTCCAAGGTCAAATCTCCCAGCAAATCAATGGCAAGCTTCACAGACTGACGACCAGCACAGGGTAGTGGGCATCATCTCTGTCCGCATCTGAATGAGGTCAAGCAAACGGGCAACCACTTTGTCTCCACAGAACCAACCAAGCACAGTTTGCATGAAAAGCGTTCGTTTTCAATGAACAATTGAAACCATAAAGTATTACATCTAACCTGCTCAGAATTTTTTAATGTCAAGAATGCCTTTAAAGAGCTTACTATTACTACTACTAATAGTTGGGCAGAAAGACTGCAAGATTCTTCTAAGGAGTAAGCTCTTTAAGGGCGGGTTCCACCTGATGCGAAGAGCTGACTCATTAGAAAAGACCCTGATGCTGGGAAAGATTGAAGGCAGGAGGAGAAGGGGATGACAGAGGATGAGTTGGTTGGGCGGCACCACTGATTCAACGGACATGAGTTTGAGCAAGCTCCAGGAGTTGGCGATGGACAGGGAGGCCTGGCGTTCTGCAGTCCATGGCGTCACAAAGAGTTGGACACAACTGAGCGAGTGAACAACAGTTTTTTAACATTAAAAACAACCCCACCTCTCTTTCCCCTGGAGGCCTGCGCTGGATGCTGCAGGCTTTCCTGGCCCCTTGGCATTGAGACCAGATTCCAGATGTCCCCAGAGGGCTACAGAGGAAGAGACAAGTCTGGGTCTTGCCCCAGCACGCATGACCTGTGCCAGTGGAACCAGCTGATGGCAGATGAAGTCAACCACTCCAGGATAATTAACTTAGATCCAGACAGCCCATTATGAGAAAACGAGATTCAAGATTAGAACGGAAAAGTTTCAGTGATGTGTGGGTGGGGAATGAGGCATATTCTACTTTCTAAGAAGGGGCCTAGAGGGATGGCAGGGGAGAAAGAGGAGGGTCCCAAACACTTTCAAAGGAACAGGATGCAAAAGACTTCCCTCTGCTAGAAATCTGAGATGGGCAAAGAGGGAGACTACCGGCAGTGGGGGCGGTGGGGGAGGGATGGATAGCCAGCAGTGGTGTTGGTGTTTTGTTTTTAAAATAACAGCTAGTTGAGATATAATCTGCATATCACACAACTCATTAATTTCAAGCATATAACTCAAGAGTTGCAGAGAGTTGTGCAACCGTCAGCACAACCAACCTTGGAACATTTTAAGAAATCCTGTACTTATTAGCAGTCACTCCCCATTTGCCCCAACCTCCCAACCCCAATCCTAGGCAACCATGCATCTATTTTCAGTCTCCACAGATTTGCCATTCAGGACATTTCACATAAATGGGATCATACAATATGTGGTCTTTTCGTGACTCACTGTATTCACTCAGCAGATTGTTTTCAAGCTCTGTGTTGGGGCGTTTGGTTGTTGCTGTTTAGTTGCTAAGTCACATCTGACTCTTTTGCAACCCCGTGGACGGTAGCCAGGCTCCTCTGTCCATAAGATTTCCCAGGCAAGAATACTAGAGTGGGTTGCCATTCCCTTCTCCAGGGGATCTTTCCACCCTAGGGATCAAACCTGCACCTCCCGCACTGCAGGCTGATTCTTTGCCACTGAGCCACCATTTCAGTCCTTTTTCTTGCCAAATAATATTCCAACGTATGGACACATCACTTTTGTCTATCCACTCATCAGCTGATGGACACGAGTTTTTTCCATGTTTATGTACAGGCTTTTGTGTGTACATCGTTTTCATTTTGGGGGGGGGTATATACCTGGGAGCAGAATAGCTACATCCTATAGAAACTCTTTGCTTAGCCATGTGAGGAACCACCCAACTATTTTTCAAAGCAGCTCCACTATTTTCATTTCTACCAGCAGCGCATGAGGGGACCAATTTCTACAAATTCTTGCCAACGGTTGTACTGATCAGACTTTTTAATTCTAGAACTCTCAGCAGTGCAAAGTGGTATCTCATTGTGGTTTTGATTCGCATCTCCCATGATGTTGAGCATCTTTTCACATGCTTATTGTGCTGTGCTAGGTCGCTTCAGTCATGTCTGACTCTTTACAACCCTATGGACTGTAGCCTGCCAGCTCCTCTGTCCATGAGATTCTCCAGACAAGAATGCTGGAGTGGGTTGCCATGTCCATCTCCAGGGGATCTGCCCCATCTAGGGATTGAACCGGCGTCTCTTAAGTCTGCATTGACAGGTGGGTTATTTACCACTAGTGCCCCCTGCAAAAACCCACATGCTTATTGGCCCCCTGCATATAGTCTTTGGGGAAATGTCTATTCAAAATCTTTACCCGTTTTTTAATTGGTTTGTCTTTTATTACTGAGTTGTAAGAGTTCTTTACATATTCCAGATAAAATTCTAGAAAATATACGATGTGCAAATATTTTGCTTCATTTTGTGAGTTGCCTTTTCACTTTCTTAACGGCGTCCNTTATTGGCCCCCTGCATATAGTCTTTGGGGAAATGTCTATTCAAAATCTTTACCCGTTTTTTAATTGGTTTGTCTTTTATTACTGAGTTGTAAGAGTTCTTTACATATTCCAGATAAAATTCTAGAAAATATACGATGTGCAAATATTTTGCTTCATTTTGTGAGTTGCCTTTTCACTTTCTTAACGGCGTCTTTTGAAGAACCAAATTTTTTCATTTTAATGAAGCCCAATTTATCTAAAGTTTATGCTTTTGGTATCAGATTTAAGAAATAATTGCCTAATTTAAGGTAAAGAAGATTTAGATCTATTTTTCTTCTGGAGTTTTATAGTTTTAGCTCCTATGTTTAGGTCTTTGATCTGTTTTGAGTTTATATATAGGTTAATAGTGTAAGTTATAAGTGGAGTGAGGTTGAGGTCCAATTCACTCTTTCTTTGAAGAACCAAATTTTTTCATTTTAATGAAGCCCAATTTATCTAAATTTATGCTTTTGGTATCAGATTTAAGAAATAGCTGCCTACTTTAAGGTAAAGAAGATTTAGATCTATTTTTCTTCTGGAGTTTTATAGTTTTAGCTCCTATGTCTAGGTCTTTGATCAGTTTTGAGTTTATATATAGGTTAATAGTGTAAGTTATAAGTGGAGTGAGGTTGAGGTCCAATTCACTCTTCTACATGTAGCTATCCAGATGTATCAGCACCATTGGTTAAAAAGACTATTCTTTCCCTATTGATTTATCTGCTATCTTTGAAAATCAACTGACTGTAAATGTGAGTATTTATTTCTGGACTCTCAGTTTTATTCCCTTGATTTATATGTCTATCCTTGTGTTGGGACCACACTGTCTTAATTACTCTTGCTTTGTAATAAGTCTTGAAATCAGGAATAAGTGTAAGCCCTTCTACTTAGTTATTTTTAAGACTGTTTTAGCTATTCTGAGTCTCTTAGGTTTCCATATGAATTTTAGAATCAGCTTGTCAATTTCTGCAAAGAGTCCAGCTGGAATTTTCATTGGGGGTTGTGTTGAACTTGCAGATTAAATTTGGAAGCAAGGCTGTCTTAATGATATTAAGCCTTCCAATCCATAAACATGGGATGTCTTTCCACTTAATTAGGCTTTTAATTTGTTTCAAAATATTTAGTCATTTCCAGAGTTTAAGTCTTGTATTTCTTTTGTGACATTTATTCCTAAGCATTCTATTCCTGATGCTACTGTAAAAGACATGATTTTCTTAATTTAACCCTCAGATTGCTCACTGCAAGTGTATAGGGATGCAATTCATTTTTCTATATTGGTCTTACATCCCACAGCTTTGCTGAACTCATGAATAAGCTCTGAGAGTTTTTTAGTAGAGTCCTTATACAAAAATCATCTCACCTGCAAACAGTTTTACTTCTTCCTTTCCAATCTGGATGTCTCTTATTTCTTTTTCTTGCCTAACTGCTGTGGCTGGAACCTCCAATACAAGGTCAAACAGAAGTGGATGTCAGACATCCTTGTCTTGTTCCTGATCTTAGAGGGAAAGCTCTCGATCTTTCATCACAAGCGAAATGTTAGCTGATGCACGTTTAAGTTAAAAACTGTAGCCTGGAGTTGATAACATTATGAGACCTCTCCCAGTAGTTAAGAGGGGAAAGCATACACAATGTTCCATATATAAAAATGAGCATAGACAGGAAAAAGATTAGGAAAAAAAATCCCCAGAGCTTCTTTAACTTTGTCCTCTGAGCTGTCCCTGGATTGTGTGAAGTGTCTTTAACTTTGTCCTCTGAGCTGTCCCTGGATTGTGTGAAGTGTCCAGTCCCCTCTGTGAGGCCCACAGCCTGTTGGATCTCGGGGCAGGCTGTACTCTGAGCTCACCAAGACACGGTTCAGTTTGGCCTCAAGTCTGCTTATCCCAGCTATACTTCTGCGATTACCTGACTTAATTAAACTGTACATCAACTGTTGCAATAAGCGTTAGAAAGGAATTGTTTTTATGAAATGAGTCGAATATTTGAGGAAGATCACTGTTAAATTAGGCATGGACAAAATAGCTGAATAAATTTAGAAATATATAAAAATTTGCATGTATTGGACACTCAGTTCCTACTTCACTTGATAGAAACCAAGAGTCGCAGAAAATGTATGAAAGGATGCTACAAAAAAGATAATTCGGACATCATCCAGTGGACCCATAATCCAAGAAAAACCTGGGGCTTAAATCAGAAGAATGAATGAGAGAATGAACACAGGCTTCATGTTAAAATGAAATATTTTACATTAAAATAAAACGCTCGAGGTATGCCTGTATCAGGGGCTTCCTTGGTGGCTCAATGGTAAATAATTTACCTGCCAATGCAAGAGACGTAGATTTGATCCCTGGGTAGGGAAGATCCCCTGGAGGAGGAAATGGCAACCCACTCCAGTATGCTTGCCTGGGAAAATCCCATGGACGGAGAAGCCTGGCAGGCTACAGTCCATGGGGTTGTAAAAAAGTCAGACATGACTTAGTAACTAAACAACAATAATGCCTGTATTTTATTTTCATCATTTTTATGATCCCCTCTTTCATACTCTTTTTAATTAAGCAACTCGTTGCCAGGGCTGATGGTAGCAGAAGAGGGCTTTTTCTGGACATGAATATACAATGGTTACCTGAGCAAGTATGACAAGATGTCATTTTTTCCTCTCTCCTTTTCATCATCTAGTATTTTCAAGATGTGCTAATGAGTATGTGCTGCTTTCATAGCAGAGAAAATGTACAATGAATTTTCCTTTTTAAGATTCAGATTCTATTACTTTCAGCTAGTAATGGGGAGAAATTCAGGAATGCCATGCTGTCCCAGCTAACACTGCCCCCGGAGGTACCAATAAAGCACCCCGGGGCTACATAGGTAAATGAGATACAGAATGGGAACAGCATGAATCAAGAGACACATCAGGACTCCCTGACCTAATAAGCACTGAAATAGATTCCTTAATTTGGTCGAAACTAAGAGGGGCCCCTGTGCTAAGTATACTGGGTCAGCAGCTGAAGAGCGAGGCTTGCTTTTGGAAATGAGGCAGGGCCTGCTGGATCAAACAGGCTTGAATAACATCATGCCACACAAATCTGGATTTCGTGGGAGAAGGCCAGAATCCAGAGTATTTCTAAAGAGACACTAGGCTTCTGGGGTAAGAGGTCAGTCTCACTGTACCTGAAGTCCTCCACTGCCGATCTGGCTTTCACACCCCCAGTACCGTGCTGGGTTTCTCGTAGGCAGCTAGGAAAGGGATGAAAGAACGAACGATGTGCCGGAAAGTGGCTTAGCAGGACACTGGTCCTTTTCCGGCAGAGCAGGCCTTCTGAAATGGTAGAGGCTGTTGAAAAACATCCTTCTGTTATATACCCCCTCCCCACATTCTCAAATAGGCTTCCCAGGCGGCGCTAGTGGTAAAAAATTCGCCTGCAATGCAGGAACCGCAGGAGATGCAGTTTGATCCCTGGGTCAAGAAGATGCCCTGGAGGGGGGAATGGCAACCTGCTCCAGTATTCTTGCCTGGAAAATTCCACGGACAGAGGAGCCTGGTGGGCTACAGTTCATGGGGCTGCAACTGAGTGACTGAGCATGCACACACACACACACACACACACACACAAGCACATTTGAAATACAGTCTGCTAAACCAAGACCTAGTCTGAAAGATCAAAGACATAGAAATAAAGGAACTGGGGTGCTTAAGGTAAGTTGTTTCAGACTATACATAGTGGCACATATAATAGAGGCCTCCAGGAATTTCTAACTTCTCCCAGAAAGAGGCGATAACCCAGGTGTGTTTAAATCTGTAGGGGATAGACTTTCTCGGCAGTTCAGTGGATAAGACTCTAAGTTTCAGGGGGTGTGAGTTCGATCCCCATTGAGGGAATTAAGATCCCACAGGCTGCATGACATGGCCAACAAATAAATAAGTAAATCCGTAGGGGACCAGGGGCCAGCAGAAGAACCCAGATTATCTGAGCTGGGCTTGAAGGAGGGGACTAACACCCCTAAATCAGATCCTGAAGCCCCAGGGTAGCAGGAGGCACTTCCAAATGAGGAGTGATAGGTGCGGCCATTTGAAAACCATTTTCTTCCCCTCACCTCTGCCCGCCTCTCCTCCTGACCCCATCTGCTCCTGTGGCTGCAGCTTAGCGGGAATGACCATCGTCAGTCCCTGGGAGGGACATTTTTTTACCTAACATGAAAACACCATGATCCAAGCCAGCCACCAGCTTGGGAGAAACTTTCACCAGATGCCCTGCATCCCAGGCCCCATGTGGTCCTGCCATGGCGGAGAGCCTGACATCGAGGGGATGCTCAGATGCGGGGGCTAGTGGGTCGAAGACCAGATCGGTGACTGTGTGAGCAAGTCCTTGTAAAGATCAGGGCCTACCACTCGGACCCCAGGGCCCAGATGGTCAGAAGTGAAGTGAAGTGAAGTCGCTCAGTCGTGTCCAACTCTTTGTGACCCCATGGACTGTAGCCTACTAGGCTCTTCTGTCCATGGGATTTTCCAGGCAATAGTCCTGGAGTGGATTGCCATTTCCTTCTCCAGGGGATCTTCCCAACCCAGGGATCGAACCCAGGTCTCCTGCATTGTAGACAGACGCTTTACCATCTGAGCCACCAGGGGCACACCCTTTTTCACGAGGTTGGCCCATGTGGCAGACTGAACTCACGTAACCAGCTTTCACTACCAGCCAGCACGGGGGCAGGTGTTGCAGAGACTTCAGAAAGTGAACCCCAGTTTGCAATACTCAGGCTTATCTGTGAACGCCATGTCCCTGGACAGATGAAAACAATTTACACCCCTCTTCCCCAATCAAGAAAATACTGATTCCTCAGAAACTAGTCTGGGCAGTGGGGTGTGGTGGTGGGGAGTGGGAGAGAAGGGGAGGGAGGGGGAGGACCAGTGTCCATGTAGGGGAACCTGGGGCTTTAATAGACGTGGAAACCCAAAAGGGAGAGAAAGAGAAAGGGACAGACTGGGTCATGCTGTCAGTTTTATACTACTGTCCTGCAAATACAGTGCGTTTAGGTCAGCTTGAGGGTGACCACGCTGAAGGCTCTCCCAGCACCCAATCAACATAAATAACACCTGTCCCCGGCCTGGGGTCCTCAGTTCCATTGTCCAGCCAATGGGGGAGACTCTTCACTGATTGTTTATACCAACTGACTCGCAACTGAAGGCACAGACACCTTCAAGAGAATCTGCAGGTTGGTTTTGTTTACCTGTCTCGGGAAGACAGAACAGCCTCCCAATCCAAAGAGGGAAAAAAGCCTCTTGGTGAAGTGGGGTGGGGTGCCAGGCAGACAAAGCGAGCCCTGGGGGCTCCCAAGGCTGGGCCCGAAGGAGGCAGGCCGACCATGATGGGGTCGAGGACTGGTAGGGTCGGGGCATCTGGGAATGGATTCCTCGCCCACATCCCAGAGCTGCCTGGCTGTGCGGGGCTGGACCGCCTGGGCTGCAGCATCAGTGGAAACGAACATGGAGAAGCCAGCCGTGTTCCCATAATCCCCCCTTAACACCAGCACCCTGCCTCCTCTCAGAGACGGGCACCCAGGGGACAGAGCTGGCGCTCCATCAGGGAAGCTGCAGGCCCCTACTCGGACCGAGGCCCCCCTAGGAGGACCCCAAGGCATTGCACACACATGTGAGCGCACACACACACACACACGCCCCCCTCGGGAGCACACGCAGACGTCCCCACAGACTCACACTCCATTTATATTCCAGTTACGCCTCCTGGTTTGTGCACACAGACCATCTGTGTGCACAAGTTACTTAGAAAACCTTCCCCAGAGCGGCCAAACGTTCTCAGTGGTAGACCCTTTGGAAGGAGGGGGTGTTACACATTCTTCATTCGTTTTCTAATTTCTTTATATTTCCTAAATATTCCACAGCGAACATGCATGTATCACATTTATATTCAGGAAAAGTTCAAGTAGACAATTTTGAAAAGTCTTCCTAAGACAGGTAGTAAGCAGCATCAAAGTAGGACGTGCTCAGATATGAATCTCACTCTGATTCACGTAACAGCGCTGAGCGCCTCCACATTACAAAGAAACAAACCAAGGATGAGAAAACAGACAGGGCTGCCCAAGGTCACCAAGCTAGTAGATGGTATCTTACTTCTGGGAACTGGCTTCTCTGATGTTTCCCAAAGATGGCTGAGTGAGCGAGCAAGACAGAAAGACAGAGATGGACGGACGGACAAAAGGGAGAGGAGAGAGAAGGAAAGAGAGAGACAGAGAGAGCGTCGGGAGGGGCATGGAGGGGACGCTGTGCACCGGGGCGTGCGAGAAACCCATCTTACTCATTTGATTATAAAATATTTCTGAGCCACCAGATGGTATAATAGCGGCTGCAGATGCTCCATAGCTTTTCCTCATATCTCTGCAGCGGGCTTCATTGCAGGGACCTGCAGAGCGATATTCAAGAAGCTCTTCTGGACTCCACGAAGACAGTAACTGTACAATTTGAGAAACTCCGTTTCAGGGATCCGAGTAACAGATGCATCTTCATTCCTGCTTCCCTTCGGCTGATCCTCAGGCACCTGGGGGCGCCCGGGCAGGAGTCTTCCAGGGCCCCTTTGCGGCGCGGTCGCCCACCTGGGGATCTGGGCTCTGTTACATAATTCATCTTTGGCTCAGAGGCGTGGTACTGCCTTCACAGATGGGTCGACTCAGCGGTGACGGCTGTGGGGAGAGTGCACATCAAAGCCTGCATCTCCCTCATCCTCCAGCATCAGTGTCTCGAGGTTGATGAAGTCACCGCGGCCCTGCCTGGCTGGCTCTGCTTTCTTCTTTTGTTTGTTTGTTTGGTTTTTAATAAGGGAACTGCATTGCTGGTCCCTCAGTAGCTCAATAACCTGGTTAAAAAGCAACCGGTCAGGGCCCCAGGCAGAAGCGCTCCGCAGACCTGTTGGGTCTGTACTTCAAAGCGCTGTGCACGGAGGTTGTCAATAACCTGGGAAGGAGCTTGCCTCCCGGAGCGCAGACCTGCCGAGGCGCTCCAGCATTACCTGCCTAGGAAGCCTGTGGCCTTCGGCCATCTGTCCAGCCTCCAGGCTCTGCCCTTTTTCTTTCTTTGCTGGTCATTCCACTCTGTTTACCCCACAGCCACCACACCGCACCCCCCACCTCCCCCTCCCCACACACACGAGGACAGTAGAGGGACTTTATATGAGACCAGTGGTCCATCTAAATGCCCCTCTGCGAGGATGTGTTTCGCTCCTGGCCTTTAAACTCAGTTTGAGTCGGCTACAGCAGGGTTACTCCGCGGGGTCCGCCTTTGGCCACCCACTCTCCGGGGTATGCAGCAAAGGCAGCTGTGCTAACCCGTGTGCCGGAGGCCCCACCCAAAGCCCCTCCTCACTCTGCAAATGCTGCAGACCTCAAGGAGCCTCCGAACACAAAAGCAGAAGAAAGGACCATCCTGAGGACAGTAGGAAGAGCTCACATGAAAGTCTGTGGGTGATGCCAGGCTGGCTCGCCTGTCCCCCCGGTGGCCCATCATCCAAACTCGCCCCTCACACATACACACACCCAGGGACTCTGGGGGGATATGGTGCCATCAGTCCTTCACACTCTAGTGTGAATTACCACCAGGTTGCATTCATCTTGCCCCAGAAAAAAGCCAGTACTCTGGGCATGGACCTTCCTAGCGGAGGGGATAAGTAGTAAGGTGTGTTTTGGGGGGATGGGACAGGCCTCCGCGGTTGTCCAGAGGAGAACAGTCTTGGGCAGGATGCACACAGAGGGGAAGGGGGTACAAACAGGAATGGAAAGGACCCAGTGTTTCCCTTCTTTTAAAGTCTGCCAAACTCAACTTGACCCTAGTTAGAAGAAGGGAACAGTCTTCCTCTTTCCTCCTGTCCCACGGGGGTGAATTCCAATCAGGAACTGGCCGCCTCCAAAGCCTGAATTTCACCTGTGGTTCAGCCACACTCTGGCTGGAGCATCGGCCTGTCCACGAAGGGGTTCAGGGGACACTTTGGGGAGAGATGCAAACAGCCACTTACACATCACAGCCCTGGATTCCAGCCGCGGGAGAGACAGATTGAGAGAATCCTCAGAGGCCGGGCTGGAATGTTCTGGCCAGTCTCCGGAGGGGTGGCCGGCTGGGCCCAGGACAGACTGTGCTTCTCCTTGGCCCAAAACAGAACCAAACCCAACCAGAGACAGAACTGGGGGCACAGAAGGAGCTTCAGCACATCTGGCTGGGTGGCCAGATGCCTCAGCACATGCTGTTTCTTGTGCCTGGAATGCGCTCACCCCAATTTCCTCCCAAGTCAAAGTCTAGCATCCCTAAAAGCCCAGGGTAGCAACTCTCTCAGCCACACCCTGCAACAGGCCTCTCCCAACCACTCCCCTTTGCAGGGTTAATCAGTCCCTCCTGGAGCTCTCTGGGCGCTTGTCCTCGTGAGCTGTTTTATTTACGTTCATCATCCCCATCAGGCTGGAGGCCAGAGGCTGAGGTGCTTTATCACTACCTCCCGGGACCCAGAGCTGCCCGGCCATGCACTCGGGCGCCTGCACAGGGAAGGGAATGGGGAAGTGAAGCTTGGGGCTTAAGCCGTGCAGGGCCTCCACCTTCTGTGACGAGTCACTGATTACTCACCAGCAATAAAAAATCTGCCTTAAAGCCTATAAAATCCCTATCTAAATCAAACAGCCCAACTCTGCCATGAAGGACCCCTGAAACTCCAAACTCCCAGATCTTTTCAAAATATTTGAATTTTCTCCAAGGTGATCAAAAAGGCGCTGCTTTAACACAGTCACATCCTTCTGGAAGCTCTTGGCCATGCCAGCTTCTGCTCTGTCTGAGCCTTCCCGCTTCTCCCCCGCTCACAGTCTTAGAACACAGCCTGAGCAACCCTGGAATCACTTCCTGATTTTCTAAGGGCCAGCAGCTCCCAGTTAGGCTTCCAAAGTCTCTGGGCAGCTTCCATGCCTCTAGGGGAGTTTTGTTTAAAGATCCCACCCCCACTCTGCGGTCATAGCTGAGCTATAATTAGAGAAGCACTCCTGCAGTTAAATTTCTGCCACATTTTCCATTTTACATCTAGACCCTTAGGTAGTCAACCTAGGTTTTAAGAAACTTTGCCCCAGATAGCCAGTTTAAAGCATAACTCCGCTGAAAATCTCCCTCCAGATGCATTTATATGGAGCTTAGGGCAGTGAGCTGTCACATAATTTATTTGGAATTTACTGCATGTCCAGTACAGTATCTGGAATTTATGGGCATCTACAGATGTTCTAAGGGGCACCAGGGGATGGAATGATTTAGCTCAGAAAAGAGAAGTCTGAGGGTTAATTTAATGACACTGTCTTGATCATAAGTGCTCTTTCTTACCCAGAGGAAAGTTAATAGGACAGGGACACAGGGACAGTGGAGGAGAAGGGCTCTGAGCGCTGGTGCTGTGCTCAGTTGCTCAGTTGTGTCTGATTCTTTGTGACCCCAGGCTCCTCTGTCCATGGGATTTTCCAGGCAAGAACACTGGAATAGATGGCCATTTCCTCCTCCGGGGGATCTTCCTGACCCAGGGATCAAACCCGTGTCTCTTGCATTTCCTGCATTGGCAAGTGGGTTCTTCACGAGTGCCACCTGGGAAGCCCTGGGCACAAGAGTCAGCCAGAAACAGGTCTGTGTAAGCTTGCAGGGCCTGCAGGCTGCAGAGTTTCTTCTCAGAGGCTCTTTAGAGATCAGACTAAGTCCCAAAGGGAACTCCCCTGGTATCTGAAGTGAAAGCATAAAAGCAAAGCTTTGGAAGTGATAAACTCGGGGTTAGAACCCAGGCAGACCTGGTGGCCGGGCCAGTTCAGCCCCCTGTGGCCTGCACCCCCATGGGACAGACAACGCCACCTCTCCCTCCCCAGGGACATTCCCATGTCCACTTAAAGGCAGCCTCTCAAAGCCACCGCCTCTACAGCTGTAAGCGACATTCCGAGCTATCCAACATTAAAGAAATATCAATAACTAGAACACGTCTCCAAGGCCACCCAGCTGGTGAGGGGGCTGCATTTCACAGTCAGGTCTGCGTTTTCTTTCTGCTCTGCAGGTGGGCAGGGGAAGGGGGAGAGAGTGGAGAAAGCAGGGCAGAGGCACACGCCCCCACCCCCAGTGGACTNGGGAGGGGCATGGAGGGGACGCTGTGCACCGGGGCGTGCGAGAAACCCATCTTACTCATTTGATTATAAAATATTTCTGAGCCACCAGATGGTATAATAGCGGCTGCAGATGCTCCATAGCTTTTCCTCATATCTCTGCAGCGGGCTTCATTGCAGGGACCTGCAGAGCGATATTCAAGAAGCTCTTCTGGACTCCACGAAGACAGTAACTGTACAATTTGAGAAACTCCGTTTCAGGGATCCGAGTAACAGATGCATCTTCATTCCTGCTTCCCTTCGGCTGATCCTCAGGCACCTGGGGGCGCCCGGGCAGGAGTCTTCCAGGGCCCCTTTGCGGCGCGGTCGCCCACCTGGGGATCTGGGCTCTGTTACATAATTCATCTTTGGCTCAGAGGCGTGGTACTGCCTTCACAGATGGGTCGACTCAGCGGTGACGGCTGTGGGGAGAGTGCACATCAAAGCCTGCATCTCCCTCATCCTCCAGCATCAGTGTCTCGAGGTTGATGAAGTCACCGCGGCCCTGCCTGGCTGGCTCTGCTTTCTTCTTTTGTTTGTTTGTTTGGTTTTTAATAAGGGAACTGCATTGCTGGTCCCTCAGTAGCTCAATAACCTGGTTAAAAAGCAACCGGTCAGGGCCCCAGGCAGAAGCGCTCCGCAGACCTGTTGGGTCTGTACTTCAAAGCGCTGTGCACGGAGGTTGTCAATAACCTGGGAAGGAGCTTGCCTCCCGGAGCGCAGACCTGCCGAGGCGCTCCAGCATTACCTGCCTAGGAAGCCTGTGGCCTTCGGCCATCTGTCCAGCCTCCAGGCTCTGCCCTTTTTCTTTCTTTGCTGGTCATTCCACTCTGTTTACCCCACAGCCACCACACCGCACCCCCCACCTCCCCCTCCCCACACACACGAGGACAGTAGAGGGACTTTATATGAGACCAGTGGTCCATCTAAATGCCCCTCTGCGAGGATGTGTTTCGCTCCTGGCCTTTAAACTCAGTTTGAGTCGGCTACAGCAGGGTTACTCCGCGGGGTCCGCCTTTGGCCACCCACTCTCCGGGGTATGCAGCAAAGGCAGCTGTGCTAACCCGTGTGCCGGAGGCCCCACCCAAAGCCCCTCCTCACTCTGCAAATGCTGCAGACCTCAAGGAGCCTCCGAACACAAAAGCAGAAGAAAGGACCATCCTGAGGACAGTAGGAAGAGCTCACATGAAAGTCTGTGGGTGATGCCAGGCTGGCTCGCCTGTCCCCCTGGTGGCCCATCATCCAAACTCGCCCCTCACACATACACACACCCAGGGACTCTGGGGGGATATGGTGCCATCAGTCCTTCACACTCTAGTGTGAATTACCACCAGGTTGCATTCATCTTGCCCCAGAAAAAAGCCAGTACTCTGGGCATGGACCTTCCTAGCGGAGGGGATAAGTAGTAAGGTGTGTTTTGGGGGGATGGGACAGGCCTCCGCGGTTGTCCAGAGGAGAACAGTCTTGGGCAGGATGCACACAGAGGGGAAGGGGGTACAAACAGGAATGGAAAGGACCCAGTGTTTCCCTTCTTTTAAAGTCTGCCAAACTCAACTTGACCCTAGTTAGAAGGGAACAGTCTTCCTCTTTCCTCCTGTCCCACGGGGGTGAATCCCAATCAGGAACTGGCCGCCTCCAAAGCCTGAATTTCACCTGTGGTTCAGCCACACTCTGGCTGGAGCATCGGCCTGTCCACGAAGGGGTTCAGGGGACACTTTGGGGAGAGATGCAAACAGCCACTTACACATCACAGCCCTGGATTCCAGCCGCGGGAGAGACAGATTGAGAGAATCCTCAGAGGCCGGGCTGGAATGTTCTGGCCAGTCTCCGGAGGGCTGGCCGGCTGGGCCCAGGACAGACTGTGCTTCTCCTTGGCCCAAAACAGAACCAAACCCAACCAGAGACAGAACTGGGGGCACAGAAGGAGCTTCAGCACATCTGGCTGGGTGGCCAGATGCCTCAGCACATGCTGTTTCTTGTGCCTGGAATGCGCTCACCCCAATTTCCTCCCAAGTCAAAGTCTAGCATCCCTAAAAGCCCTGGGTAGCAACTCTCTCAGCCACACCCTGCAACAGGCCTCTCCCAACCACTCCCCTTTGCAGGGTTAATCAGTCCCTCCTGGAGCTCTCTGGGCGCTTGTCCTCGTGAGCTGTTTTATTTACGTTCATCATCCCCATCAGGCTGGAGGCCAGAGGCTGAGGTGCTTTATCACTACCTCCCGGGACCCAGAGCTGCCCGGCCATGCACTCGGGCGCCTGCACAGGGAAGGGAACGGGGAAGTGAAGCTTGGGGCTTAAGCCGTGCAGGGCCTCCACCTTCTGTGACGAGTCACTGATTACTCACCAGCAATAAAAAATCTGCCTTAAAGCCTATAAAATCCCTATCTAAATCAAACAGCCCAGCTCTGCCATGAAGGACCCCTGAAACTCCAAACTCCCAGATCTTTTCAAAATATTTGAATTTTCTCCAAGGTGATCAAAAAGGCGCTGCTTTAACAGAGTCACATCCTTCTGGAAGCTCTTGGCCATGCCAGCTTCTGCTCTGTCTGAGCCTTCCCGCTTCTCCCCCGCTCACAGTCTTAGAACACAGCCTGAGCAACCCTGGAATCACTTCCTGATTTTCTAAGGGCCAGCAGCTCCCAGTTAGGCTTCCAAAGTCTCTGGGCAGCTTCCATGCCTCTAGGGGAGTTTTGTTTAAAGATCCCACCCCCACTCTGCGGTCATAGCTGAGCTATAATTAGAGAAGCACTCCTGCAGTTAAATTTCTGCCACATTTTCCATTTTACATCTAGACCCTTAGGTAGTCAACCTAGGTTTTAAGAAACTTTGCCCCAGATAGCCAGTTTAAAGCATAACTCCGCTGAAAATCTCCCTCCAGATGCATTTATATGGAGCTTAGGGCAGTGAGCTGTCACATAATTTATTTGGAATTTACTGCATGTCCAGTACAGTATCTGGAATTTATGGGCATCTACAGATGTTCTAAGGGGCACCAGGGGATGGAATGATTTAGCTCAGAAAAGAGAAGTCTGAGGGTTAATTTAATGACACTGTCTTGATCATAAGTGCTCTTTCTTACCCAGAGGAAAGTTAATAGGACAGGGACACAGGGACAGTGGAGGAGAAGGGCTCTGAGCGCTGGTGCTGTGCTCAGTTGCTCAGTTGTGTCTGATTCTTTGTGACCCCAGGCTCCTCTGTCCATGGGATTTTCCAGGCAAGAACACTGGAATAGATGGCCATTTCCTCCTCCGGGGGATCTTCCTGACCCAGGGATCAAACCCGTGTCTCTTGCATTTCCTGCATTGGCAGGTGGGTTCTTCACGAGTGCCACCTGGGAAGCCCTGGGCACAAGAGTCAGCCAGAAACAGGTCTGTGTAAGCTTGCAGGGCCTGCAGGCTGCAGAGTTTCTTCTCAGAGGCTCTTTAGAGATCAGACTAAGTCCCAAAGGGAACTCCCCTGGTATCTGAAGTGAAAGCATAAAAGCAAAGCTTTGGAAGTGATAAACTCGGGGTTAGAACCCAGGCAGACCTGGTGGCCGGGCCAGTTCAGCCCCCTGTGGCCTGCACTCCCATGGGACAGACAACGCCACCTCTCCCTCCCCAGGGACATTCCCATGTCCGCTTAAAGGCAGCCTCTCAAAGCCACTGCCTCTACAGCTGTAAGCGACATTCCGAGCTATCCAACATTAAAGAAATATCAATAACTAGAACACGTCTCCAAGGCCACCCAGCTGGTGAGGGGGCTGCATTTCACAGTCGGGTCTGCGTTTTCTTTCTGCTCTGCAGGTGGGCAGGGGAAGGGGGAGAGAGTGGAGAAAGCAGGGCAGAGGCACACGCCCCCACCCCCAGTGGACTCCCCAGTTTTTGGGAGGTCACAGTATGAGAAACAAAGCGATGTCACATGCTCACAGACTTCTCCAGATCAACATAACCAAGGGCAAGTACTTCATCTGAAAGTCAGGAAGGCCAGGGTCTCTAGGAGTCCCCCTGCATTTACGGGCAGAAGGAAAACGCCTTCCCTCTTCAATCCCCAGCCTTCTTTCTCCCACCTGTCACGCCCGCAGCTGGGCTCTCTCGGGGGAGGGAAGAACAGGAGGTGATCAGCCAGGGTTGGGTGGCAGAGAAGCCCCAGGCCTCGACGGCTCTGGTGGTAGGAAGAGCTGGTCTCAAGTAACCCCAGGAGGCCCGCTGGCCCAGGGGACCTGGTTCCCAGGCTGGTTACTAAGGCCCAGCGTGCAGAACACTGTCTCTGCGTCTTGCTGTGTAACCATGTATGCTCTACCATGATTTCCCCACGCATAAAACAGATAATAGTGTTACTGGTTTACAAACTTTTTATTGTAAGAGAAAATTCCAATATATACAAAACCAGAGACTAGTGTGATGAACAATGGTCACCCATCACTCAGCTTCAGACGCCCCGCATCTTGTCTCCTTTGGGGGGCCCCCACCACCCCCACCCGGCATTTCCTGGAAACATCCCCGTCCATCGCTAGCTCTCTCAGGAGGCCACAGGGCTGCTCTGAGAACTAAAGAGATGGAACAAGTGAAAACACAGATGCCAGGTGGGGGCTCAGAGTAAGGACTCAATAAACACCAGCTTGCGCTCCTCCCCTTGGCTAAATCAGTGAGTCCACGTGACCACACTGCCGCGGCCGGCGCCCTGAGCCAGGCGCCGAGAAGACGCCCCGACAATCGCAGCCACCACTCCATGAGTGCCTGCCAGGGCCGGGCGAGACAGGCATCACTGCGTGGAGCCTGCCCTCCAGCCCTGCAAACTGGGCACTATCCCCACGTCACAGGTAGAAAGACTGAGGCTCAAAAAGAGTAAGCGATCGATTCTCTAAAATCACACAACTACAATCCAGACTAGTCTGGTCCCAAGTCCACACTCCGTTCCCTGATGTTGCCTTCTAGGAATCTGTCAAAATACTGTCCACTAATATTTGCATGGTTTGTTTTTAGTTAAGAGTATACAATTCAGTGGTTTCTAGCACATTCATAAAGTTGTACAGCCATCACCACTATCTAATTCAGTACATTTCCATCATCCCCTAAAAGAAATCCCACACTCCGGCAGTCTCCTCCCTCCCGTCCTAGCCCTGCCAACCATGAATCTACATTCTGTCTCTTTAGATTTGCCTGTTCTGGCCACTTCACACCAATAGAGGCATACATGAGTGGCCTTTTCTGGCCGGCTTCTTGCGCTGAGCATGTTTGCAAGGTTTGTTCATGTGTCAATACTTCATTCTTTCTATGACTGAATAATACTCCACTACATGGATACACCACACTCTGTTTATCCATTCACCAGTTAATGGACATTTGAGTTGTTTCCACACTTGGGCTATCATGAATAATGCTACTATGAATACTTTAATACATGTTTTTGCATGGACATTTGTTTTCTATCTTCTGGGAGTGGAGCTGCTATGTCATATGGTAACTCTATGTTTAATTATTTGAAGAATACCAGATTGTTTTTCCAGGGTGCTTACATCATTTTAGAGTCCCACTGGCAAAGCTTTTATTTTTCTCCACCACTTGTTGTCCAGTTTTTTAGCCATCCCGGTGAAGGCATCCATTTACATCACATGCTTTTGTGGTTCATCTTAAACGTCCGTTGAATCTCACAGGCTCCTCCCAGCAACCATACAGAGTAGGCCGAGAAGACTTTTCTACATTTGACACATGAGTAAACTGCAGGTTCAGAGGAAATGAATAACCTACTTGAAAGATGATAGAGGGTCACTTCCTTCTCAAAGAGATAAGAAGCAAGAAGTACGACTCTGAGCTCAGGTTCTCCTTTGCTCCAAAGACCGGCCAGACGGTAGCAGTTCCATGAAGGATTGAAGAAGGAATCCTGCTCTTTACAGTGACGGCCCCGCAAGGTTTACATAGAGTTCTGCACCTAAACATCATTCAAACCAATCCCTTTGGTCTAAAATCCACTACTCCTAAGAAAAAGCCACCCTCCCCAATAGACTCTCATCTCTTCAGTTCTGCCCACTTTAAGGATTTATAATGCTCCCTTAACTTTTTCTAAATATAGTAAATCCCCTCTCCAAATCCAAAGATGGTCAGTGATACAGATTAAGCCCAGGCGGCTCGTCCTCAGAGGGCAGGCTCTGCAGTGCCGCCAGGAACCCAGCCTCCCAGGCCTTCCTGGCCAGGGCTTGGCCCAAAGGCTTCCTTCCCAGGGCCCTTGCACCCAGCCAGTGGGCATGACTGGAAAGGGAGGTGGGGAAGGTGAAGAGGCTGCTTGGGGGCGGTGGAGGGGCAGGGGGATAGAACAATGGGGTGCGTGGCAAGAGTCTAGCCTCAGCTTCCCCAGGCCAGAATGGCAGAGAAAGAGCCCAGGGCTGGACTGGTATCAGGCAGGGCCTCTCCTTATCACCAGCTGTGAAGCCCTGAGCAAATTTCTCAACCTCTCTGAGAACCTCAGGTATCTCATCTGTAAATAGCAATGAAATACCTGGAACACCGAGCCTCCCAAGGTGGCCATGAGAAGTAAACAAAATATGAAAACAGTCTGACAACTATCAAGCTAGATGAGTTGTTACAGTTACGGGGAGGGCTAGGGAGAGCAGTCAAGTATTTTCATGGAATAGTACTTGTTTTCTTTTTGAAAATGGTCATCGGACTGATAATTACTTATAAATTCACAGCAGACACGCAGCAACAGTTAAAACCTAGTAAACACAATGAATATCAAAAGCTTAACAAGTGTGCATATTCTGAACCTAGCAACTCTGCTTCTAAGAATTTATCCTGAGGCACAAACACATAAATTGGGGGAGGGGTAGAGCAGTGTTCATCCCCCCACGTGGAAAATTGTAATGTTCAAAACAGTCACTGTCCCTCCCCCAACAGCAGGGTGGGGGGTGGGGAGGAGGTGTGGGCAGGTGGGGAGGATATGTCCCACCCCACTGACATCAAGCCTGGTGGTACCTTTTGCTTTAGCTAATGAAATGCAATGGGAACTCACATGTGGTACATGTCAATTCTCACCTCTGAGCAGGAGCTTAAAGAATTACTGTGTTCCACCATGTTTTTCTCTGCCCTGAGACCAGCAATGTCTCCCATGGGGGCTTCTCTGCAGGCCAGGGTCCCAGAGGAACAAGGATATCAAGCAGAGTTGCAGACAGCAGCGGATGGTCATGTAACTTGAGTGAAAAAGAAATCCATGATGCGATATACCATGGAGACTGGGCTGGGGGGGGGGCGTCATTTGTTACCAGAACATAACTTAGCTGACTGACACACACCGTGTTCCTATTAATGCAAAACTGCAAACCACCTAAGCGACCAGCTAAGCAAACCCTACCTACCTATGTATTTATCGTCTCTCTCCAAAATGGAAGGCCAATAAAACAATGTGTACTTTTTGCATAGAAAAGCTTTCTCAATAAGTTAATTTTAAAAAGCAGAAGATAAAATAGTACTACTGACAATATACAAATATCTATAAATTAATGAAAAAAAGACAATTACTCACAAAATGAAACTGAGCAAAGGAAACGAACATACAATTCACAGCAGAGGAAACCAAAAAGGAAAATAAACATATTGAAAAGGTGTTCAGCCTCACTAGAATGCAGGAACATATAATTTAAAACAACTGCGAAATACTGTCTTACACCCATCTGTCATGTTTACAAGTCTTTACAGAATCATGAATCAAAATAAGTGAAAATATGATGTATTGCTGTGGTTGTTCAATCACTAAGTCGTATCTCTTTGTGACCCCATGGACTGCAGCACACGAGGCCTCCCTGTCCTTCACTATCTCCCGGAGTTTGCTCAAACTCATGTCCGTCGAGTCAGGGACGCCATCCAACCATCTCATCCTCTGTCGTCATCCCCTTCTCCTTCTGTCCTCAATCTTTCCCAGCATCAGGATCTTTTCTAATGAGTCAGCTCCTTGTATCAGGTGGCCAGAATATTGGAGTTTTAGCTTTAGTATCAGTCCTTAACAGTAAATGTTCAGGGTTGATTTCCTTTAGGAATGATTGGTTTGATCTCTTTGCAGCTCAAGGGACTCTCAAGTCTTCTCCAGCACCACGATATGATGTAATTTTTACTAAATATATACATTTGTATTACAAGTATCTACAGGGCATCTATAAAGTCTGGACACACGACATTCTTTTGTTCCTTCATGATGACATTCTTTTGTTCCTTCATGGACTGAAGACGTTCTTGACGATGCTGTATCTACCTGCCTGTTTCCAGACCTCATGGACTCCTTTATTTGGACAGGAATGACTCTTACAGGGTACACGACAGCATGCTAGCAAGAGAAACAGGGTGGACAGTGTAGTTACAGGGGACTTTTTCCCTTCTTCCTTCCTTTTCTATGTTTTCCAATCTTATCCAGGAATATTTGTGTAAAATAGTAATTTCTTCAAAAAATTAAGTTCAAAAGCAAAATGGCTTCCCAGGTGGCACCAGTGGTAAAGAACCTGCCAGTGCAGGAGACGTAAGAAAGCTGGTCCAATCCCTGGGTTGGGAAGATCCCTGGAGGAGGGCATGGCAACCCACTTCAGTCTTGTCTGGAGAATGTCATGGAGAGAGGAACCTGGCGAGCTACCGTCCACAGGGTCACAAAGAGTCGGACACGACTGAAGCGACCTTAGCACACACACAAAAGCAAAGTGGTCACGGTTGAACACTGGACATGTCAGCTTTGAGAACGTGAAGGAATTCCAGTTTACACGGAAGGTCTGAGTCACAGGAAAGAATATACCTGCCTCCTTGAGAAGACAGGTTCTGGATGCTCAGCGTAGGCGGCAAACCACCCCCCAACCCACCCCCGGGCATGGCCAGGTGAAGACGCACCTGACCTCAGGACCCTAGGGAGGCTGCAGCTGCTCCCACCCCTGGAGGGCAGGTTTCTCTCGCCTGAAGCCAGGAGGCTGCTGAGACTGTGGGCTTGGCTCCCTTGGCCTCTGGAGCAGGCTGTGCTTTCCCAGGAGGGTTCACAGAGACAGGGGTCAGAAGGACAAACACCAAACCCTGAAGCACAAGCAGCAGGCACAGGCCTCAGCAACTCATCGTGGCCCCTGACTTATGCTCCTCTCTGCTTCCCCAGCCTCAACAGAGTGAACACACTGCTTTTATCAGTTCAGTTCAGTCGCTCAGTCGTGTCCAACTCTGCGACCCCATGAATCACAGCACGCCAGGCCTCCCTGTCCATAACCAACTCCCGGAGTTCACTCAGACTCACGTCCATCGAGTCAGTGATGCCATCCAGCCATCTCATCCTCTGTCATCCCCTTCTCCTCCTGCCCCCAATCCCTCCCAGCATCAGAGTCTTTTCCAATGAGTCAACTCTTCTCATCAGGTGGCCAAAGTACTGGAGTTTCAGCTTCAGCATCATTCCTTCCAAAGAAATCCCAGGGCTGATCTCCTTCAGAATGGACTGGTTGGATCTCCTTGCAGTCCAAGGGACTCTCAAGAGTCTTCTCCAACACCACAGTTCAAAAGCATCAATTCTT
>SJYX01022909.1:31474-57562 GCA_006410675.1 Oreotragus oreotragus
ACTGACCTTAGTCGGCAAAGTAATGTCTCTGCTTTTGAATATGCTATCTAGGTTGGCCATAACTTTGCTTCCAAGGAGTAAGCATCTTTTAATTTCATGGCTGCAGTCACCATCTGCAGTGATTTTGGAGCCCCAAAAAATAAAGTCTGACACTGTTTCCAGTGTTTCTCCACTTATTTCCCATGGAGTGATGGGACCGGATGCCATGATCTTCGTTTTTTGAATGTTGAGCTTTAAGCCAACTTTTTCACTCTCCTCTTTCACTTTCATCAAGAGGCTTTTTAGGTCCTCTTATCAGAGGGGAGCAAATACACTCTAAAAAGAGAAGTAGCTTTGCCTGCATCCGCCCAAAAATCTGATTAAAGACCAAGCCCCGCATGACCTGGCTCATACCCGGCCCTCCACTCGCACACATCCAGCCCTCCTCTCCATGGGGCCCATCCTCTCCATGGGGCCCATCCTCTTCATGAGGCCCTTCCTGGCTTCCTCTTGCCTGGCCCAGGGCTGTTGATGGAGAATCCCCCCACCCTGGATGATATCTGAACCCCCAATCTCTGACCACGTTCCTCATCCCCCGCCTTTGAGGTCCAAGTCGTTAACCTGCCAGTAGCAACAATCCTGTTAGACTAGCTTAGCAAGACTCCCCCAGCCCTGAAGTGTCCTCTTAGTAATTTTCCATCCATTGACCCTTCAACCCTGTTCCTTGTCCTTGCTACATTCTCTCCCATTTTAAAAAGGGTTGACCCCCTTTTCAATGGTCCCGAATAACATCTCCTTACCATTTAGCAAGTGTCAGGATAACTTGTAACAGCCCACGAGCTGGCTGGGTACAGGGCCCATGGGAACAGAGCTGCCCCAAGAAGGGGTGGCGAGATCAAAGAAGGACTTGCAGAGAAAGCTAGATGGCTGGGGAGGCAGAGGTGGGGGGACAGTAGCTGGTGGGAGGAGGGAAGTTCTAGAGAAAACAGAATCCTGTTGGGTACAGGGACATAAACACACTTAAAAAAAAAGAGTCAGAGAACACGATGGACTTTGAGGTCCTCTAACAGAGTCTTTACTGGAACGAGATGGTGAATGCTTAGCAGGAAATGAGAACGGAAGGGAGGGGGGCTGGGGGCGTGTGGAGGAGAGCAGGGAGAGGAGGGAGCCTCAGGTCCAGGGTGGCTCCAAGTGGATGACCTCAAGCAAGTCACTTCCCCAGGACTGCCCTCTGTCATCTTCAACGGAAGGAGGAAGGGAGGTAGATGAGATAAGCAAAGAGTGTTTAGGAACCACGGTGGCTGGGAGTCCACAAAACAAGCGATTCTGCTCTCACATCGTGGTGGGGGCAGGCGCTCCAGTTTGATGCTTATGGCAGGACAAGGAAAATCCATGCACCGTGGCCTGTCTCCACGCACCATGGCACCAATCAACCCTCAAAACTACACTGAATTCAACACGGCTAGATGCCCTCCTTTAGAAAGCCCACTCCTGCTCACCGGCCAGCTGCCAACTCTCAGGACAGGCTGATGGCGGAGTCCTGTCCCACCCAGCTCCCCTCCCATCTCCCGTCAGCTGGGGACCCTGATACCTAAAGCTGTATTCAGCCCCTAAAATGCAGGTCACATTTGCCATGTTGTAGGGAGGGGACAGTTGCAGCCTGAGTCAGCCACAGGGCCGGTAGCATGTCTGTGCAGTGGCTGGCAGGGACATGGTGGACACTAACGGCCAGGACGGATGCTCAGCTCCATTTCGCACCCAGGGGGTCCACCCATCACATCCCAAACTGCTCCTCCTCTCCGCTGTCCTCGCTCACCCAGCCAGGACAGCTGTCAGGGACAGTTGGGATAGGCCCCCTGACCTTAGTGACCTCCCAAGAATCCCCCCACAGTTGTGGAGGGGATGTGCTTTTTAAGCCAAAGAAGGTGAGCATTGGAAGGGCCTTGGAGATTGTCTCAGCTAGTGTTTTCAAACATTTTGGCTAAGGATTTAAAAATGAAATCTTACTCAGGACCTTGACGAAATGTAGATATGGGATGAGGAGGGTGGCCAGGGCAGGCGAGGAGACTCACCAGGGTTCAGGCCCTCCCGCCCCAACCCCAGCATCCCCAAGGGCCTCTCTGCAGACCGGGTAACAGTGATGGCTCAGCCCACCCCCACCGCGCCCGTGGCAGTGGGCACAGGTGAGAGCCAGGTTAGAGCCCAGCCAACTATCGCAGGGCAGGACAAGACGACAGGTGACACAGCTCCCCCAAAGGAAATGACAGCAGGTGACACAGGCCTCCCTCACGAAATGACAACAGGTGACAAGAGCTTCCAAGGGAAATGACAGCAGTGACACTGGGCTCCCGGTGAAATGAAGACAGGTGACACGGGGCTCCTAGCGAGATGATGACAGGTACACACAGCTCCCAGCGAGGCGACAACAGGCGACACAGGGCTCCCTCCCCCAGCCCTGCCAAGGGCACACCACCAGCACAGGCCAGAGCTCAGCCAGGGCCCACACGGGCACACACGGTGTGCCCAGTGTGGCTGAGACAGGGATGAAGGTTTACTGACTTCCAAGTCCAAGAAGATCAGAAACATCATGTCAGACGGGGAGAAAAGAGCATCTGGAGATGACACAGCGCCTGGAGCAATCGAGGAGACGGACAAGGTGCAGAACACACGAACTCACAAAAGTGAACCATCTCCGGCTCCCCAGGAGCTCATCTGACAAGGAAGGCTGTCCAACCCAGCTTTTTCTGGGCCCGTGGTGCAGCCCCAAAAAAGGCACTGGGAGTTCAGCGCCTACCCTGGAAAATCACTCTGCATCCACTCAGCCAACAGAGATTTCCTGAGGGTCTCCAGGTTCGGGGGACACTGCCGGGGCCCTAAAGGGCATGAAGGAAGCCTAGCGCAGGGCTTGAGGACTCAGACGGGAGGAAACGTAGGAGGAGGGTGACGGTGACAGCAAGGGCATGTGCAAAGCCCAGGAGGGAGGCGAGGCTGACGCTGTTCCAGAAGGCTGGGGCCAGGGCCCCTGGGGAGGGGCGGCAGGGTTGGGGGGCAGGAGGCAAGCAGTCCCAGAACTGGAGGTGCTCCCTGCAGATGATGGGCGCATCCCCGAAACGTGGACCGGAATGGTGGAGCAGTCATGTATGGCTTTATTTTCTGTTCCTCCTGCAGCTGGGAGACTAGATGAGAGTCACAGATGGACATGGAGGTGCCCGGGGAAGTGGGACAGCGTGGTCCTCGGAAGGGTCCATGCTCATGACGAGACAGCAGGCAGGAGGGGTGTGGACTGGGGAGCGCTAAAGAGTCAGGATCGACAGGGTTTCAGGCAGTGGTTCTCCAACTGCAGTTCCTGTGATTGCAATATCTATTTAAGAGGCAAGTGCCCAGACCCCAACCCAGCAGCTTCTGACTCCGGCATGGGGCCCACATGTCTGCATTCTCAGGTCCAGAGTCAGGGTCCATACTGCAAGAAACAGGCAGGGAAGGAGGCTGCTCTGTGCCTAAGCGAGGGACGGCCCAGCAAGGACCCTGACCCAGCACAGAAGAGGCACTAGAGAAAGAGGCCTTTCCCGGCCCCATAGTGAGCGCTGGCTGCCACCTTCTGAGGGTGCTAAGCACTTAAACCCATCGTTGCTGGAATCAATCCTTTACCAATAGCCTTAGGGGAACGCTCTCATTCCCATGTGCTACAGGCTGAGTTATGTCCCCCAAACTCCTATGCTGACATCCTAACCCGCCTCCGGACCTCAGAATGTGACTGCATCTGGAGACAGGCTCTTTAAAGGTGATTAATTTAGAACGAGGCCATATGGGTGGACCCAACTGACTCCATCTGACTGGTGTCCTTTGAGGAGGTGATCAGGACCCTGACAGACACAGAGGGGTGACCAGGTGAGGATACAGTATAAAGATGGTCATCCACAGGCCAAGGAGAGAGAGGCCTTGGGAGGAACCGACCCTGCCAACACCCTGTTCTCAGACTTCCACCTGTGAGGCCATCAGTTTAAGCCTCCCAGCTGGAGGAAACATGGAGAGAGGTGTAGGTAAGGAACTGAGACCGGGCGGCCCAGCGGTTAGGGCTCTGCACGCCCACCACCAGGGGTCTGGGTTCGATCCCCACTCCAGGAACTAAGATCCCACACGCCGCTGCACAGTGGAGAGGTGGGAGGGAATACATGGGAGCCAAGTCCCCCAGCCCCTCCAAAGTTACTGCTCCCAACCCCCACCCTTAAAGGGCCAAATGAGAATATGCCTGTGAAAGCATCCCGGAAATGTAAACACCTGCCCCAAAGTTCGGGATTTGCCATCGTTCCTCCTGATCAGAGGTGGCCACCCTGGGACCATCCCGGCCACACAGAGCCCCATTACAGGCCCTCATCACACACACTTGAGATCACAGGGCCACTTGGAACAAGAATGCACCTCTGGCTCACCACAGACACTGCACAGAGACTTTAGTTTAAAAGGGAAAAAAAAAAAAAATCAAAAGAACCAAGATTTAAACAACAGGAACTATTCTGCGGGTGGGAGGCCCTGCACAACTTGGCTAATCCCGGAACCAGACTCTTGGAACCAAGCGCCGAGCAGTGCAGCCACGGCCCGCGCGATCCACGCAGACCAGGTGGACAGGGCTTGTTGCTGCTTTAATAGGAGAAAAAAAGTGGCAAAAAAAAGTGAGGCTTAGTTGGTGGGGCCAGCATCATCTCAAACGCACACTGTTAGAGGAACTGCAAGGTTCCTGCAGCTGGGAACTGTGCCAGCCCAGGACCTGCCTGGAGCCCAGGACCTGCCTGGAGCCCAGGAACCCGCGGGGAGTGGGCAGAGGGGACCAGTGGGCCAGGGGGAGCGGGATGTGCTGGGGGAAACACGAAGTGACGCGGGAGAGACGGGCTTCACTGCGAGGCAGGTGTCGCTGGGCTACATAGTTCTGGAGGCCCCAGGGGAGGATCTGTTCTCTGCCTTTTCCAGCTTCCACCAGCCGCCCACAGCTCTTGGCTCGTGGCCCCTTCCTCCATCTGCAGAGCCAGCCGCAGCACTGCACTGCGTCTCTCAGGTCACAGTGCCACAGGACTGCCGACTGCTGGGAAAGCCTCTTGCCTTTTAAGAAGGCACCCCTGGTCCACCCTGGCCACCCACTCTCCCCACGTCAAGGTCCTCAGTCTTAATCCCATGGAAAGGCCCTTTACTGTATAAGGTATCATAGCCACAGGCTCCAGGGACTAAAACACGCATCCCTTTTGGGGGCCCCTACCCAGCCTGCCACAAGGCTGAGCTGGATTCCACAAGGCTGGAGCCGAGCATTTCTAACTTCCGGGAGCACGAGCCCCACCCCCAACCTGCCACCTGCCCACCCCCATCCTGCCTCAGTTCAGTTCAGTTCATTTCAGTTGCTCAGTCGTGTCCAACTCTTTGTGACCCCATCGACTGTAGCACGCCAGGCTTCCCTGTCCATCACCAACTTCCAGAGTTTACTCAAACTCATGTCCATTGAGTCAATGATGCCATCCAACCATCTCATCCTCTGTTATCTTCTTCTCCTCCTGCCTTCAATCTTGCCCAGCATCAGGGTCTTTTCCAATGAGTCAACTCTTCGCATCAAGTGGCAAAAATATTGGAGTTTCAGCTTCAGCATCAGTCCTTCCAATGAATACTCAGGATGGATTTCCTTTAGGATGGACTGGTTGGATCTCCTGGCAGTCCAAGGGACTCTCAAGAGGCTTCTCCAACACCACAGTTCAAAAGCATCAGTTCTTCAGCACTCAGCTTTCTTTATGGTCCAACTCTAGAGTAATCTTCCCTAAGGTCCAGTAAAGGTTAAAGACGCTGTGCTTCTAACACAGGGTTGGGTCGGGTGCAGCGGGTTTGATTGCTGCTAGGTGAACACACTGTGTGTGGTGTGGCCAAAAAATTGAAACAATAATCTTCCCTGGCAATTCTCCCACAGGCCAGAAAGTCAGGCTACCATCAGACTCACCCGAGTTCCCGCACAGAGCTGTGACCCCTCGGAGAAGTTAGTTAACCTCTCTGGGCCTCTCAGTACCCTCCTCTGTGAAAGGGGATCCTCCCCAGCACCCACCTACTGCAGAGGGTGCCCGAGGAGAGAAAAGAGACCAAGCGTGGAGCCAAGTGCGGGCGCCCCTTGTCTGTCCCACCCATCCCAGCAGGCCAGGCGGCCTCATACCACACGAGCAGAGGACAGAAATGGCCTCAACTGGAGTCTTTTTACACTTACGAAATCCACCAGGCCCATTACAGATGAAGCTTCTGCTACATCAGTCAGGAAATGAAAAGTTACGGGTCTGGTGTATAACCATAAATCACCCACTTGTGAATACATATATAGTAAGTCATTAGCGCTAATGCCATCTGCAGAGAAAGCCACCCAGAGAACCAAGTCCCGAACGGTTCGGCTCTGAATAGCACCATTCTCTCCTGGAATAAGACAGAGCTCTGGGCCAAAATTAAGTCCTGGCTGAAGGTGAGACCACTTACACCCACAGATGACTCTGGTAAATTGGTTCCTGTCCAGTTTTAAAACAAAAATAAATCAGAAAAAAAAAAAAACAAACCTTGAGCCCCAGCATTACCAAGATAACACACGTGAATATAACAGCGCTTTTAGATACCCTCGCTAGTATAATCCTGACAGGCCTCTAGGGTCAGGATCATTTATGGAGGCTCAGAGCAGTGAAGGGACCTGCCCCAGGGCTCACGGGGCCAAGAAACCAAGAGAGCCAGCAACTCACCCACTACCAGCCATCACTCACGTGGAGTGAAGCAACTGACCCAGCACCCCCAGCTCTGCATCTCTCCCCTAAAAGCCTCCTGGTGAGCTGCCTTACACATTTGGGGGTAGCAACTGCTGTGCACAAAACAACCATTTGGAAATTGCATCTCACATGACGTAGAAGAATACTAAGTACTTCTCTAACTCTTGGCTGTGACTGCCAATCCCAGGGGTCGGGGGGAAGGTGAAGCCGGATTGCAGGTGGACATGGATGACAGAAGCCCTGTCATAGCCTCAGAGGGTCTTGAGCCACAGGAAAGAAGGGCCCTGGCCCATGTCCCATACAGGCTCATCTCTTTGGAGGATGCTGCCATGGTGAAGCTCTTGCCCTCTCTCCCTCTAAGACGTGTAAAGTGAGAGTAATAATGAAGTCATTCAGTTGTGTCTGACTCTCTGCAACCCTATGAACTGTAGCCCACCAGGTTCCTCCATCCATGGGATTTTCCAGGCAAGAATACTGGAGTGAGTTGTCATTTCCTTCTCCAGGGAATCTTCCTGACCCAGGGATGGAACCTGGGTCTCCTGCATTGCAGGCAGACTCTTTACCATCTGAGCCACCAGGGACGTGTGCTCCTCACATGTCATAAGTGCTGCTGCTGAGAAGGAAAGTGAGCCCCTCACACAGGGCTCCACAGGCAGCAGCCTGCCTCTCTCACCCTCTCCCCTCTGATTTGCACCCTGACAGTGACAGGTACAGCAGGTGGCTCAGGGTACAGAGGCAGAAGGCAGGAAGGCCCAGCACTCACCAGGCCACTCACTCTCTGCCCAAGAGTCCTGCTAACACCACCTGACCTTTACCCCCATATCCAAAGAGGAAAGTGTGTTTGTCACTCAGTCATGTCCTATTCTTTGCAACCCCATGGATTGTAGTCCACCAGGCTCCTCTGTCCATGGAATTCTCCAGGCAAGGATATGGGAGTGGGTGGCCATTTCCTCCTCCAGGGGATCTTCCCGACCCAGAGATTGTACCCAGGTCTCCTGTGTTGCAGGCAGACTTTACAATCTGAGCCCCATACCCAAAGAGCGGCCATCAGAGCTCTGAAAGCAGTACCCACCACAGGGTTCCGACCGTCTGCTTTCAGAGCCCGAGGAGGACGGGGATCACATGCCAGCCTCTTTCAAAACACGCTGAAACCAACCTCCTACCTGCCCTGTGATGCGCTGGGGCGACCAGGCGGCATTTGCTCAGTCCCCGTGGCCAGCAGCCCATGAGGCAGGGAGAGGCTCTCTGCACTCACTGTGAGAAGCAACCTCAAGAGCACACGGCTCAAGAAATTCACCTGTACACCCCCAAGCAGGCCTGGGAGGGAGGCTGTCTGCTGCCCCTGCTGTACGCTTGTCCTGTCCAGGATGTATCTGGGGGAGCCCCCAGCAAGTACAGGCACCGAGGCAGAGTCCTGCCACCACAGGCCCATGGCAAACATCCAACTTCACCCCATCATGTTCTCCTGAGCCTCACCTTACTTTCAGGGGGCTCTACAGCAGGTTAGACGTTAGTGCAACAACCTGTCTCTTGCACAGAGTTTTAAAAATCCCCAACTGCTTCATTTCCCAGGAACCGCACCCCAACAAAGGGGAAAAAGCCTGATGCGATCTCGTTCAACAAGGACCTAGATCGCAGCCCCGATTTAGCTGGGAGAGTGGGACTGCAGGGCAGGGACAGTGAGTCAGGCACTTGAGCAGCCCATCCTGGGCCTCCTCCAGCCAGGAGAGCTGATGCTTAACACACACCTGCAGTTCCAGCTCATGACCTCCTAAAACCATGCATGGTGAGGAAGCTTCTCTNTTAGCTGGGAGAGTGGGACTGCAGGGCAGGGACAGTGAGTCAGGCACTTGAGCAGCCCATCCTGGGCCTCCTCCAGCCAGGAGAGCTGATGCTTAACACACACCTGCAGTTCCAGCTCATGACCTCCTAAAACCATGCATGGTGAGGAAGCTTCTCTTCTCTCCAGCGAAAGTTGGCAATCGATCTCTAGTTCCTCTTCTTTTGCTAAACCCAGCTTGGGCATCTGGAAGTTCTTAGTTCACATAATGCTGAAGCCTACCATGCAAGATTTTCAGCATGACCTTACTAGCACGGGAGATGAGCGCAACTATCCGATGGTTAGGATATTCTTTGGTACTACCTTTCTTCGGAATTGGGTTGAGGATTGACCTTTTCCAGTCCTGTGGCCACTGCCGGGCCTTCCAGATTTGCTGGCATAATGAATGCAAAACCTTGATGGCATCCTCCTTTAGGGATTTGAATAGCTCTGCTGGAATTTCATCGCATCCACTAGCTTTATTAACAGCAGTGCTTCTTAAGGCCCACTTGACTTCACNCAGTCCTGTGGCCACTGCCGGGCCTTCCAGATTTGCTGGCATAATGAATGCAAAACCTTGATGGCATCCTCCTTTAGGGATTTGAATAGCTCTGCTGGAATTTCATCGCATCCACTAGCTTTATTAACAGCAGTGCTTCTTAAGGCCCACTTGACTTCACAAAACGTCTCTGCAGGACACACCAAAAGAAACACCATGGCAGCCCTGGGCCCAGCGCTGGTGACTGAGGCCTGGTCAGCCTGATGCTGGAGAGGGAGGCCCACTGGGACCCACTCTGAGCAGTCCAGTTCGGAAACAGGTGCAGGGAAAGGTCAAGAACCCTGGGTTCGCAGAGATCCCACAAAAACAGCCCATCCTGGCCCAGCACCCCGGAGCTCACACCCGTCCTGATCTGGCCTCCTGGAGCCAGAGAACTTGGACAAGACTCCTTCTGAACCCCCGTGTCCCCATCTGTAAAACAGAGGTGGCCCCAGAGAAAACTCCCTGAGAAATGTGATTATGGCAGCCAACGGGTTAAAAGCACTGAGTTCAACCCAACAATTCCCCACCCTCCACACACATACACACACACATACAGAACAAACAAGATCCGGGCAGTTATTCACCATGATGATAAAGAATCCTGTTTTCACCAAAGGTCAGTTAGACAGGTGAGGAAGGAACAGGAAACATTTCTTCACCCTCCCCTGCCCCTCTGGGAGCCGGGACCTGAATACCAGACCACTGGAGCCAGAGTGCTGTTGTCGTGGCAACCAAAGTCTTAACAACTTTGGCATTTCCACAACGTGTGATTGATCCAGCTCTCAAAATTAACATTGTACAATGAAACGGCATTTGCATTTAATTTATTTTAATTGGCTTTTACATAACTAAACATCTTGGTTTCTGCCCTTAATAACAACAGGGTGAGTGAGTTCTGAATAGTGGGACCCTTTAAACAGCAAGATGAAAGCAAATAATTTAAAATTTTTGTGTTTGGAAAAATATTGTGCTGATTTTCTAGAAGCACCTTTTCGCTTAATTTTCCTCTTTTTTTTCTGAGAGGACAGCAGGGCTTTCTGCTTCTTGAAATTGACCAACTGAAATTTAAGCTGTTTCTGCATCACATTTAAAAAGTAATGATTAGAATGTTTTTGGTGCATTAGTGCAAGATGTGGGAAGCAGCAACAACAGAAGTGTATGTGAGTTCCATGGGACAGAATCTCTGCCCCACCCCCCCATTGATGTACCCCTCATGCCTAGTAGAGTCCCTGGCACACAGTAGGCCTGAGATAACCATTTGTTGAATGAGTGTGTACGTGTTCAGTCGCTCAGTGGTGTCTGACTCTTGGAGACCTCACGGACTATAGCCCGTTCCTCTATCCACGGGATTTTCCAGACAAGAATACTGGAGTGGGTTGCCATTTCCTCCTCCAGGGAATCTTCCCGACCCAGGCATCAAACCCGCATCTTCTGTATTGCAGGTGGAATTGTTACCGCTTGAGCTATCCGGGAAGTGAAGACCAACTCTCATTACTGAGATGAAGTGTGTATAGCACTCAGCTCGGTACCAGGTACTTGAGCTTTTAGTAACACTATTTTCATTATTATATAAGTGAGCTGAGGCTGCTGCCCTGCAGGCACTGCTGGGCCTAAAGATATAGACACAGGTGGGAGAGTAGGGACCTCACCTGGAGGCCAACACCTGGAACTGCCTCAGGCGCCCACCACCTGCAACAAGTCCAGCTGCAGATCCATCTGCCCTAAGAGCTGCCTACAGGCCTGATGCAAAGCCCGACATAGACCAGACTCTCTAGCGTGCTTAGTCGTGTACGACTCTTTTCAACCCCATGGCCTCTAGCCCTCCAGGCTCCTCAGTCCATGGGGACTCTCCAGGCAAGAATAGTGGAGTGGGTTGCCCTGCCCTCCTCCAGGGGATCTTCCCAACCCGGGGATCGAACCCAGGTCTTCTGCATCTCCTGGTGGCTCATTACCGTCTGAGCCACCAGGAATGCCCAGACTCTCTAGACCATGCATGTTTGATCTCTGTTCTCTAGGGAATTCTGTCTACTAGGAAGAAAGACATGTTTGTTTGTTTGTTTTAAACTGAGGTCCCCCCCACCTCCCCCAGACATGCTCTGACACAGACAAAAGAGTCAGGTGCACAGGGACAGGAATCAACTGACATGAAAAGCCCTGCTCAATTCTTGAAGGATGTGTGAGTGCCTCCTGGGGGAGGGGGCGGTAAGGGATTCCCAGCAGAGGGAACGGCAGGTGCAAAGGCCCAGAGGAGTGAATGGTGACAAGGACCTGCCAGTCAATGGAGTTCAAAACCTCACGTACTGGATGAAGGGTTGGTCAAGAGGGCAGACAGGGTTGAGGGTCACAAGGAGGGCTTCTCAGGCCATGCTTAGCGTTTGGACTTTGCAAGCAAGGATTTGAGAGCATGGAGCAGCACAGAGAAGGCTCGTGCTGGGCTTGAGTGGGGGGTGGGTGGGTCTGGTGGGGTGTGGGGAGAGGCTGGGTCAGGAGAGCCACCAGAAACTGACCATCACGCATGCAGGTGGTGAGTGCAGCACAGACTATGAAGCTGGAGAGACTGGGATGCACCTGGGGCATCTTGATGACTAATTTCAGACCAGCTTGAAAGGATGGAGGGAAAGGGAAGCTGAGAAGGGACTAAAACGTCTTCCAGCCCTTCCCCGCTCCGCCCCCACGTATCTGAGCAGCAGCGGTCTATCTGGGGGCTTGGGAATAGTAGATTCTGTTTTGGACATCCCATGAAAACAGCCTAAAACCCAACAAACTGGCTTAAACAAGAAAGGCTTTTCTTTGTGTCCAGGGCGTGGGCAGCAGTTCAAGAATGCCATCAAGGACCGAGAGTCTTTTTCTGCTCCACCATCCTTAGCACATGGATTTCAGCCTCGTGATCACAGGATGGCTGCCCTATTTCCACAAATTACGTCTGCTTTCCAGGCAGGAAGATGAATGGGCCAAAAGCTTCCTGTCTTGGGACTCTGGCTGTTTATTCAGGAAGGGAGCGGGGAGAGGAGTGCAAGCCAATGGCCTTCAACTCACCTCACTGACCAAAACTCCCTGGGTTCTCCTGGCTGGAAGGTGGCGCCTTTCATTGTCTAGTCTCTGAGCACAGGGGCCCTCATATTTGCTGTTCGCTGTGCCTGCCACCCTGCTCAGCTTCCACATGACCAGCTCCCTCATTTTTTCCAGTCTTTGCTCAAATGTCACCTTCTTATTAGGCTTTCCCTGATCACTCTACTTAAAATTTCATTTCTCACCATCCCTCATCCAATACCTCTGGCCCTTCACTCCACACCTCCTTCTTGTTTTTCTTTTTGGCTGTACCATATGGCTTGGGATGTTAGTTCCCCTGGGAATCAAACCTGGGTCCTCAGCACTAAATGCCCAGAGTCCTAACCACTGGACCACCAAGGAATTCCCCCTTTGTTCCCCCCCAACATCTTCCATTATCACTATATTATACTAAATCACCATATTTTATTATGTATATACTATATTATACTCTGCGCTTACCAGGTGGTGCTAGTGGTAAAGAACCCCCCTGCCAATGCAAGAGACATAAGAGACGCAGGTTCGATCCCTGGGAAAATCCCCTGGAGGAGGAAATGTCAACCCACTCCAGAATTCTTGCCTGGAGAATCCCATGGACAGAGGAGCCTCGTGGGCTACAGTCCATAGGGTTGCAGAGAGTTGGACATTACTGAAGCAACCTCGCATGCATATTATACCATGTACTACAGTATTACAGTATTATGCTACATATTGAAAGTTTACATATAGTTTACATATAAAGTAGACTTTAGCATACTGCTTCTTGTGTCCAGCTAGAAACATAGACCCTGAGAGTGCAGGATTTCCACTGGATATTCTCTAGTGCAGAGTCCGACACACATTGGGAGCTATGTGAATGAATGAATGAATGAATGAGGGTCAGCTCATGAGAGAGCACCTTTCCCAACCTAGGGATTCTCCCCAAGCCCAGTCTCTGCTTCAAGGGAGACTGCTCGGTACATGGTTCCTGCCCTTAGGGGCCCCAGGCCGGGAGGTGACTGGCCAGGACCAGAGCTTTGCATACGGTGTGGCTGCGTGAGCCAGAGCAGCAGTGCCCTAGGAAGAGCAGATGCCTGAGGAGACCCAGGGGACTTCTTGGAGGAGGCAACCCCTGAGCAAGACTGGGAGTTGTGAGGGCAATATGGGAGGGTACAAGGGGCAAGCAGAAGGGTGTAGCAAATGTTCCTCTCCTCAAATGGTAGCATCGAGAATCATAACCCCAAACCCCAGCACCAGCTCCCTTAGTAAGGAGGCCAGATATGAAGAAAGTCCCTTTCAAAAAGAAGAATAAAGAACAATGTCCTTGAGAGTTTTCTACCAAGTCCCCATCCCACGCCTCTGTCACGGACAAAGGTGGACCACACAGCTGGCTGTAATCCAGGAGCAGGTTTAAGGGGAGCTGCTTGCTCATATATGATCTGACCTGAGCCAAGCTGACTGCCCATATTTCAATAAATATCTTTAATCTGAGCAGTAAGTTTCCAGGCTGCCCAGCACACAAACAGCATGGGACAGGAGTAAAGACAGAGCAGATCCAATGTTCCAGAAGGATGGAGGAGCAGATACAGATTTCCACGTCCATTGTAAGGCTCGGACAGTACATTTCCAAGCTCTCTTCTATGGACTAACATCTTGCAGGTGGAAAATGAAAACCATAGGTTAATCCCAGATGAGAGAAAGGAAAAGGACAGAAGACTGGGAATTCAAACTCCACAGAGGGAGCCAGAAAGACCCTGCTCTTTTAGGCAATCATGTGTCAGGGGCAGCAGGATGTGAATAAAAAGGTTGGTAATGATGATGATGGTGATGGTGGTGATGATGATGGTGATAATGGTGACGGTGGTGATGATGATGATGGTGATGATGATGGTGGTGGTAATGGTGATTAGGATGATAGTGGTAATGGTGATGGTGGTGATGGTGATGATGGTGATGATGATGATGGTGATAATGGTGATGGTGGTGATGATGATGGTGGTGATGATGGTGGTGGTAATGGTGATAATGGTGATTGGTGGTGGTAATGGTGATGATGGTGATGGTGGTGATGGTGATGATGGTGATGGTGATGGTGGTAATGGTGATGGTGGTGATGATGATGGTGGTGGTAATGGTGATTATGATGATGGTGGTAATGGTGACGGTGGTGATGGTGATGGTGGTGATGATGATGGTGGTGGTAATGGTGATTATGATGATGGTGGTAATGGTGATGGTGGTGATGGTGATGGTGGTGATGGTGATAATGGTGACGGTGGTGATGATGATGATGGTGATGACGATGGTGGTGGTAATGGTGATTATGATGATAGTGGTAATGGTGATGGTGGTGATGGTGATGATGATGATGGTGATAATGGTGATGGTGGTGATGATGGTGGTGGTGATGATGGTGGTGGTAATGGTGATGATGGTGATGGTGGTGATGGTGGTGATGGTGATGGTGACGGTGGTAATGGTGACGGTGGTGATGGTGATGGTGGTGATGACGATGGTGTTGATGATGATGGTGATGATGGTGACGGTGGTGATGATGATGGTGGTAATGGTGATGATGATGGTAATGATGGTGGTATTGGTGATGGTGGTGATGATTGTGATGTAGTGATGATGATGGTGATGGTAATAGTGATGGTGATGGTGGTGATGATGAGTATGGTGATGGTGATGATGATGGTGACAGTCCATACATTTATACAGCAATTTGGAGTTTATAAGAAATGTAATAGCTATTTTTACAACAATCCTAAGAGGGAGGTTCTATACTTCCCATTTCATAGATGAGGCAACAGATGTTCCAGGGCAGTGCCTGGCAGACCCAAGGGGGACCTGCATGAAGAAGGTGAAGGTGGGTGGTGTTTGAGCTTCAGGGGAGAACAGGACTGAGACAGAGTGAGAGAGGCGGCTTTTTTCCTTTGAAAAGAATGACTGTTCCCTATCCATTAGATGGGAAGGAAGTCAAGGCAGGATCAGGAAGAGACATCTCCAGTTCCTTTCAAACTGGAGCTCAACTAGGCAGGATGTCCCTAAGCCCAGGGCAAGTGGGGCCTGTTTCTCTGTTCAGATCACAGCATCCTCTGAGGCTATGAGACCAAGATCTCTGTTCAAATCACAGCACACACAGAGGGTGGAGTCTGCCACTTTCTCAGCCTCACCGACACCCAACAGAGTCACCAACTGTGTTCCATGACCAGGTGCAGCCTCTTCAGGCTCTGACAGTCCCACTCAAGGTCCCAACCAGTTAAGGAGCTTGTGCAAAATGGGCTGTCCAGCAGTGGGGCTGCAGGAGGCCTATGCTCATTACCAACCTGCAGAAGGGAAGGATAAGAGAGGATGTGCCTCTGCTGAGGAAGTGACTGCAAAGAAGCACAGGGTGGGAGAGAGAGGTTGGGACACCCACCATGAGCCTCCAGCTGCTGATGCTGGGACGGGGGCGGGGTGCTCTGTTTTTGTGAGATCAGAGGATGCTGAAGCCGAATGGGATGAAGCAAGGAAGGAAACTGCCAGGTTTTTGACAAGACCCAGGGGGTACAAGGAGCTTTCTGCACAGTTAACCATCAAGCGATTGCCTTTAGAAACTATTAGATGAAGGGAGACCCAAGAATAGGCATGAATAGAATTTTTTCATGTATAAAATTATGATAAGCAGACTGATAAAGCACTATTGCACATTCTGGAAAATGCTCGTGAATAAAAACAGCTCAAACAAGTCAGCAGCTATGTCATCCCTCCAACAAGGCCCAGCCCCCTCGCCCTGTGGGACAGTGAGCGGGGTTCAAGGCCCCTAGTTTGGCAGCAGCTGACAATATAAACCAGGGCAGCTCAGACCAGGACCCCCCTTGGCTTCCGGTTGCCTTGGGTCACAACTTTAATATAAGCTACACAAGGGCAGGCCCACCACCATCTTGCTCATCAGTGTATCCCCCAGCTTGGCTTATAACACAGAATTATCAAACTAATTTGTTCAACTGTCCAGGGCAATCACATTCACACAGAAGAGAGCATTCTTAGCTTTATTAAAAGATTTTTTTTCCAGTTGCTGTTTCGGGATGGGTATTCCTTCAGTGCATTTTAAGCATTTTGATAGGAAAAGAAGGGTTATACAGCATTACAAATTAAGCAAACAGAATGAAGGACAAAATTATGTCAGAAATCCCCTTGTGAGTCAATAAAACATTGGACCTTTGTTTAGAAAAATTTAATTCACAAACACAATTTCAGGAATATCACAGAAAGTGAGGTTTATTCCTTCTCCAGGACAAATGAGATACCCAGGAAACCAGTGGGACACACCCGGTCTCCATGGTAACCTACCTGTTTCCAGTGACAGGAGAGCTTCCTTCCTGCCTCCCTGTGGAATGACACAATAACCTGACAACTGGCTTTCAAAAATAACAATTTCAGAACACAGGAGCCAGACTAATTTTTTAAAAATATGATTTCCTCATGGTGAGTATTCTGAAATAATTAACCAGATGTGCATGTAATTTTGCTGACAATTATATTTTTTCTCAAGATCATAAATATGGACACTAGATTATCCAAGAAACTATAAGCTGGCACTAAGTGAGTAGCAGAGGCAGCCTCTGATTTCTCACATTTTATAGCAATATTATTTGCCTAGAGAGACAGCCCAGCCCCCAAGCATCCCTCCCCTTCATTCACTCTGAAATTAATCTTTCATATTAGCCAATTTCTCTGATGGCTGGCTTTGCCTTCATAACTTTCCACTGCTGACTCAATATCCTGGACTCAGACAGATTAAACCCCTGAAAAATGATGGGAATAACAGCCTAAGAAGCCTTTTGGAGGGATGCCACTGAAAGTCAGGCATGGCCCTAAGAAGTACTAAGATGGCCCTGCTCACCAGCCCATAAATAAAGACAGTCAATCCAGTGAGAGCCCAAGTCAACCCAACATCAACTCAAGTCCAAGCCTGGAGCAGCAAAGGCAGGGGGCAGGGGGCAGGACCATCCCTGGGAGTCCTTCAATTCACAGCTGAAGACCAGCAGTTCCATTTGGGAGGAGTCAGGAAGGAAGGCAATGGCACCCCACTCCAGTGCTCTTGCCTGAAAAACCCCTGGACAGAGGAACCTGGAAGGCTGCAGTCCATGGTGTCGCTGAGGGTCAGACACGACTGAGAGACTTCACTTTCACTTTTCACTTTCATGCTTTGGAGAAGGAAATGGCAACCCACTCCAGTACTCTTGCCTGAAGAATCCCAGGGACGAGGGAGCCTGGTGGGCTGCTGTCTATGGGGCTGCACAGAGTCAGACACGACTGAAGTGACTTAGCAGCAGCAGCATCAGGCAGGAAGAGCCCGGATGGGGTACCAAAAGAGTTATTTTCAAAAACAGGAGCTGAAAAACATCAGCCTGAGAGACAAACAGTAAAGGAGATTATTCCTGGAAGAAGGCCACTGCATGAGCACTCGGTGATGAGAACAGAGAAGGAAAAAGCAGGGACAGGTAGGTCTGAGGACATCAAACCACCTCATTAAAACCTCATTAAAACACCCAGCATCAACACAGCAGGATGCTCGAAGCCTCTGTCCAGGTCAAGACACAAAGTGAACGCCCAGATTCAAGCAGCACCTGCCAGATCATATACAAACTCTACCCCGCCATGTTGAAATGGTGAATTCCTTGGGAGACTTGGAATGATTTTTTTTATATCCAAGTTAATAGAGTTAATCAGTATTGAATTTATATGAGATTAACAAATTCTAATAATGTAGTATGATAAATTTCCATTAATTCAAATCATCACAAGTATGGAATTTATGGGTTCCAGCCAGTCTGACTATAAAAAGAAACTTTGCTAAGTAAATTAAGAGGATAAACAAGATTATCAGAGGAATGCCTTCTTGAGGCTCCTTTTTAAAACCTTTTTTTTTTTCCTCCCAATTGCAAAACAAATATAGGCCCATGGGTAAAATTTTAGAATGTAGAGCAACAAAAAAAAAAAAAAGAAAAGAGAAACTCACGATCCCATGGAGCTTCCCAGGTGGCTCAGTGGTAAAGAACCTGCCTGCCAATGCAGGGGACACAGGTTCGATCCCTGGGCCGGGAAGAGCCCCTGGAGGAGGAAATGGCCTCCAGTATCCTTGCCGGGGAAGTCCAATGGACAGAAGAACCTGGCAGGCTACAGTCCATGGGGTCACAAACTCCTGGACATGACTGAGTGACTGAGCGCACACGCACACACAATCCTGCCAGACTCAACTGCTGTTAACAGTTCAGCATATTTCCTTCCCTTCTAGTTTCTCTGATCTTTTTTCCCCTCTTAAACATAATGGGAATGAAGTTGTCTGCACAGTTCTACATCTTGCTTTCCAGCCCTGTATTTAGACGACACATTTAAATTGCTTGTTTTTAACCACTTTGCAAACATCTACTAGCTTACTATCAGAAATGTGCTCATTTCAAAGAATTCTCTGTAACTCATTAAAAAGACCAATCTGAAGTGAAAGCCAGTCAAGAATTTACATCAGTACATACACTCTCATCTGAAAATAATAGTCACTTGTCTTCTACAATACTCCCTACTTCTGACTTCTCTCTGGTTCACAGTTAGTCAAAATATGAAGCTCAGTTCACCAGTTTCTTAGATCGTGAGGGGCATGACCTCCCAGAAAAAAATAGCAGTGCCCCATTACACCCAGGAGGGCACCATCTACATCCTCTAACTGGCTTTTCTTGCCAGCATGTCCTCTTAAAGGAATTGTAAATAGTTTCCAAGAAAGGCGCAGATCTAGAGCCTAAGACCCCAGCTCAACTATCAACCTTCTTCCATGCTCCCACAGCAAACACCCCACTGCAATCAGGCTCCTCCTTGGTACCAGAAGTCCTTGTCTTCTTAATCTCAGTTTCCTTAAGACATGGCACCATCCCGGGCAAGGGAAGTTATAAAAAGGCCTTGAATGGATGGTGGATGGATGGATGAAATACAAGTCCTCTTCCTAACCCCAGTACCTTCTGCCCGACCCCTTCCTTCTAGTTTGTGCTCCACAAATGCGTTCTTCAGTATCCTCAGCCTCTCGGAATGGTAATGCCAGCTCCTCACATAGCAGTTGCATCTGTTTCCTAAGAGGTTTTCGTTTGTTTGTTTGTGTGGAGGGGGCTGACTCTTCTTTGCAGTGTGTGGGCTTCTCTGGTCAGGTGTATGTTCTGAGCCATGTGGGATCTTAGTTCCCTGATCAGAGATCAAACAATATCCCCTGCAGTGGAACTGCAGAGTCTTAACCTCTTGACTGTCAGGGAAGTCCCTCATGTGTACATTTTTAAGCATTTTTTCCTGGTTTGCAGAGTGGGCAGAGAATTTAGAGGCTATCTAGCCCTGAGCTGCTCTGACAAACGAGGAAACTGAGATCTGGAGAGGAAAAACCTCTCACACCAAGTGAAAGCCAGACAGTAACAGGATGGGGCAGGGGGGGTTTCTCTCCACCAGCCCACAAAGCCGCAGTGCCTTCAGACCTCTGTCCTGTAGTTTTCATGAAAGTGTAAAACACTCGCCACCAGCGACCGCACAGAAAGCGGTATTGGTGCACGGAACCATCCAATCACACATTCAGGCCTGCCAAGCAGGCTCCTTAGCCAAAGTGCTGAGTTTTAAGTAATTCAATTCACCCACCACCTTACAGTTGAGAGAAGAGGATGATGGTTCAGCCACACATCTGGACATCCACTGTGTCCCAGGCTCAGTGCCAGGAATGGGGCGCCACGGAGAAGAAACCCACAGGTCCCGGCCTGCAAAGAGGCCCACTGCCCGGGGAGAGGCAGACAGCCCGGTACTCAATCTGCAAGGTCAGGCCCTGGAGATGCTCATCAGCAAAGGACCTGGAGAATACACCTGGGAGCCTGAGCTGTCCTCCCAGGAGGGGCAAGGGTGATACTGGCTCCCCACTGGGCCTAAAAGAATGAGAGGTGAATCAGCCAGGGCCCTCCAATTAGACAGATTAGCAAACATCTTATATCTTGTGCACGCACACACATACACTAGTCCCCCTTATCAGAGAGGGATACATTCCAAGACGCCCAGTGGATGCCTAAAACTGCAGTCAGTACTGAACCTTATATAGGCTATATTTTTTTCCTATACAAATATCCCTATGATAAAATTTAACTTATAAAGTAGGCACAGTAAGAGATAAACAACAATAACTAATACTAAAATATAACAATTATAACAATTCACTGGGATAAAAGTTATGTGAATATGATCTCTCTTTCTCTCTGTCAAAATATTGTCTTATACTGTACTCATTCTTCCTGTGATGACATGCGATGATAAAATGCCTACACGAGATAAAGTGACTGAATGACATAGGCATTGAGATGTTATGTTAGGCTCCTACTGACCTGATGATGTGTCAGGAGGAGGGTCATCTGCTTTGGGTGGTCCTGGATCACTGAGCCAGGGACTCCCACGGAGACAGAGTGGGACAGCGTGAGATTTCATTATGCCACTTAGAATACCATGAAATGCAAAACTGGGGAATTGTGCCTTTCTAGAATTTTCCATTTAACATTTTTGGGCCACAGTTGAGCATGGGTAATTGAAACTGTGGAAAGTGAAACCACAGATGAGGGGAGAAACAAAGTAAAGTCGCTCAGTCGTGTCGGACTCTTTGCGACCCCATGGACTAAAGCCTACCAGGCTCCTCTATCCACGGAATTTTCCAGGCAACAGTACTGGAGTGGGTTGCCATTTCCTTCTCCAGGGAATCTTCCCAATCCAGGGATCGAACCCAGGTCTCCCGCATTGTAGGCAGACGCTTTACCATCTGAGTCACCAGGGAAGTCAATGATGAGGGGAGACTACTCTCTAAACATGTATAGATTGATTCATTATAGAAATTGGCTTACACAGTTTAAGGCCAAGAAGTCCTAGACTCTGCCATGTACAAGCCAGAGAATCAAGAAAGTCAGCAGTTCAAGTTCAAAGGCCCAAGAATCAGGAACACTGAAGTCCAAGGACAGGAGAAGATAGACATGCTAGCTCAAGAGAAAGAGCCAATTCTTCCTTCCTCCATCTTTCTGTTCTTAAGAAGTCCTAGACTCTGCCATGTACAAGCCAGAGAATCAAGAAAGTCAGCAGTTCAAGTTCAAAGGCCCAAGAATCAGGAACACTGAAGTCCAAGGACAGGAGAAGATAGACATGCTAGCTCAAGAGAAAGAGCCAATTCTTCCTTCCTCCATCTTTCTGTTCTACTCAAGCCCTCAGTGGACTAGCTGACGCCTCCCCACATTGCTGAGGACCATCTTCTTCACTCCATCCACTGAATCCAACGCTAATTTCTTTCAGAGACACCCTCACAGACATACCCATACATAATGTTTTACCAGCTACCTGGGCATCTCTTAGCCTTGTCACATAAAATTTAAAAATAAAATTTAATCTGACACATAAAATTAATCATCACAGATGAGATCTTACTAAGCATCATCCCGATTAGTTATTCTCTGAGGTCACTTTCAGAGTAACATTCCATCATCCACCCATTCGGGGGCTCTGTGCCTACCATCGTCGTAACTCTCTTCATTAACTCCCTAATAGGAGGGGGCATCCCAAAGAACAGCTAATATAGCAGAAACGGGCTAGGAGCTGCAGCAGACAAAAGCTGGGAAGCAATGCTGAGACTGGTAATGATGATGATTATAGTGATGCTAGTGATCATGATGGTGATGGTGATGATGAGGATAAGGATGATGTGGTTGAACTAGAGAGCCGGCAACTGTCCCAGGACAACACATGGAGGAAGGAGCTATGAGTGGGGGGAACACAGTGAGACCTTGACCCTGCTTGAGTGTCCTCGGTCCAGAGAACCTGGAATCCCTTACCTGTGCTACACTTTCCCCTCCCCTACTGCCACCAACAATACTGAAATAATTCCCAAATGCCTAAGTTTTCACTTTACAGCTAGCTCTGAGAACGATCAGCCAGGCCATATTGTTTTTAGGTCAGGTAATAGCGAAATGCCAAGAACATGTGCTAATAAAAAGCCGCAATCCTTTATCCTGTCTTTAGAGAGAAAGAAGAGGAAAACGCAATCCCCAGAGAAAAAGAAAACCTAAGTTTTGGCCAGCAAGAGAGCAGGGGCCTCAGCATCTGTTCCAGGCCTGCCTGTGCCTTTACTTACGGGGAGGAAGAAAGACCCCCAAATGAGCCAGAGCAGCCAGTACATCCTGCCCCCACCCTTGGAGGCTGTGCCAGGCTGCCCAGGCTGCGTCACCAGCGGTGGCACTAACCCCGGTCACTGAAGGATCTTTAATAAAGCCTGGCTCCTGCCACTGCCCCACACCCTGGGGAGGGCTGGGAGGGACAGGGAGGGTGAGCCTACCACCAGTCCTAGTCCTGTCCCCCTTCCCCTCGGGGGACACCGCCCCCCGCCCCCCCACAACTCAGCCACACCGGTAAATACAGAAAATTGCACAACGTTGTCACAATCATCTTGAAACCTAGGCGATTGATTCGGAGAGGTTCTCAATTCTCTAGAAACCCAGGCAATTGATTCGGAGAGGTTCTCACTTCCTCCAAAAGTAGATTACAGAGCAGAGAGGAGAGAGAGGATGGGAGTGACAGGGAAGGGTGGGGAGCTGCCGTCAATTCTGTTTTCTGGAAAAGTCCTGTTAAAGCACAGGAAGGAAGCAGAGACCTGAGCATTTTGCTGATGGAGGGAAAACGGCGCTGTGATCCATACCCATGGCTGCTCGGAACCACAGTCCTGCCCACATTGCCAGCAGTCCCTTTCAGCCCATCGGCACCCACCTGTCCAAACTAATAAATGCTTTCCAAGCGCCCCATGGGAAGAGAATTGGGAAGGCGTGTGTGTCTCCTAATGGCTGCGGAAGAACTCACACCCCTCCAAGTTCAGGGTCACTATGGCTGCATCAGGGACCCTGAGAGACTCTACTGAAGATGCAAGCTGGGACAATCCAACATGGCAGCTCCCCAAATGCCAAATCATGACACCCCTCCCACCCTGCGCACCCAGCTCCCTTCCACACACATTCACAGGCTCTCACATCATGTGCCTGGTGACCTCAGTCTGGGTCAAAATGTGCCTAATGAAACCAAATTTGGAAAAAAATCCTCAGTGCCAAGGAAAAACTGCAGCCTCCTCCATTTCTGCAGACAGGTGACCAGCCCGATGAAACAGGTCTTCTATATCCAGGCTTCATGAGATTGTCTGATGGGAGGCCCAGAACCCCTTCTTGTTCCTGAGTAAGTTCAGGCTCAGAAAGCCTCACTTGGCCAATAAACCACAGAGCAGAGACAGACCGGAACCCCCATCCACCTGACCCCACCCTGACCCCACCACCTGACCCCCACCCCTGGTCTTTCCCCTGGTATATTCCTGCAACAACCCTGATCTCTCAAGAAGAAACAAGACACCGCCACTGTCCACTGTGAAAGTTCTCCACATCAGTTGGGGAGCGAGACCACTTGTGACCTGGGGGTCTACACACCAGGCCCACGTGGACCCATACACACTGGGTGCACAATTTCCATGTCTCGGGCTGCACACTTGTAAAATGAAGTTTCCTTCTTCTGCTCCTTTCCTCAGAGAACAAAAATGATGCAAGAAGAAACTTCTGAAACGCACAAGGCGTGAAAACGCAAGTATTCCCTCCCTCCCCCAGGGCCTCCCTCCATCTACAGACCAAGAGACCTCTCTGCATGTCTCACACTTACACTGAATCACTCCTACCTGGTCAGCTGTGAACCAGGTATGAAGGAGTTTACATTGCTTGAGAGGCGATGGCAGGAAAAACTACAGGGCAGCCCCTAACTAGGAAATATGCGTGGAAAAGAAAGTAACTCTTGGTTCCTCTATTTTCTGATTTGGGCATTCTCCCTCCACATTTTCATTTCAAAAAATGGGTTTGATCCCACTTGCCTCACACGTACCTGCTGAAGTAATCCAGTGCAGCAGGGCCTCACAGCACAATGGCACATACTGTATTTGTTTTACTATTCATATTTATTTACTTATTGTTGGCTGCACTGGGTCTCCACTGCTGTGCACAGCGTGGGAAGGTGGCCTTTCTGTAGTTGTGGAGAGTGGAGGCTACTCTCTAGTCCCGGTGCTTAGGCTTCTGATTGCAATGGCTTCTCTTGCAGCACAGCGCAGGCTCTAGGGCACACGGGCCTCAGCAATTGCAGCACGCTGGCTCAGTAGTTGTGGCTTGTGGCCTTAGCGGCCCGGTGCAGGGGCGATCTTCCCAGACCAGGGATCGAACCAGTGTCCGCTGCATTGGAGGGCAGATTCGTAATGACTGGACAACCAGGGAAGGCCACCCTGTACTTTAAATTCCAATTCCTTGCTGGATACTCAGGAGTTCACACAAGAAACTTAAGGGAGGCAACTTCATTTAGGCCAGTCAACATGCTCTGGGCCCCCCAGGTGCCCGGTGCTGTGCTAGGTGACAGATAAGGGGCCAGTGAGACCTGAGGCTCCTTCCAAGAGCTTGCCAACTCCCAGGGAGAGAGCACTGGCTCCTTCAGAAGCCAATTCTAGTTGGAAGACTCCAAGAAGGCCTCCCGGAAGAGGCCTTCAAACCAGGTCTACTAAGTAGGGAAGAAAAGGCAAATCAAGAGACAGAAAGCCAGAGGATGACTGCCCCGGGACCAGGGGTGGGAACAGGGAGTGACAGCTTATGGGCAGGAGGGAGCCTTCCGGGCAAGGGAGACATTCTAAAACTGGGTTGTGGTAGCCGTTGCACAACTCTGTAAGTTTACTTAAAAGTATCAAATAATACATGATTTTTGGCTGTGCAGTGAGGCTTGTGGGTTCTTTAGTTCCCCAACCAGGGAGTAAATCCTTGCCCTTGGCAGTGAAACATGCAGTCCTAACCACTGGACCACTGGGGAAGTCCCATCAAACAATACACTTTAAATGGGTACCCTTTACAGTATGTAAATTACACTTCAGTAAAGTCATTAATAACTACCTATATATAGAAAACTATAAAACACTGGTGAAATAAATCAAAGAGGACACTAATAGATGGAGAAATATACCATGTTCATGGATCAGAAGAATCAATATAGTGAAAATGAGTATACTACCCAAAGCAATCTATAGATTCAATGCAATCCTTATCAAGCTACCAACGGTATTTTTCACAGAGCTAGAACAAATAATTTCACAATTTGTATGGAAATACAAGAAAAACTCGAATAGCCAAAGCAATCTTGAGAGAGAAGAATGGAACTGGAGGAATCAACCTGTCTGACTTCAGGCTCTACTACAAAGCTACAGTCATCAAAACAGTATGGTACTGGCACAAAGACAGAAATATAGATCAATGGAACAAAATAGAAAGCCCAGAGATAAACCCACACACCTATGGACACCTTATCTTTGACAAAAGAGGCAAGAATATACAAGGGAGAAAAGACAATCTCTTTAACAAGTAGTGCTGGGAAAACTGGTCAACCACTTGTAAGAGAATGAAACTAGAACACTTTCTAACACCACACACAAAAATAAGATCTAAACGTAAGATCAGAAACTGTAAAACTCTTAGAGGAGAAAACAGGCAAAACACTCTCTGACATAAATCACAGCAGGATCCTCTATGACCCACCTCCCAGAATATTGGAAATAAAAGCAAAAATAAACAAATGGGACCTAATTAAAATTAAAAGCTTCTGCACAACAAAAGAAACTATAAGCAAGGTGAAAAGACAGTCTTCAGAATGGGAGAAAATAATAGCAAATGAAGCAACTGACAAACAACTAATCTCAAAAATATACAAGCAACTTATACAGCTCAATTCCAGAAAAATAAACGACCCAATCAAAAAATGGGCCAAAGAACTAAATAGACATTTCTCCAAAGAAGACATACGGATGGCTAACAAACACATGAAAAGATGCTCAACGTCACTCATTATCAGAGAAATGCAAATCAAGACCACAATGA
>SJYX01022910.1:0-69893 GCA_006410675.1 Oreotragus oreotragus
CAGAAATGCAAAATCTTAGTCCCAAACCAAAGCTCTAGAATCCGGATCTGCTTTTCTTTTTAACCATGCAATGAAACATTTATTAACATTTTGAACAGGTTCAGATATTACTGAAACTGGTAATTTCTAAACTTAAATTGGGACAAATGGCTAGAGTGAAGAATGATGCCACCGTTGGGCATTATGAATGCACATCTGAAGAATTAATGGCCACCCTTCAGATGAAGAATAAGGTACAGGGTCGACTCTTTCTGGATGTTGTAATCAGAAAGAACGAGCCCATCTTCCAGCTGGGCATTTGTATTTTTCAAAAAACTCCAAGATCATTCTGGTGTGCATCTGAATTTTAAGTATTGATTATAGGTTTTTCTATTAAATGATACTGTTAGTGAAATAAAATTCTATTATTTTCTGTTGACCAATCATGATACAGTGATACTAAGTGAATAATAGTTACCTGTTCACAGTAGTAAAAGATGTTTACCAGTTTTCACAATCAAAAGCCAAACAAAAAAATAAAAGATAATTACAATTGCAAACCAAAATGGAAGCATGATACAATTTGGGAGGTCAAGTAGAGTGATGTGGTAAGTGGGAGTGCACACGTGCACATGTTTTCCTCCACCCAGCCAATCTGTCTCTTGATTGGTGCATTTCATCCATTTACTTTTAAGGTAATTATCCATATGTATGATCCCATTACCACTTTCTTAATTGTTTGGGTTTATTTTGTGTACATCTTTTCCTTCTCTCGTGTTTCCTATCTAGAAAAGATCCTTTAGCATTTATTGTAAAGTTGGTTTGGTGGTGCTGAATTCTTTTAACTTGTGCNTTCATCCATTTACTTTTAAGGTAATTATCCATATGTATGATCCCATTACCACTTTCTTAATTGTTTGGGTTTATTTTGTGTACATCTTTTCCTTCTCTCGTGTTTCCTATCTAGAAAAGATCCTTTAGCATTTATTGTAAAGTTGGTTTGGTGGTGCTGAATTCTTTTAACTTGTGCTTGTCTGAAAAGCACAATCTGAATGAGAATTTCTCCGTCTAATCTGAATGAGAATCTCGCTGGGTAGAGGGTTCTTGGTTGTAGGTTAAGATAAAACATTAAAAGCAACAAGGGAAAAATGAGGAGTAACATGCAAGGAAAATCGCATAAGGCTATCAGCTGATTTTTCAACAGAAACGCTGCAAGTCAGAAGAGAATGGCATGATACATTTAAAGTGATGAAGAGGGAGAACCTACAACCAAGAATCTGCATTTTAACCAGGTCCCCAGATGATCTGAGATGCACTGGTCTGTTCTTCTTATTCTTTTTTTATTTTATTTTTCATTTAGGGCTGTGCTGTGTAGCTTGTGGGGGCTTAGTTGTCTGACCAGTATTGAATCTGTTCCCTCAGCAGTGAAAGCGTGGGTCTTAACCACTGGACTGCCAGGGAAAGTCTCACTAGTCTGCTGTAATGCTCCGTCAAACAGGCTTCAGCTATGGGCTCCACCTGGGTTGTTTTCCAGTTTCTGTTTGTTTAAACCACAGAGTGCATATTGATACCACTCACCTTTATGCTTGTACAAAGGGCTCTGTCTTTTGTTCCTCATTTGTTCTATTTTCCACTTCATTTAGGACATAAACAATGTAATTTGAAAAGAAAACTTGTGATCTCTCTGGGAGCTGAATTTTCTCAGCCAGGATATTTATAGAATAAGAGACACCAGTGTTCCATGCGCCCTCTGTTTCAGCTTCTGATGGTTTTGTTGCTAATAAGTGCCCTTCCCTTGGTGTTTGAGCATCTCAAGTGTTCTTGCTGAGGCAGCAAGGAAAATGCAATTCTGTGCTTGTGCAGGATGTCTTCCTGGTAATGAGTATGATGCTAAGCCCCTGTGCCTCTCAGCATTTATCAAATATGGACACAAGCTTCAAGAACAACAAGAGAACTTGGACCGCTAGGGTCTGAACTCAGCCCGGCGAGCTCACTGGGGGATCCCGGTAAGCTGTCTCTGGTCACGTGGCAGTTCCCTGCTACTTTCTCTCTCTTTCCATTGTTCGTCTGTTCTTCTATAAGCCAGCTTTGTGAACTATTTTGGTCCCCCATCTATGTACTCTGCCCCTTGGAATAACAGAATGAGTACCATTCTGAATCTCAGGAGGCTTTTAGATACCATGCCTGCTAACATTGCAGGTTTCCAATAAATGTTACATCATTTACAACATCTTTCTGTTGTTATTAATAATTAGAGATAGGATTTTGAGGTACTATTTAACTCTTTCAGCTTGCATTTTCCTTATCAAAATAAGACTTAGACTGAAAAGACTGTCTCTATACAGAGAGTTCATGCTTTTCTGGATGGCCTATCTTAAGAGAAGCATCCCTTGGACTCTGACTTTTGATGGGAGTAATCTCATGCCATTTTGTGTCATGGGATGCTGAGGGAAGGTGAACAAGGCTCCCTGTTTCTCAGCACTGGGACCCCTCATCTACTGTATATCCTACGCTTCTTCATAAAGTTTTTTATTGAGAAAAATTTCCAAGCTCTTAAAAAACAAGTGTGATCCTATAAGACATAAAAACAATCGATAGTGCACAGCACACCAATGTCACTCTAACAGGAAGTAATAAAGTACATTTTGTCTATGACCTTCTAGGTTTCACTTGTGCAGTGACAAAAACCAGAGACGCATGGCTCCTAAAAATATATTGCGTGGGTAAAGCCACTGGAAACCTGTACACGTTTATTCTCTGGATTTGGAGATTTCTTCTTTTTTTTTTTTTTCTATTCAGATTTTATTTTTAAAGTTACTGCCTTGAAGATTTCTCATGATGACTTTTCTCTCAGGGGTCTTTCTCTGATTTTGAGCTTGTAAATGGTTATGTTTTATGCCAGTCAATCATGAAGTCATCCCAAGCTATAAGCACTTAAGCCTCTGTGGTTGGATGAGATATCTTCATGCCAGTATCATTTTATGAATTATTTTTTAACTATTATCATCTATTAAATACCCCTTTGGAGTCTTTGCTTTTGCTCAGCTCTCACTGTAGAGTTAAGAAGATATGTTTCTAATCTATTTGTTCTGCCAAGCATTCAATGCCCTGTGATTAAAAAACCAAGCAATTATTTATCAAGAGTTTCTCTGTCAACATTGTGGGTCATTCTTTAAGTCTCTAGTATGTGCTGTATTTTCACATTTGTTTTATTGATGGGGATGTAAATGGAAGAGCAGTTAAACTCCAGATCTTGAATTAAGAAAAGAGACCAGGACTTGAAATTTGGAGTTTCATTCCCTGTCTTACCATGATATGATCCATTTTCATGTAATATCACCTGCCACCTATAGATTCAGCGTGTGTTGCCTGAAGACTTTAGCACTCATTCTTCTCAGCAGTCTGGGGACAAAGATCTGTCCACACCCTGAGCAAACTCTTACCCCCCAGCACATTCTCCTTTACTTTTATTGTATATTGAACTACGATTGATTTACATTGTTGTTAGTTTCAGGTGTACAGCAAAGTGATTTCAGTTACAGATATTCTTTTTTTCTAGTTCTTTTCCCATTTACATTATTACGGAATATTGAGCAGGGTTCTCTGTACTCTACATTAGGGCCTTGTTGATTGTCTATTTTACGTAGAGTTGTTTGTGTCTGTTAATCCCAGCCTCCTAATTTATCCTTCCCATCTTTCCTGTTTGGCCACCAAAAGTCTATTTTCTAAGTCTATGAGTCTGCTTTATAAATAACCTAATTAATATCAATTTTTTGATTCCACCTATAAGTGACATCGTATGATCCTTTCTTTCTCTGACTTACTTCACTAAGTATGAATATCTCTAGGTTCATTTGTATTGCTGCCAATGAATTATTTCATTTTTTAATAGCAAGCTCACATTCCACTATATATATGAACCATATCTTCTTTATCCACTCATCTGTCAATGGACATTTAGGTTGCTTCCCTGTCTTGGCTATTTTAAATAGCAGCACATTCTATTTTTAAAGCCAATTATCCTTAAAGTCAGAAATCTGCAGTTTCTGCAGACAAAAAGGAAAGTCTGGCTGGATCCTTTTTCTCCCAAAGTGGGTAACTAAGAAATGGCTGGAGTGAAACAAAGCCATGGGTTTGCCTCATTCTTTTATGAAATATCTCACTTTGTAAAGCATGTAAGTTCATACTCCACAATAGGGAAAAAGCAGCACAAATGTTGTCTTTCTTATAGACATGTCATAGGTGGGAAATGACCCACATCTATTCAATATAAAGAACATGTTTTCTAAAGTTCCTCTGCACCTTGAATTTGCATTAAGAGATTTTAGATGGTTAATTTCAGATTTATAGATTTTTGCTAGGATGAGTTTAATTTTTTAGATCATGAAGAAATTTAGCAGTGGGAATTTAGAAGAACTTATTTCAAATAATCTAGGTGGTGACAAATTAATTATATCTTAAACAAGTTTTGCTTATCCATCAGCCTTCAAGAATGTTGACATATTATTCACTCATACTATATGTCTTCAGGAAAACTTGGTGAAGAACTATAATACTTTAATTAGTTAAAAGTTTTTTTTGATGAGAGGGATTATTGGTTCATTGGAAGTATTGGAAGAAAGGAAAGCCAGGCACAAATTGAGAAAATAAAAGCCCAGGCAACATGGTGATGTATGTTGGCAGCTGGTTTTATGGAAACTGCCCAACTGAAATAACAAAGGTGTATTTTATTCCTATGAATGAAATTGACTGCAAATAATGAAGTAGTTTAGCACACAACATGCAAGATCTTTTACCTAGCAGTTCCCTCTTAGGGACATTCCATGGTTTGATAAAGGGGTTCATGTGTTTTTGCTAACTTTCCATAGGGATTTTTAGAGAAATTTTGAATATAAACAATAAAACAAACCTTCTTTTTTCAGCACAGATATTTGTCTTATAGATGGCGATGAGAATATCCTGATTTTACAAATGTCGCTTAAAGATTGCATTCATCTTGACAATTTATTCTCACTACTGTAAACATATTACTCTGTAATCTCNCTTTTTTCAGCACAGATATTTGTCTTATAGATGGCGATGAGAATATCCTGATTTTACAAATGTCGCTTAAAGATTGCATTCATCTTGACAATTTATTCTCACTACTGTAAACATATTACTCTGTAATCTCATTCACTGAGTCTTAAAATCACTTGCATTAAAAGTGTTCTCCTACATGCCACTGTTAAAGTTCTTTGGTTAAAGAGGAAATAATTGCCATCTTCGTTTTGCCCTTTGGCTATGCAGTTCTTCTAGTTAAATTTTTCTACCCTCTGGAAATAGTTGAAAATTCGGGATCATGGCATGTCCTCAGATCTGGAGTCATCAGAGCTGAACTTTGACAAATTCGGTCTACATAATGGTTGTTTCCACAAGTTTTCCCTTGATGCCAAAGCATTTGCATTTGCTAGGGAAAAGCATTTCCCTAGTCAGAAGCATTTGTGATGCCATACAATAGAGGCATAGCTAACAAGGCACTTAAGTATGAGATCAGTGGTTGATGTCATTGCTCTTTTATTGTGACTAAATAGCAATCTTCTTGGGCTCCAAAATCACTGCATATGGTGACTGTAGCCATGAAATTAAAAGACACTTGTTCCTTGGAAAGAAAGGTAAGATAAACCAAGACAGCGTATAAAAAGCAGAGACATCACTTTGTCAACAAAAGCTCCATCTAGTCAAAGCTACTGTTTCTCCAGCAGTCAGCTATGGATGTGAGAGTTGGACCATAAAGAAGGCTGAGCGCTGAAGAACGGATGCTTCTGTCGCTTAAAGATTGCATTCATCTTGACAATTTATTCTCACTACTGTAAACATATTACTCTGTAATCTCTTTTACTGAATCTTAAAATCACTTGCATTAAAAGTGTTCTCCTACATGCCACTGTTAAAGTTCTTTGGTTAAAGAGAAACTAACTGCCATCTCTAGTAAGTTCATTTTGCCCTTTGGGTATGCAGTTCTTCTAGTTAACTTTTTCTACCCTCTGGAAATAGTTGAAAATTCGGGATCATGGCATATCCTCAGACCTGGAGTCCTCAGAGCTGAACTTTGACAATTCAGTCTATAATGGAGGGATTGGGGGCAGGAGGAGAAGGGGACAACCGAGGATGAGATGGCTGGATGGCATCACGGACTCGATGGACGTGAGTCTGAGTGAACTCCGGGAGATGGTGATGGATGGGGAGGCCTGGCGTGCTGCGATTCATGGGGTTGCAAAGAGTCGGACACGACTGAGCGACTGAACTGAACTGAACTGAATGGTTGTTTCCACAAGTTTTCCCTTGATGCAGAAGTATTTGCATTTGCTAGGGAAAAGCATTTCCCTAGTCAGAAGCATTTGTGATGCCATACAATGTATACATAGCTAATAAGGCACTTAAGTATGAGATCAGTGGTTGATGTCATTGCTCTTTTGTTTTGTTTCCACAAGTTTTCCCTTGATGCAGAAGTATTTGCATTTGCTAGGGAAAAGCATTTCCCTAGTCAGAAGCATTTGTGATGCCATACAATGTATACATAGCTAATAAGGCACTTAAGTATGAGATCAGTGGTTGATGTCATTGCTCTTTTGTTGTGAATAAATAGCAATCTTCTTGGGCTCCAAAATCACTGCATATGGTGACTGTAGCCATGAAATTAAAAGACTTGTTCCTTGGAAAGAAAGGTAAGATAAACCAAGACAGTGTATAAAAAGCAGAGACATCACTTTGTCAACAAAAGCTCCATCTAGTCAGAGCTACCGTTTTTCCAGCAGTCAGCTATGGATGTGAGAGTTGGACCATAAAGAAGGCTGAGCGCTGAAGAACGGATGCTTCTAGATCTTTCCATTTGTTTCTGTCATTTCCTATATCTGTCATGAATTGTAGCTTTCAGGATACAAGTCTTTTACTTCTTTAGTTAGATTTATTCTTAGGTGTTTTATTCTTTTTGATGTGGTTGTAAATGGGACAGTTTTTTAAATTTCTCTTTCTGTTAGTTCCTTTTACATAAACACAACAGAGTTACATATGTATTAATTTTTCGTCCTGCAGTTTACTGAAAACGTTTATTCTTTCTAATAGTTGTTGGTCTGTGCTTAGGATTTTCTATATATAGTATCATATCATCTGCAAACAGCAGCAGTTTTACTTCTTCCTTTTCAATTTGGATTCCTTTTATTTCTTTTTCTTTTCTGATTGCTAGGACTTCCAATATTATGTGGGATAAAGGTAGCAAGAGTGGTCATCATTGGCTTGTCCCTTATCTCAGAAGAAATTCTTTCAGCTTGTCACTTTTGAGTGTGATGTTACCTATGGGCTTTTTTTTTATATGGGCTTTAATATGTTGAGATATTTTCCCTATGTGGGGCTTCCCTGGTGACTCAGACAGTAAAGAATCTACCCATAGTGCAGGAGACCTGGACTTGATCCCTGAGTCTGAAAGATCCCATGGAGAAGGAAATGGCTACCCATTCCAGTATTCTTGCCTAGAGAACTCCATGGACAGAGATCTAGGTGAGCTATACAGTCCATAGGGTTGCAAAGAGTCAGACATGACTGAGCAGGTACCAGTTATACTTTTCATGTTTCCTGTGTACTTATTTTGTAAAAAGTTTTTATCATCAATGGATGCTTTTTTCAAAAGCTTTCCTGTATCTATTGAGATGCTAATGCAGTTTCCACCTGCAATTTGTTAATATAATGTATTACATTGATTTGTAGATATTGAAATATCCTTGCAACTCTGGGATAAATCCCAGTCGATCATGCTGTATGATCCTTTTACGGTATTGCCGAATTTGGTTTGCTGATATTTTGCAACTCTGTTAGTGATATTGGTGTGTGTATGTATGTGCTGTCTTTTGATGTCTTTGTCTGGTTTTGGTATCAAGATGATTCTGACTTTATAGACCAAGTTTGAAAGCATTCCTTCCTATTGTTTTTTTTTGGGGGGGGGTAATATTTTGAGAAGTATAGGGGTTAATTGCTTAAATATTTCATAGAATCCACCTATGAAACTGTCTGGTCCTAGACTTTTGTGTGTTAGAAGTTTTTGATTATTGATTCAATTTCATTCATACTAATTGTTCTGTTCATATTTTCTATTTCTACCGGTTCAGTCTTGGGAGAGTGTATGTTTCTAGGAATTTATCCATCTCTTCTAAGTTGTCCATTTCTTGGCTGACTATTTTTTGTGGAACTCAAAGTTTAAATTTTGAAGATTTAAGATTAAATGAAAATTTAACCTTAATCAACATCCCACTAGAGATGGATGCTGAGTATTTTGTGGCCATTATCCAGGGAATGTGTTCCATTCTCTTGCTACTCAAAGTGTGGTCTAAAAACCAGAAGTCTCAGCATCATCCAGGACAGAAATGCAAAATCTTAGTCCCAAACCAAAGCTCTAGAATCCGGATCTGCTTTTCTTTTTAACCATGCAATGAAACATTTATTAACATTTTGAACAGGTTCAGATATTACTGAAACTGGTAATTTCTAAACTTAAATTGGGACAAATGGCTAGAGTGAAGAGTGATGCCACCGTTGGGCATTATGAATGCACATCTGAAGAATTAATGGCCACCCTTCAGATGAAGAATAAGGTACAGGGTCGACTCTTTCTGGATGTTGTAATCAGAAAGAACGAGCCCATCTTCCAGCTGGGCATTTGTATTTTTCAAAAAACTCCAAGATCATTCTGGTGTGCATCTGAATTTTAAGTATTGATTATAGGTTTTTCTATTAAATGATACTGTTAGTGAAATAAAATTCTATTATTTTCTGTTGACCAATCATGATACAGTGATACTAAGTGAATAATAGTTACCTGTTCACAGTAGTAAAAGATGTTTACCAGTTTTCACAATCAAAAGCCAAACAAAAAAATAAAAGATAATTACAATTGCAAACCAAAATGGAAGCATGATACAATTTGGGAGGTCAAGTAGAGTGATGTGGTAAGTGGGAGTGCACACGTGCACATGTTTTCCTCCACCCAGCCAATCTGTCTCTTGATTGGTGCATTTCATCCATTTACTTTTAAGGTAATTATCCATATGTATGATCCCATTACCACTTTCTTAATTGTTTGGGTTTATTTTGTGTACATCTTTTCCTTCTCTCGTGTTTCCTATCTAGAAAAGATCCTTTAGCATTTATTGTAAAGTTGGTTTGGTGGTGCTGAATTCTTTTAACTTGTGCTTGTCTGAAAAGCACAATCTGAATGAGAATTTCTCCGTCTAATCTGAATGAGAATCTCGCTGGGTAGAGGGTTCTTGGTTGTAGGTTAAGATAAAACATTAAAAGCAACAAGGGAAAAATGAGGAGTAACATGCAAGGAAAATCGCATAAGGCTATCAGCTGATTTTTCAACAGAAACGCTGCAAGTCAGAAGAGAATGGCATGATACATTTAAAGTGATGAAGAGGGAGAACCTACAACCAAGAATCTGCATTTTAACCAGGTCCCCAGATGATCTGAGATGCACTGGTCTGTTCTTCTTATTCTTTTTTTATTTTATTTTTCATTTAGGGCTGTGCTGTGTAGCTTGTGGGGGCTTAGTTGTCTGACCAGTATTGAATCTGTTCCCTCAGCAGTGAAAGCGTGGGTCTTAACCACTGGACTGCCAGGGAAAGTCTCACTAGTCTGCTGTAATGCTCCGTCAAACAGGCTTCAGCTATGGGCTCCACCTGGGTTGTTTTCCAGTTTCTGTTTGTTTAAACCACAGAGTGCATATTGATACCACTCACCTTTATGCTTGTACAAAGGGCTCTGTCTTTTGTTCCTCATTTGTTCTATTTTCCACTTCATTTAGGACATAAACAATGTAATTTGAAAAGAAAACTTGTGATCTCTCTGGGAGCTGAATTTTCTCAGCCAGGATATTTATAGAATAAGAGACACCAGTGTTCCATGCGCCCTCTGTTTCAGCTTCTGATGGTTTTGTTGCTAATAAGTGCCCTTCCCTTGGTGTTTGAGCATCTCAAGTGTTCTTGCTGAGGCAGCAAGGAAAATGCAATTCTGTGCTTGTGCAGGATGTCTTCCTGGTAATGAGTATGATGCTAAGCCCCTGTGCCTCTCAGCATTTATCAAATATGGACACAAGCTTCAAGAACAACAAGAGAACTTGGACCGCTAGGGTCTGAACTCAGCCCGGCGAGCTCACTGGGGGATCCCGGTAAGCTGTCTCTGGTCACGTGGCAGTTCCCTGCTACTTTCTCTCTCTTTCCATTGTTCGTCTGTTCTTCTATAAGCCAGCTTTGTGAACTATTTTGGTCCCCCATCTATGTACTCTGCCCCTTGGAATAACAGAATGAGTACCATTCTGAATCTCAGGAGGCTTTTAGATACCATGCCTGCTAACATTGCAGGTTTCCAATAAATGTTACATCATTTACAACATCTTTCTGTTGTTATTAATAATTAGAGATAGGATTTTGAGGTACTATTTAACTCTTTCAGCTTGCATTTTCCTTATCAAAATAAGACTTAGACTGAAAAGACTGTCTCTATACAGAGAGTTCATGCTTTTCTGGATGGCCTATCTTAAGAGAAGCATCCCTTGGACTCTGACTTTTGATGGGAGTAATCTCATGCCATTTTGTGTCATGGGATGCTGAGGGAAGGTGAACAAGGCTCCCTGTTTCTCAGCACTGGGACCCCTCATCTACTGTATATCCTACGCTTCTTCATAAAGTTTTTTATTGAGAAAAATTTCCAAGCTCTTAAAAAACAAGTGTGATCCTATAAGACATAAAAACAATCGATAGTGCACAGCACACCAATGTCACTCTAACAGGAAGTAATAAAGTACATTTTGTCTATGACCTTCTAGGTTTCACTTGTGCAGTGACAAAAACCAGAGACGCATGGCTCCTAAAAATATATTGCGTGGGTAAAGCCACTGGAAACCTGTACACGTTTATTCTCTGGATTTGGAGATTTCTATTCAGATTTTATTTTTAAAGTTACTGCCTTGAAGATTTCTCATGATGACTTTTCTCTCAGGGGTCTTTCTCTGATTTTGAGCTTGTAAATGGTTATGTTTTATGCCAGTCAATCATGAAGTCATCCCAAGCTATAAGCACTTAAGCCTCTGTGGTTGGATGAGATATCTTCATGCCAGTATCATTTTATGAATTATTTTTTAACTATTATCATCTATTAAATACCCCTTTGGAGTCTTTGCTTTTGCTCAGCTCTCACTGTAGAGTTAAGAAGATATGTTTCTAATCTATTTGTTCTGCCAAGCATTCAATGCCCTGTGATTAAAAAACCAAGCAATTATTTATCAAGAGTTTCTCTGTCAACATTGTGGGTCATTCTTTAAGTCTCTAGTATGTGCTGTATTTTCACATTTGTTTTATTGATGGGGATGTAAATGGAAGAGCAGTTAAACTCCAGATCTTGAATTAAGAAAAGAGACCAGGACTTGAAATTTGGAGTTTCATTCCCTGTCTTACCATGATATGATCCATTTTCATGTAATATCACCTGCCACCTATAGATTCAGCGTGTGTTGCCTGAAGACTTTAGCACTCATTCTTCTCAGCAGTCTGGGGACAAAGATCTGTCCACACCCTGAGCAAACTCTTACCCCCCAGCACATTCTCCTTTACTTTTATTGTATATTGAACTACGATTGATTTACATTGTTGTTAGTTTCAGGTGTACAGCAAAGTGATTTCAGTTACAGATATTCTTTTTTTCTAGTTCTTTTCCCATTTACATTATTACGGAATATTGAGCAGGGTTCTCTGTACTCTACATTAGGGCCTTGTTGATTGTCTATTTTACGTAGAGTTGTTTGTGTCTGTTAATCCCAGCCTCCTAATTTATCCTTCCCATCTTTCCTGTTTGGCCACCAAAAGTCTATTTTCTAAGTCTATGAGTCTGCTTTATAAATAACCTAATTAATATCAATTTTTTGATTCCACCTGTAAGTGACATCGTATGATCCTTTCTTTCTCTGACTTACTTCACTAAGTATGAATATCTCTAGGTTCATTTGTATTGCTGCCAATGAATTATTTCATTTTTTAATAGCAAGCTCACATTCCACTATATATATGAACCATATCTTCTTTATCCACTCATCTGTCAATGGACATTTAGGTTGCTTCCCTGTCTTGGCTATTTTAAATAGCAGCACATTCTATTTTTAAAGCCAATTATCCTTAAAGTCAGAAATCTGCAGTTTCTGCAGACAAAAAGGAAAGTCTGGCTGGATCCTTTTTCTCCCAAAGTGGGTAACTAAGAAATGGCTGGAGTGAAACAAAGCCATGGGTTTGCCTCATTCTTTTATGAACTATCTCACTTTGTAAAGTATGTAAGTTCATACTCCACAATAGGGAAAAAGCAGCACAAATGTTGTCTTTCTTATAGACATGTCATAGGTGGGAAATGACCCACATCTATTCAATATAAAGAACATGTTTTCTAAAGTTCCTCTGCACCTTGAATTTGCATTAAGAGATTTTAGATGGTTAATTTCAGATTTATAGATTTTTGCTAGGATGAGTTTAATTTTTTAGATCATGAAGAAATTTAGCAGTGGGAATTTAGAAGAACTTATTTCAAATAATCTAGGTGGTGACAAATTAATTATATCTTAAACAAGTTTTGCTTATCCATCAGCCTTCAAGAATGTTGACATATTATTCACTCATACTATATGTCTTCAGGAAAACTTGGTGAAGAACTATAATACTTTAATTAGTTAAAAGTTTTTTTTGATGAGAGGGATTATTGGTTCAATGGAAGTATTGGAAGAAAGGAAAGCCAGGCACAAATTGAGAAAATAAAAGCCCAGGCAACATGGTGATGTATGTTGGCAGCTGGTTTTATGGAAACTGCCCAACTGAAATAACAAAGGTGTATTTTATTCCTATGAATGAAATTGACTGCAAATAATGCAGTAGTTTAGCACACAACATGCAAGATCTTTTACCTAGCAGTTCCCTCTTAGGGACATTCCATGGTTTGATAAAGGGGTTCATGTGTTTTTGCTAACTTTCCATAGGGATTTTTAGAGAAATTTTGAATATAAACAATAAAACAAACCTTCTTTTTTCAGCACAGATATTTGTCTTATAGATGGCGATGAGAATATCCTGATTTTACAAATGTCGCTTAAAGATTGCATTCATCTTGACAATTTATTCTCACTACTGTAAACATATTACTCTGTAATCTCATTCACTGAGTCTTAAAATCACTTGCATTAAAAGTGTTCTCCTACATGCCACTGTTAAAGTTCTTTGGTTAAAGAGGAAATAATTGCCATCTTCGTTTTGCCCTTTGGCTATGCAGTTCTTCTAGTTAAATTTTTCTACCCTCTGGAAATAGTTGAAAATTCGGGATCATGGCATGTCCTCAGATCTGGAGTCATCAGAGCTGAACTTTGACAAATTCGGTCTACATAATGGTTGTTTCCACAAGTTTTCCCTTGATGCCAAAGCATTTGCATTTGCTAGGGAAAAGCATTTCCCTAGTCAGAAGCATTTGTGATGCCATACAATAGAGGCATAGCTAACAAGGCACTTAAGTATGAGATCAGTGGTTGATGTCATTGCTCTTTTATTGTGACTAAATAGCAATCTTCTTGGGCTCCAAAATCACTGCATATGGTGACTGTAGCCATGAAATTAAAAGACACTTGTTCCTTGGAAAGAAAGGTAAGATAAACCAAGACAGCGTATAAAAAGCAGAGACATCACTTTGTCAACAAAAGCTCCATCTAGTCAAAGCTACTGTTTCTCCAGCAGTCAGCTATGGATGTGAGAGTTGGACCATAAAGAAGGCTGAGCGCTGAAGAACGGATGCTTCTGAACTGTGATCCCGGAGAAAAAACTTGAGAGTCCCTTGGACTGAAAGGAGATCAAACCAGTCAATCCTAAAGGAAATCAACTCTGAATATTCAGGGGAAAGACTGATGCTGAAGCTCCAATACTTCCCTCCCCTGATGCAAAGAACTGACTCATTGGAAAAGACCCTGATACCAGGAAAGAGTGAAAGCAAAATTAGAAAGGGGTGGCAGAGGATGAGATGATTAGGTAGTATCACTGACTCAATGGATATGAATTTGAGCAAGCTCTGGGAAATAGTAGAGGAAAAGGAGTCTGCCATGCGGCACCCCATGGGATCAAAAAGTCAGAAACAACTTAGCAACTGAACAACAACGAAAGGAGCAATTGAGTTGGAACTGATCAAGAAGTATCCAGTGTGGTGGATTTGGTTTGCATGATCCATCTCATGGACTGATTTAAAATTCAAGCAAGGATTCTATAAATTTATTTCTCCCAGAAGAGTAAAGTGATCTTCTTCTGGTCTATATGTAGCCTATGGGTTTAATGTATCAGCAATATTTGATTATGAAACCTTTGAGAATAAGTAACAAATAGCTGCTCTATTAGTCTCCAAAGTGTATAATCTTATTCCTCTTTAATTCTCATGTGAAGTTTGGAATTACTGCAGATTAGCTATTTACATATAGACTACCAAGGAATGACCTGTGAACAAGTGGGAGCAAAAACACCGGAACAGTTAACATTGTTGGTTTCTCTCTGATTTATATTGCTTTTCCTAAAATGGAATGTCTGGGACTGGCAATGCCATGAATATCTTGGTAGGCATGCACACGCATGAAGTAGGATCCAGGCAGTCATTATGTTAATCTCATTAACAGAAAGTATGGTGTTAGGAAAAAATCTTGGTGTGTGTGTGTGCTTCAACAACCGAGTGTCTTAAAATTTAAAGTATGCAGGATCAGCATATTTAATTTTTCAGACTAGCCATTGAAAAATGAAATTCTTCCAGGATTACTGACTGATTATTAATATCACCTCTCTACTTCTCTCAGCATCTGCGCCTCGTGTTGCGTCAGTTTTGTTATAGTTACATGTTTGATTCTGATAGCCACTGATTTGGAACATATGCTGGTGTAACTGTGCCATGATCTCTGTTATGCTTCACCAGTATAACCTTGCAAGGGCGTAGGACATCTTGGAGCCCTTTCAGAAGAGCATTCTAGCCTTATCCGTTAGGGGCTGCCCAGCAGTGCTGCAGAAATGAGTTGCATGCTACAAGCAGCCCAGGGAGTGTGTGATTGATGTGTTTTCTGGATTCATTACGTCACCGGGATGCCACTCTGAATTGCCATAGAAAGAGAGAAAAATGCATCCTCATGTCCTGCATCCCTGTCTCTCTCACGACTTAGGATGAACACAGAGCTTCTCTCTTGAATCCAGGTGATGACCAGAATAGGAGAATTGGGCAGGACTCAAAGGTCAGGTATCTCAGATTCAGTTTGAAATGACTTTAAAGGGAAAGTGCTAACACTCACTTTCATAACTTGTAGGTTCCTGAAAAGAATATTCATCTTTGTCAGTTGGGACTACTATAACAAAAGTACCATAGACTGGGTGGCTTAAACAACCAGCTTTTATTTTGTGCATTTCTAGAGGCTGGAAAGCCCAGGATCGGGATGCTGGGGGCTTTGGTGTCTGGTGGGAGAACTCATCCAGGCTGTGGGTGACTGCCTTCTGGTAGAATCCTCTTCAGGCAGAGGCAGTGGGCTTTAGCCTCTTTCTCTTTTAATTTTTTCTTGGCCACACCACATGGCATATAAGATCTTCATTCCCTGACAAGGGATCAAACACGTGCCCTTTGCACTGGGAGCATAGAGTCTTAGCTACTGGACCATAGGGAAGCCCCCTCTTTCTCTTCTTAAAAGAAGGCTAATCCGCATCATGGGGGCTCCACCTTCATGATCTTATCATGACCTAATCACCCTCCAAAGGTACCATCTTCGAATATCATCCCATTGGGGGTTAGGGCTGTCACATAGGAAGTTGACAGTGAAGGTGGGTGGATACAAAAATATAGTCCATAACACTATTATAAGGCAAGGAAAAGGAAAATAATAATTCTTATTTCATGCTTATTATGTGTGTCCTTTTTTATAAACAAAAGGAATGGCCCCTTTCCTAAATTTTCAAATATATGTTTTCCAATTGATTTGTATTGGTCATTGTGTTAATTTTTTTAAAAAGTGTTTCTAGATTTTTTATTGGGAAAATGAGATACTAATAAGACAGACAAAACTGACAGAAATGGAAAGTGGCAGCTTTTCTAGTAAAAGATGAAGCACCTAGATTATTCATGGAGGAATTTCTACCTCTATAACCTTTGTAAGCGATTTCTCTTTTTTTCCTATCCTGAAAATATATTTAATTTGGCAGAATGGACCACAGGCATGTTTTCATTTCAAGTAGAATTTGAAATGGTTTATCAGCCTTTGGCCCCAAAGGCTGTTTACTAGGTGAAATACTATTTTATTTTGCTTGGAAAGAATAAATATTTTAATAGAATATTCTGGCTTCCAAATCTGACCCCTTGGCAACAGCAGTTTTACATCAGTGTATGCTAGTGGATACCATAAAATCCTAAGACGTTGCCAAAATATCTTAAACTGAATTTCTTGGATGAAAGTTGTTTAAAGAGGGTCTTGTACCCTCTTCCCAGGAATTACTCAGGAGCCCTCATAAAAACAAATTCTGCCTCTGATACTGTGAATTGGAATCTTTTTCTGTGTTTGCTTCACATCTCGAGTCATGACTGGCTGTGAACACATCAGTGGGAAGTCTTTCAAGTCTCTTTAGTTTGTGTGTGTGTGTGTGCATCTAAGTTTTATCACATTTGAAAATCGGGGGACAGTTGATTCTATGATACTTAAAAACATAGGCTGTACCTGTGATGTTAACCCACTGTAAATGCCTGGGTTTTTACTTGATGAATCTGAATACAGATAAATGTGAACTAATAGGTATGCAACCAAATGCTGGGGCCTTTCTATTCAATTAAGTACACGGACACAGAAATTATCTCAGCCTCTGTATAAGGATGTACCCTGGATGTTCCCGTAAAAGGTTTGAGGTGACATACAAAAGAATGCTTTACAATGAATAGGATAAACTTGAACTAGAAATAGAAAACCAAGACTGTTGGCAGGAAGTGGAATACTGAATACTTCGTTTCCTGGTGACCCAAACAGAAAGGGAGGCAAATAGGGACATCCTTATCCTTATACGACTAAGGAAGTTCCATGGGAGAGGCCCGAGTTTTTTCTAGCAGAAAAATCTAAAAAAAATGTTCTCAATTTTCTTAACAGTTGCTTAAAACAGTTGAGTTTGAATTTGGTGTTTTAAAACCGTACTATAGGTAGATTTATATTTCCAAATATGAGGTGTTGGGTTTTTTCAGTATTACTTTGATAAATATCCTATTGAAGGTGAAGGTGAAGTCGCTCAGTCGTGTCCGACTCTTTGCGACCCCGTGGACTGTAACCTAGTAGGCTTCTCCGTCCATGGGATTCTCCAGGAAAGAATACTGGAGTGGGTTGCCATTTCCTTCTCCAGGGGATCTTCCCGACCCTGGGATCGAACCCGGGTCTGCCACATTGGAGGCAGATGCTTTAACCTCTGAGCCACCAAGAAAGAGGAAAATGAATGGGAAGTGGTTCACTCTGGTTGGCTTTGCCGCTGTGTCAGTAGGGACACAGACTGGCCGGGAGGCCTTGCAGTGTCCTCCTGACCTGGATTCATGTCCAGCTGTGTGTCTTGGTCAAGTTCTGTGACCTTCAGGCTTTTTTTTTTCCATCTATAAAATAAAAAATGTTAAATTGCAATTAGTGAGATTACATGAGAAAACCTACAAAAATAAAGCTAGGATCACCATCGTGCTGTCTCTAACACTGTTGTAAAGATGAAAGTATATAGTTTCCTCATTTTTTGGTGTGTATGCATTCATACATAATTTTCACTTTCATAATCAAGGAATATGTTACATGAATGAGAATAATCATAGAAATTATAACCGACTTGGGTGGTTCAATTCAGCAGCCACTGCTATAGTTATTGAGGATGTGCAGAATGAGTTATTATGGATGTGAGTTTCCAAAGCTATGGAGCTGACCTTTGGGGAACAAAACATACTATTGTTTCAAACAATAAAGATAACTTATTCATACTGAGGGGCTTCCATAGTGGCTCAGAATCAATGCGGGAGACCCAAGCGTTTGATCCGTGGGTTGGAAAAATCCCCTGGAGAAGGGAATGACAACCCACTGCAGTATTCTTGCTTGGAGAATTCCAGGGACAGAGAAGCCTGGTGGGCTACAGTCCATGGGGTTGCAAAGAGTCGGAAATGACTGCGTGACTANAATCAATGCGGGAGACCCAAGCGTTTGATCCGTGGGTTGGAAAAATCCCCTGGAGAAGGGAATGACAACCCACTGCAGTATTCTTGCTTGGAGAATTCCAGGGACAGAGAAGCCTGGTGGGCTACAGTCCATGGGGTTGCAAAGAGTCGGAAATGACTGCGTGACTAACACCATGTACACACATGCATTCATAATGAAGGGCTTCCCAGGTGGCGCTAGGGGTAAAGAATACACCCGCTAAGGCAGGAGACACAGGAGACACGGGTTCGATCCCTGGTTCTGGAAGATCCCTTGGAGTAGGAAATGACACCCCATCCAGTATTCTTGCCTGGAAAATTCCATGGATGGAGGAGCTTCGTGGGGTGTAGTCCATGGGTTGAAAAGAGTTGGGTACAACTGAGCATGTGCTACCACTACTATTCATAAAGAAAAGCTTGATCAGATTAGATTCACTGCCTCTTGCTTTTAAAGGTGAATATGCCAAACAAAAATAAACTCTTGGGGCCATTTAGGATTATTAGACTTGATTCTGCTTTAAAACAATGCTAACTCTGGGGGCCTTGTGATTCTTGGAATGTTTGTCCTGCACAAGTAGCCCCAACCTCCTGGGCATCTGGAATTCCTGAGCCACAGTTCTTTTTACCAGCCTGGTGGCCCCTTTATTTCTCTCGAATGTGTGATAGCTAATCTGCTCAGCATTTTAAAATCAGATAATCAAGTTAATTTTAACTTTGAATAAAATAAGAGTAAATAGAATCTCGTCATCTAGGTATCAAGTGTCTGGGTTTTTATACATGAACTCTGTGCCTTGTCTTTCAGTTCCTTGGAGCTCCATTTGATTTAATTGCTGGTTTTCACTGTGTTCTGAAAAGGTGAAATGTTATTCTACTTTCTGCAAGTGTTATCAAAAATGACAAGACCTCAGGAATGCCCCACAGGCACAAAGTTCAAAGTCATTAAAATTCTTGAATACTTGAATGCTCAGTTACAGTCACTAACAGAGAATCACAGCTCTTTCCTCAAGTTTACTTTGGAATTGTACGCAAGAGGCAATTGTTTATCCCTTAACGAGTTTGGGGTGGCGGGGGCGGGACACTTCTCTGCAGGTGGAAGCTAGGGTTTAGCCACACTCTTCAAGATCTCCTTCCTGTGTTTCACCTACCTGCCTCTGTGTGATAGTCTCTTTTTTGGGGGGGTTTCATTCACACTGAAAAGGAGAGATGTTCTAAAACAACGTTTTAATTAACAACAACAATCATTTTAAAGTATTTTAAATTGACTTTTCAATATCTTTGAGTTTTTATTTCAACTAAATCATATTTAAATATTTCCTTGTCCATGCACCATATTTTCGAGTACATTGCAAAGGGGATATTTTATTTCCATTATTCCATAAAGATAAAGTGGCAATAAGTAGAAATAAGTGCTTCCCACATGACAATCTGGAAGGAGATCATTGCTTTATATTTTTTCTGACACAAAGGACTACATAATTTTCTCTTCCTTTAATTTGGTTATTTACCACCTTATTGATGTTATCATTAAGCCATTAACTTTTTTCCTTTTACTCTATTGTATAAAATTCTGTATTCTGCACCACATTTGTTAATAATCAGTAGTTTCGCCTAATCTTGCTGTTAAGTTTATAGCATGTTGAATAGTATCTAAAATGCTTCTGTCAGTTCTACTAGCTGACATTTATTGTGCTCCTAACCTGCCCTGAGTTCTAAGATAAAGATGACATACACGATCTTGTATAGCTCCATCACAAGTCTTTGACACAGATTAAGTTTTAATCCCCACTTTACAGATGAGAAAACTGAGGCTGGCGATGTTACTTGATTCAGTCAGCTAATAGACCTGTGAACCAGAACTGTATGCAGGAAAGTTGGAGTTCACTTCTTTTTTAAAAAATTGAAGTGCAGTTGACTTACAATGTTGTGTTAATTTCAGGTGTATAGCAAAATGATCCAGTAATATATACATGCTGCTGCTGCTGCTATATGTATCTATTTTTTTCAGATTCTTTTCCCTAATAGATTATTACAAAATATTGGTATAGTTTCCTGTGCTATACAATAGGCCCTTTTTGATGATCTATTTTATGTAGAATTGTGTGTATATGTTAATCCCAAACTCCTGATTTATCTTTCCCTCTCCTCCCTTTCCCTTTGGTAACCATAAGTTTATTCTCTATGCATGTGGGTCTGTTTCTGTTTTGCATATAAGTTCATTTGCATCTGAACTTATTTTCAGATTCTGCCTATAAGTTATATCCTATGGTATCTGTCTTTGTCTAACTTACTTCACCTAGTATGATAGTCTCCATTTTGGTTCAGTTCAGTCGCTCAGTCATGTCCAACTCTTTGCGACCCATGGACTGCAACATGCCAGGCCTCCCTGTCCATCACCAACTCCCAGAGTTTACTGAAATTCTTGTCCATTGAGTCAGTGATGCCATCCAACCATCTCATCTTCTGTCATCCCCTTCTCCTCCCTCCTTCACTCTTTCCCAGGATCAGGGTCTTTTCAAATGAGTCAGTTCTTTGCATCAGGTGGCCAAAGTATTGAAATTTCAGCTTCAGCATCAGTCCTTCCAATGAATATTCAGGACTGATTTCCTTTAAGATGGACTGGTTGAGTCTCCTTGCAGTCCAAAGGACTCTCAAAAGTCTTCTCTGGATAGTCTCTAGAGTTATCCATATTACTGCAAATGACATTATTTCATTCTGTTCTATGGCTGAGTAATATTCCATTGTATATTTGTACCACACCTTTATGCATTCATTTGTCCATGAACAGTTTAAGTTTCTTCCATCTCTTCATGGAATAGTGCTTCAGTGACCATTGGAATACATGTATCTTTTCTGGTTATGGTTTTCTCCAGGTATGTATCCAGGAGTGGGATTGCAGGTTCATCTGGCTCCTCTATTTTTAGCTTTTTGATGAACCTCCAAGTTCTGTTCTCTGTGGTGGCTGCACTAGTTCACATTCCCACCAAAGTACTCTCCACAGCAGTACTCTGAGTGCTGCTAATGACACAGAGCCGTGGTCTGGGTTGATGCCTGGGAGCAGTAACTGCTACCCACATCCATAGTATTTCTTTCAAAAGGAATAGAATTGTAAACTTGTGCTTACCTCCATCTGACCCAGGGATCAATTTCTTCACAACCTATGAAGTTTCTTGGAAGTGTTTCTCCACTCTGCCAAATTGCATTATTACTCTCATACAAATTCCAGCAACTAATCTTCCCTCCCTTGCCTGCTCTTGTACGTGATTTCAGAGACATGAGCTGAGAAATAGAAAACTACAGAGCCTCTGTGTGCGTGTAGGGACATGAACATGACCTGACCAAGTTTGTCTCCACCTGCTCTAAGTGGATGAGCTTAAACTTTATACTGTGTAAGCACCATGTGAGTATGAAATATGGCTCACTGTCCAAATATGTAAAACTTCTAAAATGTATTCTCAGCTCAGATCCCCAAAAGTGCAGCCTCACCTACCCAACTGCCTGTCACTCATTCTAACAAATAGGAAGTATTCTTTGCCCCAAATCAGTAACTAGCATCTCCGATTTTTACATGGCAAGAGAGGTGACAGCTTCCTCCCTGTTAACCACTCTGTCCCCTCTAGTAAGTGTTACGTCTTTTTTAGGGTGGCTGGCAGTTAGTTGTAATGTTTGAGTAATTCTATCTTCCTCTGATTTTACAGTTCCAGAGGGGCATTGATGCCAAAGACTTGCTTCTTTTCTTGCCTTTTTGGAAAAAAAAAAAAAAATCAGAGAATCTCTTAAGTCCGTTTACCATCTTTGGTAAAGGTAAAATTTAATGGTCTGTAAGAATCTTCGGAAGCAATAAAAATATTTTTAAATGATTTAAGTTTAATCATGACAAAGCGTCAGCATGTTCACTCTGAGAAAGAATCTCAGAGTGATGTCCCTTCTCTGGATATGGGAGAGTTTCTGAGAGAATCTGCCACATGGCAGGAGGGGAAGAAACAGCTTGAAAACCACATTTCTTCTGGATCTCTGAGAGACAGTTCTATAAAACTCTTGATTAGAGCTGTTACTGTCAAAAGATAAACCCAAATCCTACTGCATGTACTGGGCAAAGTTTACTTTTTCTTTTTTTAAATTTATTTATTTATTTCACTTTAATTTACTTTACAGTACTGTATTGGTTTTGGCATACATTGACATGAATCCGCCACGGGTGTACATGAACTCCNGAGCTGTTACTGTCAAAAGATAAACCCAAATCCTACTGCATGTACTGGGCAAAGTTTACTTTTTCTTTTTTTAAATTTATTTATTTATTTCACTTTAATTTACTTTACAGTACTGTATTGGTTTTGGCATACATTGACATGAATCCGCCACGGGTGTACATGAACTCCCAAACATGAACCCCCCTCCCACAATGTGAGGTAAAACCAGAAAACTCAGAAGCAAGATGAAATGGCTAATGAAACCCATAGTCCTAGAACAGTTTAGAATGTCTTTTGGAAAGTAAATCACATGTGATATGACAATTCATATTTATCAATAAGAGTAAAAAGATCCTAAAACACTTAGGGTCTTTCTCTGCCTTGTCACTAAAAATAAGGTCTTTCTCTGCCTAGTCACTGAAAATAGGGTCTTTCTCTGCCTTGTCACTGAAAATGTTGCAACACACTACTTAAGATGCATTCTTTTTCCCTGCCTCCCTTCCTCCCTTCCTTCCATATGAGCATGTCCCATGCAATACTTGGTGTATCGTTACACTAAAAAATATTTGTCTTTTATCTGAGGTTCAATATTTTAGAAAAAAAATAGTACGATAATAGTATGTTTTCAGTATCCAAACAAAAATAGCATAATAGAATCATAATTTAGCATATGGTATAAAACATCTTTTATAAAATATTTTAATACCATGCAAAGAGCTGACTCATTGGAAAAGACTCGGATGGTAGGAAAGATTGAAGGCAAAAGAAGAAGGGGAGCAGAAGAGGATGAGATGGTTAGATAGTGTCACCAACTCAATGGATATGAAATTGAGCAAACTCTGGGAGATAATGGAGAATAGAGGAGTCTGGTGTGCTGTAGTCCACGGGGTCCGAAAGACTCAGACATGACTTAGCCACTGAATAAAACCCAAAACGTGTGTTATCTGACAAGCCTACACATTTAAGCAAATGCCATCCAATTGCCAACAACCAGCAGAAGAAATAATCTAGAGGTCACACCTGGTGCTTTGTCTTCTTTTCTGCTCACAGTCTTAGCCAGAACCCGTCATGGGATGTCAGTTTGACTGAAATGGACACTGGACGTTGAGGACGACTCACAGATAATTGGTGACCAGGAAGGGCTCTGTTGGATTTGCCCAGTGATACTTGTGCATCAGTAAAGAAGAAGGAAAATTACGCAACAGTAGAGAACTCTGAAAGTACTGTGGGCATTTAAAGGAGTGAGCAATCTCTTTTATCTGGGGGTGCCATGTGGAGATGGGATCTAACCTGAGTCTTGATGGGCAGGTAGAGACAAGTAAAAGGGAATTTTATGTGCAAAACAGCATAAGCATTACCATGGAGGCAAGAAAGAGCATAGAGGAGATAAAGACGACATCAATCTCCTGATCACCCTTTGATTAGCATATGGCTCTCTCAGGTCCATTATCCCTATTCTTACCTTATTCAAAAGAGGATTTAATTTTAAACTGACTCATAATATCCTATGAAGATAATCAGAAAAACTGGGGAGAAAGAGGGTTGTGGATTTTGGATACATTTGCCAAGAGAGGGTTCACATATAACAAATAAAATTAGATGGTAAATCCTCAATTTATATGATTGACTTATACGTTCCTCTATGCAAGAGAAGATCTTTGTCAGATTAAGAAATCTGAAGCTTCTGGAGGTTTTGGAGAGATGCTTTAAACATCACAAAGATACTCTGTAGATAAAAAACAGACTCAATTGTATTTAAGATTTCACCTTGTATGTTTATTTTTAGTGAATTGCTGCATAATTCCTAAGTGATGAGCTTTGTTGTAGGGGATTTGTCTGGTTCTGAAAAAACCATGAGAGAGACAATAAGGGACATGTTGGAAGAGAAAGAAACACAACTTATACTTTGTCAAAAATTTAAAAGTGAATTGACAGTTTAAACATGAAGAACTATGCAGATTCTTTTCTGGAAGCATTCAGTGTATTAATAAGCATAAAGGGGATTCTCATTTTGAAAGACCTCTTGGAAGATGTACATCTCTCTGTGAACATAAACTCTGCTTCTGGAAAAGAAGGATTATGATTCCCATTCACTATTGCAGACTCAGTCCTTACAAAAGTTAGTTTGCTTTAATGAGATATATTTGCACTTTGTGTATGCATGCTCAGTTGCTCAGGCATGTCCAATTCTTTGCGACCCCGTGGACTGTAGCCCACCAGGCTCCTCTGTCCATGGGATTCCCCAGGCAAGAATAATTCAGTGGATTGCCATGCCCTTCTCCAGGGGCTCTTCCCAACCCAGAGATGGAGCCTGCATCTCTTAGATCCCCTGCATTGGCAGGCGAGTCCTTTACCACTAGCGCCACCTGGGAAGCCCATAATTGCAATATCCCCCAATAAAAAATTGTTCAAACCCATTAAGAAAAAAAAGAAATGAAACACTGCTTGACAGATTTACTTCTAGCTTTGGAAGCCAAATTGTGATGCTGAGTACATTTCAGGAGTTAATTATTGAGATTCTGAATATCAGAATTGAAAATCAAAATCTTGATATAGCCTATAATGGCTTTGGGGAAGGAAAGGAATATTTACTCTTGCTAAGATTAGTGGACAAGTCTAGTCAGAACATCATGAGGAAAACATATTTCTCTGCTCAAGACTGTGTTATCTCCATGTTTCACATTCTTGCCCTTTTTGGAAGCTGGAGTTATTCCAAACTCTCAAGAGGTTTGCTCTAAGATCTAAATTGCTACACTTATCCTTCTAACTAGGCATCCATAGTCAAGGCATGCATTTGAAAAAAAAAAAAAAAACAGACATATTTTAATGAAAACAGTCTTTTTACTCTAGAATCTTCCTTGCTGCATGGCTCTGAAAATGGCCTGGTCTTCTTTTTACCTGATTTTTGTAATCCCTGAAGCATGCAGAGGAACCATTTATTTCTTTGTAAAACATACTGAGAACAAAGNAAAAAAAAAAAAAAAAGACATATTTTAATGAAAACAGTCTTTTTACTCTAGAATCTTCCTTGCTGCATGGCTCTGAAAATGGCCTGGTCTTCTTTTTACCTGATTTTTGTAATCCCTGAAGCATGCAGAGGAACCATTTATTTCTTTGTAAAACATACTGAGAACAAAGTCAGCTGGAAATGCAACAATCATCTTCTCTAAGCGAAAAGTGAATAGCAGTAGTGTTGAAGAAGAAAAGAATAATAATAATAAAAAATCCCACTATTCAGCACCTCAGAGCTGAAGGATCTTGTATATTTTTAAGTGGTCATGACACTAAATGGGAATGGGAAATCTGATTTCTTTTGCATGTTCAATTTCTTACGGCTCCATGTGTAGCGTATAGTAGAAGCTCAATGCTGTGACATGCCCCTGAGTTCTTCAACTAACCAGCTCTTGGGCAGGTAAACTCACTATTCTAGGACCTAGTTTCTCATCTTCAAACAAGCCTGACAGGGAACAGGATCAGCCTTGTAGGGTTATTGTGAGCATTTAGTAGGTCAAGATCAGTAAGGTGCTTGGCACTCACTGTGCCTTGGTTGTAAGTTCTTAGAAAACGTGGAAGAATATTGCTTTTATTGACAAATGACCAAAGAACATCTCAGAGAACATTTTTTTTTTTCTGTATCTGATTATTTTCAATGTTCTAGGTTTTAGACTGATTTAATAATATGCTGTCTCAGGCCGGGTTTCCTAGGGAAGAGGCTGACGTGGAGATTTGCAGGCAGAAAAGTGTGTGGGAGGATGGCCTAGGAATGGAATGCAGTGGAGAGTGAAGGAAGGAAGCAGGCAGAGGAGAGGTGAGCCATCACAGGACCTGGCCGGCCCCGGGCGCTCAGGGAAGATCTAGAGCTGGAAGGGTCCTCCAGGTTATCCCAGTTTGCAGCGAGGGGACCAGGTGCTTGAACGCCCCTTCACACTGAGAGGTTCCAGGAGGCCAGCTGCTGCTCTGGGAGGAGGGGATATAACCTTAGTCAGGGGTTCTGTGGGGCCGAGCGTGACGCACCTGGCCGCTGGCAGTGAGCAACAGCTGGATCTGGGGGAATCCCACATTCCTGAAGGGTCCTGGAATGACATCACTGTAGCCATCATATGTGCACATGTACTCATAGTTCCACATCACCAGTGTCTTAATTTGCTCTGGTACAGATTTGGCATGCTCTGACTGAAGATAATGGAAAGCAATTTTCTTATAACACTGAAATAACTAATACCATAAAAAGTCACATTTTGCCCAAGTACTTGCTTCCCTATAACCTTAAAGATCTACCATGTGAATTTTGATGTTTCACCTTGTCATCTGGTTAGAGTGTAGGTACAGTTGAGTTTGTAAGTAACGTTTGAACATTTTAGAATTGTTATAATCTTCTTCCAAGCCTAGCTTACTGTGCGGTTTTTGTTTTCTTTTCTGTGGCATAAATTGCATTATAAGAAAGATAAAAGTGATTTTAAATATACCTGTCATTAATCCATGTTTAACAGATCAGCTGCATTTATTTTTTTAATTACTTTTACACTTCCTAATATGCAGATGTATTTTACATCAGCCTATTTATGGTAGTTCTATATTTTTCATTGTCTTTTTTTTCTTTAACTTAACATTACATCATAAATATCTTTGTGTGGCTCCACATTTTCTCAATTATAATTTTAATAAAAACACAGGTTTCTATTGAGTTGCTGTACTATAAATTGTTTGGCTGTCAGCTTGATTCCTGATTGTCCCTTTCAAATCATTCTATAATTATAAAATTCTAATCTCAGCAAATCGTTTTGATTCAGTAAACTGTCACGATTGAAGGTGGCTCACGTTAAAGGGCAGATATAACAATGACGATGCTCAGTCTGTGCCTGGAAGCAGTTTAGGGATGAAAGTGAGACCCATCATATAAAGGAGTAGGCACAGAATGAAATGTAACTGGTAAGGCAGTGGGGAAGAGACAGGAGTGATGATTTCTAACTGCGTAGGAGGGAAGGACTCATAGAAGAGGAGGATTTTAAGCTGTACTTTGCAGGATAAGTGAAATGTAGACAAGAAGAAAAGATCGTCAAAATGTTTTAAGTCAAAGGAAAAGTAGCAACAAAGAAAAGATGTGAAAGTAATTTATGGATATCAGCAACTGTGAGCCATCTGGGGTGGTAACTTCTAAAATATGAAAAAGTGATGGAAAAGATCACTCAAAATCATGCATTCCAGGAACATGGCGCTAATAGGAGGTAAGAACTAGTGAGAGATGTTGACAGGAAACACATCCCAGGTGGGGTGATACTGCACTCGTTCAAGGAAAGTTTACTAACTCACTCTTACATTTTTGTTCTTTCGTTCATAATTCATGAATATATAATCCTTTACCAGGCTATTAGGCCTGGGACAATTAGAATCAAGATCTATGTAAAATTATACATTCATCCAACAAATAACGACTTGAAAGGCTACTTTGTGTAAGGGGAGAGCTGAATTCATCTCAACCCTTGAACTCAAGTTCTCTCGCCTTCTCAGCTGGGTTGTGAATAGGGCATCTCAGTTGGTTGATGATAAGACTGTCATATGAGTGATATGAAGAGAACACTGAAATCCTCACCAAGTACTCTGTCACAGAAGAGCTGAGATGGACTCTCTCTAGAGAGTCCTGACTTTTTAAACGTATTTATTTATTTATTTGACGGTATTGGGTCTTAGTTGCAGTACATGGGATCTTCATTGCCTCGTGTGGGATGTTTCGCTGCAGAGCAGGGATTCTCTAGCTATGGCGCATGGACTCAGGAGTTGCTCTGCCCGGGCTCCAAAGCACGCGGGCTCAGTATTTGCGGGATGTGGGCTTCCTTGCCCCACGGAATGCAGGATCTTAGCTTCCCACCCAGAGGTCAAACCCATATCACCTCCATTGACAGATGGATTCTTAACCACTGGACCACCCGGGAAGTCCCATCTTGACTTAAAGAGACAGGGCATCACTCTGTTCTCCCATATTTTCAACTCAGTCTAGACACAGAGAGTCAAAATCCAGACCCAAATAGAACAATACACAAGCTGACTCTAGGGGTCAAGAGAAATTAGATTACCTTGAGATATTTTGTTAGTTTCCTGAGTTTCAGGGGCATCCTCACTTCTATGAAAAATCCAGAGTTTCGAGACGGTGCCCTGCCTTTTAAAACTGCTGCTCCACGTCTTGGCAGGGCTTTGGGCCTTTTCTGCTCCTCCCCTTTATCGGCTTCCCTCAACCTTGTCTCAATCAGGCGTACAACCTGATATCAGCCTGTGGTCCCTGTGCCACTTAGACCTCACACTGACAGAGGAGCCACTGCGATAAACAAAAATGCTTTGTTTGAAAGGACAAGGCATACTCTCCAAATCCTTTTTCAGAACTAATGTGATCATAGTAATTAATTCTTATATTTTACCTGTTATCACCCCATCAAGTGTTGAGAAAATATAAGATGAAACCAGATTACACTTGAAATGTATCATTTGTGGAAACATGTTTTAATTTGAAGACATGGTTTAAGTTATGACTTACATTGCTGCTGCTGCTGCTGCTGCTAAGTCCCTTCAGTCGTGTCCGACTCTGTGCGACCCCAGAGACAGCAGCCCACCAGGCTCCCCCGTCCCTGGGATTCTCCAGGCAAGAACACTGGAGTGAGTTGCCATTTCCTCCTCCAATGCGTGAAAGTGAAAAGTGAAAGTGAAGTCGCTCAGTCATGTCCGAGCTCTTTGCGACCCCATGGACTGCAGCCCACCAGGCTCCTCCGTCCGTGGGATTTTCCAGGCAAGAGTACTGGAGTGGGGTGCCATTGCCTTCTCTGATGACTTACATTAGAGATTTCCAAATATGAATTTTATGATTCTGCTATAATCAGTTGTCTGGCAACTAATATAAACTTAAATCAAGAAAAAGCATAAGTCCTAGTAAAGCATCTCCTGCTTTCAGAGGACAAAATTATTATCTCGGGTAATATGGTTTAATCAATATGTTGTTACTTGGTGGTTTTAGGCAGGAGTTAGCACACTATGAGTTGGTTTGCTTAGCTTTCCGTGGCCCTGGCAGGTCGGGGTGGGCTTAGGTAAGAAGCAAATTGAAACACTGACAAGATGTTTAGACTGAACACTGTCAGGGCCCCATTTCCCCGGCTCCCTTTTGTCTGTTCTCACACCTCTCCCTTGACTTGAGTGTGCTTATTTCCAGCCACTATTGTCTCTGACTCCCCTGGGGTAGCCCTCCCACTACTCAAATTGCTTTGCTTGCCGGTGTACAAGCCACATGCCTGGACATCTGAGATTCCTCTTCCCCATGCTGCCTGAATATGAAAGCCCAGCTCCCTTGCTTGGGTTGGGACAACTTGGAGGTTGTCTGACACTTACAACTTATACTCTCAAACTCCCCTGCAGGGTTAGAGTGATGCTGCTCTTCATAACACTTCGTCTGAAATCATGTGCTTGCTTGGCTCCCTCTTTTGGCTGCTTGGTTGTTTGGTTGATGTTAGTATCTCAGCTATGCTTCTGTCGCTCCAAAACAGGATCACTTGGGAACCCTTCCTTAATAAACAACTTTCCGGTAAAGACTTGTCCTGGGGACCTCCCTGATGGCCCAGTGGTTGAGACTTCACCTTCCAATGCAGGGGGTAATGGGTTGATCCCTGGTTGGAGAGCTAAGGTCCCATATGCGTGGTGGCCAAAAAGCCAAAACATAAAACAGAAGCAGTATTGTGACATATTCAATAATGACTTAAAACACTTGTCCTGAATCGAAGTTGGAGATAGTGCTTCTGTATAAAGCATCTCCTTCCTATAATCCACCTTTTAGAGATATATTCTGGGTAAATACATCCTCTAGGTTGTGCAGATAACCCCAAGAGAGATAAGTTTAATGAAACAGAACCACGTGAAAGTGTGTATAGATCCACTAACCAGGATTTACAGAGACAGAAGAAGACAGTCGCCTGTGTGAGGTTTGGTTTGTGTGGTACCCAGAGCACTGTGACCATTTCCACCAGCCTTGTTCTTTCTGTGTCTAAACAATGATTGCAGTACCAAATGCAGAAAGAGGCCCTACATAGGACAAGCTTGCCGAGACCAAACTTTGGCTGGAGGCCTGGTTACCTTAAGGAGGATGCTGTATGTAGGAAGAAGGGAGAATTTGTAGAAGGCATCCTGGGAAGCGAAGATGGGTTCAGGGACCCTAAGGAACAGCAGAGGGTGGGTGACCCCACCCCTGCCCAGGACACTACATAAATTAACTGTTAGATACCAGAGTTGTCCAGCTGAATGCCAGCTCTAATATGATTGGGATTTTAACCCAGATATTTAAAAAATAATCATGAAACAAGGGAATTCCACTATTTATAAACACAAAATCTGGATAATTTTCTTCTTTTGGGTCAGTAGCAAAAAAAAAAAAACCTACAAAAATGATCCTGTGGCAGAAATGACCGTGAAGACCAGAGTAAGAGCAGCCCTCTGAACGCTGTTTATAACAGGAACCAGGAAAAGTTTAGATGACTATTTGTCACACTTAATCTGATTTCAGAAGGCACTGCCTTTGGTAAACAGGAAAAGAAAGTCACAAAATAGAATCAGCTGAGCTGAAGGGACGACAGGATGAAATGAAGAAGGCGCAGGATGTGAGGGCAAGGAAACAAGCTGGGATGGGGTGGGAGCCCAATGAGATGAAGGAGGAGCACGCATAGGCCAGAACCACAGCTTCAAAATTAAAATCCCACTGGACTCAGTGCTCCACACACACACAGAGCCCATCACCGCACAGAGAACAGTGATATTAGATGGAGTGGATGGTATACAACAGAACGGAGAAAGTACAAACGCGAAAAGTGTTCTTGAAGGAAACTAGATTATTTGGAAAAATCACAATTAAAGTACCCTCCTCAAATCAAGAGGGTTGAGAGGAACGGACAAGAGGCCTGAGATGCAGCTGAGAGTGTCTGCCGTGATCCGGGGAAAACTTAAATAATTAGACACATACCCTTCTAGATTTTATTTTTATTCATTATATTCCATTACAGTTTATTACAGGATATTGGATATAGTTCCCTGTGTTATAAAGTAGGGCCTTGTTGTTTATCCATTCTATATATGATAGTTTGCATCTGCTAATCCCAAACTCTCAATCCACTCCTCTCCCTCCCTTCCTCCCCTTTCTGATATGCTTTAAAATTACAAAGAAAAAAAATTGACAAACATCCAGAACAAACATGCAGGTTATTGCTGAAGGAATTAATATTAATTTAGCCTCATGGACTTAATTGCATCACAAAATTTCAACAATGATGAAACAAATTTAGGGAAGCTGTTCTTTCATTCATTCATTTATAAAATGGTATATTTCTACTATGAATCTAGCATTGTGTTAGCTACTAAAAATGCAGCCATACACTTTTACATCCTGAAATGATCCTTGTATGGAATTTTAAAAAAAGATCATCTCTATTACATTGAAAGATTTATGTGAAGCTATAAACTTCAAAATGATTTATGCACTGAGCTCTCCCCCTGATGTTTATGATTGAGTGGAGGTGGGGTCAGTCCCAAGAATGTGTACTTCTAAGGAGTCCCTGCTAGATGCTGATGTGGTTGATTCAGGAGCCACATATCAAGAACTAGTGACTTATCCATTAATAACTGGATATTGGGGAAGAAAATAACAAAAATGCTCAGTTGCATTGGAATGATGACAGTTGTAGTTGCTGAAATATTTTTGAAGATTATTCAATGCTGTACAAAAATCCCCATATTACAGTACTGCATAAAGTCCACCTAAAAATGTATGCACTGTGTTATTTAAAGAGATACAATTATTATTATTTTTTTTTATAATTTATTTATTTTTTTACACGAACTCCCAAACATGAAATGGAAGGAAGAGGTGTCAAATGTCAGGAAATTCAAAATGAATTAATAGTTATTCTCCCTACGCCATGTCCTTAATAGTTACATTTAATTTTATAACTTTCTATATTTTCTAAATGAATATGCATTAATTTTATACTGAGAAAAAGTGAAACAACCTCCCACAAAGACTTAGTTCAAATGCTGTCTTCTTGGTAAAACTCCTACCAGTTAAGCTGAATGTCACCTTTGAATTCTTCTGTCAACACCTCCCGAAAACTTTCATCACCTTTTACATCATTCATTAAAAGCTGACTATGTACATTAGTATTTGAAAGGCTCTGAAAAGTCTTAGTTTTTTAAATAAGATATTATTTGCTTCAGGATTTTCCCAACTTCTTTGTCCATAGCAAAATTCAGAACCTCTATTACTGTTCTCAAGAGTAAATGGTTCATATAGTGGCATCAGTAACTCTTCAACATTTGTTGAATAAATGGATGAAATCAGTGAATTATTGGCTAATCCGGATAGAGGAGCCTGGCGGCCTATAGTCCATAGGGTCACAAAGAGTCAGACACTACCGAAGTGACTTAGCATGCAGACAAGCACACACATGTTACTTATTAATATTTTTCCAAGGGGTGAACCTAAAATCAAACTTTTCCATCAAAGTCCATTAGCATTTTTATTGATACATAGCTAAACTTCAAATTCCCTGAATATTGAACTCAACAAACAATATTGAGCAAACACTCAACAAACAAATGCTCAACAAACTCAATATTGAACTTGCCTAATGGCTGCAAGATATCCGTGACACGCAAAGAAATATTTTACGTGGTCAAATCTCAACCCGGTATTAATTCTTCATATATCCCTTCCTTCAAAATATTTAAATCACTTTTCATGGATGCATGTGAATGTGCACGATTACTCTTTAAATTTAACCAAGAGTGAGAATTCCATTTAATATGAGTGAAAATGACTTTGGGAGAATCCAAGCTTCCTCTCCAAGAAAAGCACAAATGCCAGATGGAGTTTGCTGCCTTTTGAAAGTGGATGACACTCTCTCTCCAAACAAATGTTGTATTCCAAAAATAAGAGCCCATCTGTATTTTATAATTCATTATTTTCTGTGCCTAAGAATTTGTTTCTACTGCAGTGGCTACATTCCATCCCATTATACCCTTAGATCATAGGACTTTTTTTTTTTTAATTGGAAGATAATTACTTTACAATATTGTGTTGGCATCCACCAAACATTACATGAATCAACCCTAAGTATACACATGTCCCCTCCCTCTCGAACCTCAATGCTGTGGAAAAATCCCAGTATCACAGTACTGCGTAAAGTCAGCATAGACCCCCCCACCCCACCCCACCCCAGCCCTCTAGGTTGTCCCAGAGCATTGGGCTGAGCTCCCTCTGCCTTTACAGCAGCTCCCACTGTTGATCTATTTTACACATGGCAGAGAATCCCCATGGACAGAGTGTCGTGGGCTACAGTCCATGGGGTCGCGAAGAGTCGGACACGACTGAGCGACTTCACTTTCACTCTTCACTTTCATGCATTGGAGAAGGAAATGGCAACTCACTCCAGCGTTCTTGCCTGGAGAATCCCAGGGACAGGGGAGCCTGGTGGGCTGCCGTCTATGGGGTCACACAGAGTCGGACACGACTGAAGCGACTTAGCAGCATATATAAAAATTATATATATATAATATTATATGTATATATATATCAATGATACTCTCTCAATTAGTCCCGCCCTCTCCTTCCCCCACTGTGTCCAAAGTCTGTTCTCTGTGTCTGTTTCTCTATTCCTATAGGTTCATCAGTATCATTTATCTAGATTCCATATATATGTATTAATATACAACTTTTTTTTCTTTTTCTGACTTACTTCACTCTGTATAACAAGCTCTAGGGTCCTCCACGTCACTACTACTCAAATACATTCCTTTTCATGGCTATGTGATATTCTCTTGTGTATATGTACAACAGCTTCTTTATCCATTCATCTGCTGACGGACATCTACGTTGCTTCCATCCCCTAACTGTTGTAAATAGTGCTGCTATGAACATTGGGATACATGTCTTTTTCAATTACGGTTTTCTCAAGGTATGTGCCCGGTAGTGGGATTGCTGGCTCATATGGTAGTCTTATTCCTAGTTGGTTTTTTTTTTTAAGGATCTCCATCCTGTTCTCCATGGTAGCTGTATCAATTTACATTCCTACCAACAGTGCAGGAGGGTTCCCTTTTCTCCCCACGTCTTCAGCATTTGTTGTTTGTAGATTTTTTGATGATGGCCATTCTGACCAGTGTGAGGTAACACCTTATTGTTGGATCATGGGACTTTTTATGGCCCTTTATTTTTTGCAATTATATGAATTCTATAAAAATATGCAAAAATGTCTGTAAATACTTCATAATTTAACAATTAAAATAGTATGAAACAGTATGAAATGTATAAATAGTGAGCTTCCCAGCACACATACACACATCATCAAAAATAAAAAGTGGAAACAAAAGTATCTGAAATAAGGGAAGAATCATTCATAAAAATTAAATTTGTTATTTTCATGTGAGGATTGCAAAATGCTTTCCTTAAGTGCTGCTGCAGCAAAATGGTCTGTACAGGAGCCTATAATAGAATTAAAAGATGTGATTTTGAAATGGAAGGAGAATCTAGTGCTGACTGGAATTAAGGATGGCATTTTATTATATAGACTATTTAGGTTTAGAGTGAAGATCAGGCTCACACAGTGAATTAGAAGAGAAGGGAGTACAGCTGACCTGGACATCTGCTCATGTGCATAAATACTGATCTTGATATGTGAGTGTGAACTCAGGCATTGCTGGGACTTACCTGGGCCATACATCTTTGTAACTTATAAAGTAATTAAAAATATGGCTTTTAATCATCAAGCATTTGAGGTCTTTGCTGACAAAAATAATAATTGATTGCTTATTTTAACACATTAGGCATTATTTTAGGTAACTTACATATATTACTTCATTTAATCTTCCCAACAGTATAATGAATTATAAATAGGTACTATGATTATCTTCATTTTATGATGAGAAATGGAGATTCAGAGACTGATAATAGGGATTTGATGCCAAATCTGGCCTGAGTTTAAGTGCTTAACCGGACTGTTCTGCTGGTTTAACACATTAGGCATTATTTTCGGTAACTTACATATATTACTTCATTTAATCTTCCCAACAGTATAATGAATTATAAATAGGTACTATGATTATCTTCATTTTATGATGAGAAATGGAGATTCAGAGACTGATAATAGGGATTTGATGCCAAATCTGGCCTGAGTTTAAGTGCTTAACCGGACTGTTCTGCTGGGTGTTTCTCAAACAGTGCCCTACATGTATTTGGGCAAGAAGTTGAAATCTGTGTATACATATCCCTATAAAATAGATTGACCCAGTGCATAGGGAAGATGGTGAGTATCAGCTGATAATAAGAGAAGCATGCGTAAAGTCTGTGTTTACTTCTTCAACATGGTCCAATTATTCTATCATTCTCAATTTTATGAGCTGGAGGCATTTGAATATCAAAAATCCAAATTTTGGACTAAGTTTTGTTTGTTAGTGCCAGCCAAGAGTATTCCAGTCAAGATATGGAGGTAAGTGAAGGGAAGTGTGGGTAGATGGGCACTCTGGAAAATAAATGTGATGGTGCCAGCTAAAGAAGCTGAAATTAACTGTTTCCCCACTGGCCCAATGCTACCCTACCTTCTGACTGTGAAAGAGAACCTGAAAAATCTGATTCTTATCTGAAACCACTCAAATTTGAAAACATATTGTAGTGAACTAAGTAAGTAAAGTAATTAGCCTCCAATTAAAAAAAAATTTTGTTAAAGAGATTGTCTTAAAAAAAAAAAAAGAAATAGAGCAACTTAAATCCCACTCCTCAGCTGACTCTACTGCATGGATTGCTAATCAATGATTAGAGGAAGTTGTGATGTTGACTGAGAGGCCTCATGTCTGACATGACAACTTCTTCCCTCTGGGGATGTTCCAGAAGATCACCCGGACCTTCCCTCTCCTTCTACACACAGCTAAGGAACTGTTTTCCTGGTGCTGTTCTATCTTTCCTGGATAAAACCATTAAATCAACTACTGAAGAACTCCTTGACGGTGTTCCTCCTAGTACTTGGTACAAGATTGCTTTGGGGATAGAACTGCACACACAGTGTTAGAACTTTTGAGGTTCGACCTTTGGTTTTAATTGCAGTGCAAGGAGGGTCTTTCTCCATCACCCTTTCTTCATAGATTTTGCATTGTACAAATATTCCAGCTCAGGTCCATCCTCTGCTAACCCATTCTCCCCCATCATGAGCATGGACCACCTTTGAATAAAACACCAAATCAGTTTCTAGGGAAAATTACCCCATGTTACAAATAAGGTTTCTTCAGGGAAGCCACTCTTAAGATCTCTACAACTGCTCTCTCAGTCGTGTCTGACTCCTTGCGACGCCATGGACTATAGTCCATGGAATTCTCCAGGCCAGAATACTGGGAAAGGCTAGAAGGGTAGCTTGTCCCTTTTCCAGGGCATCTTCCCAACCCAGGGATCAAACCCAGGTCTCCTGCATTGCAGGTGGATTCGTTACCAGCTGAGCCACAAGGGAGGCCCAAGAATGCTGGAGTGGGTAGCCTATCCCTTCTCCAGTGGATCTTCCCGACCTAGGAATCAAACCTGGGTCTCCTGCATTGCAGGCAGACTCTTTACCAACTGAGCTAGATAGATTTGATAGCTATATAGCTATTTGTGATTTGAACCTAAAGGTATGACTTAAAGAACTGGAGGATGGAGATATTTCTGGAAGAAATACCTGTAAGTTGGGGGGGAAGGGGGAGCCAGGAGAAACACAGTCAAGGAGCTCTTCAGTAGTTGATTTAATGGTTTTATCCAAGAAAGGTAGAACAGCACCAGGTCTCCTATTGATGATAATCAGGTAAACCTCTAGAAGAGCAGATCCTTGTATAGGACCTGCCTTTTTCATTCATAATGTCTCCTCTTTCCCATTCCTGAAAGCCTTCTTGGACAGGAACCCAGAGGTCTATGCTGTCAATCCGTACATCTAAGCTAGGACTGTATCTTTAGTCCTGATGTAGAAAGACGTAGAAGAGGAAAGAGACATATTCATTGTTAAAACACTCTCCTAAAGCCCTCAGAATTCCCCTGCTTTAACTACTGCTGAGTACCCAAAATGACCTGTGACTATCTNCAGAGGTCTATGCTGTCGATCCGTACATCTAAGCTAGGACTGTATCTTTAGTCCTGATGTAGAAAGACGTAGAAGAGGAAAGAGACATATTCATTGTTAAAACACTCTCCTAAAGCCCTCAGAATTCCCCTGCTTTAACTACTGCTGAGTACCCAAAATGACCTGTGACTCTCCGGGGTCTGTCTGTCTTTCACCCTTTCAAGGATCATTCGTTAATTCATTTCTGCGATCAGTATTTCTCCAGTAATTGTCACACCCTGGGCTCCCCTAGGATATTATAGGGAGCACACCCCCAGCTGAACACTCAGCCAGGATGCATCAGTAGTAAATTCTCACATCTTCATCTTCACTACTACACATCTTCATTGTCATTACTAAAGGGGGAGCCTTTGGCACAATTACCCAAGAAAAGAATATTTTAATGTCATATTTTTGCTCTTTCAGTTTCTCTCTCTCTATGTATGTGTGTGTATAATTGAAGTGTAGTTGATTTACAGTGTTGTCTTAGCTTCAGGTGTATAGCAAATGATTCAGTTATACATAGCTAGCTCTTCTTTTTCAGATTTTTCTCCCTTATAGGTTATCACCTAATATTGAATACAGTTCCCTATGCTATGCAGTATGTCCTTTTTGGTTATCTATTTTATATATGGTTTTCCCTGTGGTCATGTATGGATGTGAGAGTTGGACTGTGAAGAAGGCTGAGCGCTGAAGAATCNCTTGGAAGAAAAGTTATGACCAACCTAGATTGTATATTGAAAAGCAGAGACATTACTTTGCCGACTAAGGTCCATTTAGTCAAGGCAATGGTTTTTCTTGTGGTCATGTATGGATGTGAGAGTTGGACTGTGAAGAAAGCTGAGCGCTGAAGAATCGATGCTTTTGAACTGTGGTGTTGGAGAAGACTCTTGAGAGTCCCTTGGACTGCAAGGAGATCCAACCAGTCCATTCTGAAGGAGATCAACCCTGGGATTTCTTTGGAAGGAATGATACTAAAGCTGAAACTCCAGTACTTTGGCCACCTCATGTGAAGAGTTGACTCATTGGAGAAGACTCTGATGCTGGGAGGGATTGGAGGCAGGAGGAGGAGGGGACGACACAGGATGAGGTGGCTGGATAGCATCACGGACTCGATGAGTCTGAGTGAACTCTGGGAGTTGGTGATGAACAGGGAGGCCTGGTGTGCTGCGATTCATGGGGTCGCAAAGAGTCGGACACGACTGAGCGACTGAACTGAATGTTGGAGATGCAAGAGATACAGGTTCAATCCCTGGGTGGGCGAAAATCTCCTGAAGTAGGAAGGGCAGTCCCCTCCAGCATTCTTGCCTGAAGAGTTCCATGGACAGAGGAGCCTGGCGGGCTAAAGTCCATGGGGTTGCAAAGAGTAGGACCAAACTGAGCATGCATGCACGCACACCTGACCCCAGAACAGTGCTAGTGTGCACCTTGTATGTGTTTGTTGAATGCTTGAACCTTGGACGGCATTTGAGAAAGTGCTGTAATAAATAGTTCCTAAAGGGATAAATGTATCATTCAGAAAGGGAGTCCTTTGAATTCCCGCTGGTCTTTTGATTTTCATTCTGGTGGAGCACGGAAGTAAACTGACTTGACATTTGATGTAGCTTTTCTGAAAGTCACCTACGTCTTCAATGTTTCTTTGCTGCTTGGGGTGATTTCATCCTACCCAGGAAGGGAAGGCTGTTGAACACCAAAGGGACATGTTGAAATTCACTGTGATATCCTTCTGGATCTCTGTCGCATGGCTCAGTTTTGTCTTGGTTTCTCCTGGAGGCTTTCTTTCCTCCTGTCCTCTCTGGAGATTTCTTATCCCACATTCAAACAATTCATTGTGGTAAAGTATCAAAACATAGAATGGGAGCATGTTAGATTCAGGAAGAATCATTTAGTCTAGTGACTCCTAAGCTTCTTTGCATCCCGTAACTTTTTGGAGAGCTTTTCTAAGTACGGGTGCTCACAGCCCACCTCAGACTATTCAGCTAGACTCTCTGGAGCCAGATCCACATCAGGATAGCTTTGACGCTCTCCTGCTGATGCTATTGTGGCGCGAGAATTGAGAACTAATGGTCTTCCTGCCTCTGCTCCCAAATAAACAGGTGAGAGCTTGAACTCAGATGCATTACTTTCCCATGGCTGCTATAATGAATCACTATGAACTTCACAGCTTAAACCAGTAGAGGTATTCTCTTAGAGTTCTGGGGCCAGAAGTCCAAGGTCAGTATCACTGAGCCAAAATCAAACATGTTGGTAGAGCTGTGTTCTCTCTGAAAGCTCAGGGGCAGAACTGTTTTCCTTGTCTTTGGGTTCTGGGAGACCTCTGGTTCATGCTAGCAGAGTAGCATCTTCAGATCTTTCTCTGCTTCAACTTTACACTACCTTCTACTCTTTGTATCTGAAACTTCCTGCCCATCTCTCATAACCATTTCACGGATCACAGCCTTGTCGAGGCAAAGGGGCTTGTGTAGCTCAATGAAGCTGTAAGCCACGTCTTGCAGGGCCAGCCAAGACGGACGGGTCATAGTGCAGAGTTCTGAGAAAGCGTGGCCCACTCACTACAGGAGGGAGGGGGAACTTTTGACAAACTTAGCGTATTAAAAAACAGACACTACTCACCAGCAGAGGTCCATGTAGGCAAGGCTGAAGTCTTCCTATTGGTCACGCACAGTTGTGAGAGCTGGGCCATAAAGAAGGAGCAGTGCCAAAGAATTGATGCTTCTGAGCTGTGGCGTGGAGAAGACTTCTGAGTCCCTTGGACTGCAAGGAGATCCAATCAGTCAATCTGAAAGGAAATTAGCCCTGAATATTCATTGGAAGAACTGATGCTGAAGCTGATGCTCCAATATTTTGGTCATCTGATGCAGGCAGCCAACTCACTGGAAAAGTCCCTGATGCTGGGAAAGATTGAGGGCAGGAAGAGAAGAGGACATCAGAGGATGGATGAGATGGCTGGATGGCATCCCCAATGCAATGGACATGAACTTGGGCAAACGTTGGGAGATGATGAAGGACAGGGAGACCTGGCATGCTGCAGTCCATGGAGTCACATATGACTGGGTGACTGGACAACGGAAACACCTCCATGTGCTCCTGGCTTGTGAGATTCCTGAAGGGTGCCTGCATTAAACAGACCACGCCTCTGTCTGCCTCTTGCACGCAGTGCAAAGCAAGACATGCTTGCGTGTGTGCTCAGTCGTGTCCGACTCTTTGCAACCCCGTGGACTGTAGCTCGCCAGGCTCCTCTGTTCATAGGATTTTCCCAGCAAGGATACGGAGTAGGTTGCCCTTTCCTCGTCTAGGGGATCTTCCCAACCCAAGGATCAAACCTGAGTCTCCTGTGTCTGCTGCATTGGCAAGCCCTTTCTAATTTATTGGGTCTTCTATATGTGTTTTGATGAATCCCATGCTATAGGATTGTAATATGAAGTCTGAGGTGTTACTTGCAGCTACTGTGTGGACATGGTGAGACTTTAGACAGATCCTGCCTCACTTCCAATCTTTCAGCTTTTTCTGTTGTCTGTATGGTTTGCCCCTGGAGAATTATAGAGAACCCATCAGCTAGATGCTCAGGGATACTCCTATTACTCCAAGGAGCCAAGGCTTGTGGTTCAATCATTTTGTTTGCCTGCAGGAAGACTCAGAACTTAGCGTCAGTCTCTGGGAATAATTTATCTTGTTCTTGAGACCAAATACAATAACAAAGACTCGAGTTAGAATTTTTATAGGCACAGAAAACAGGCAAGATTAAGTGGCTTTTAAGCATTCAGTTTGGATAGGAATGAAAGCAACAGCAATAAAGATGGAGTTAGAAAGATAAATCCTATGTGGGCGAGAGGAAATACAAGCTCACTATGGAGCAATATCACTGGTCAAAAATCAGGGCACTTGGAAACGAGCGTTGACAATAATGTGTAAATTTAGGAATCTCAGTTATCTTCTTTATGCTCCTTGCACTCCATGCCTATAAAATGGAGGTAATATAAAATCTACCTGGAAAATATGTAAAGTTTTTAGAAGACAGAAAAAAAGTACTATGAGAATGCAACAGAGCAATATGTTTGAAAACAGATAAATCTGGAACATGTGTGCTGTGGGTTAGTTTATGTCCCTCCCGCGTTTGTATGTTGATGTCCTAACATCTGGAGCGTCACCGTAGAACTTTATTTGGTAATGGAGCTGTTGCCGTGGCACTTACGTAAGGTGCGGTCGTCTGGGCTGGGGTGGGCTCTGAGCTGATACGACTGGTGTCCTTGTAAAAAGGGGAAGCATGAAGAGACACACTCACGCAGGGAGAGCAGCACGTGGAGATGCCGCTGTGCCGCCGCGACCCAAGCAGCCGCAGAGGCTACGCGAGGCTGCGGCAGATCCTGCCTTAGCGCCTGCAGAGGGGGCGGGCCTGCTCACGGCGCGCTCTTGCACTCCAGTCTGCAGAGACGTGAGACAAAAAATTTCTGTTTGAACCACTCAGGTTGTGGCACTTAGTTAACGCAGCCTTAGCGAACAATCACAGTATCCCTGAAAGGGCTATCTGAATGTGCCACTTCTTAATGTCGCCTCATGTAACAGATCCAACAATTCCATCCAGTGAACATGATGCCACTGTGAAGCCGGAGAAGATGGGGCCTGCTTTTCCGTTTTCCAATACATAGATAAAACCTCTTGATTTATAGACAGAAGTGAATCCCAGGGAGGTGGTATATTTTGCCAAGATGTTCTCAGGACTAGAACTTCATGTGTTAAGTTACTGGACCCCAAAGACTGGCTAAAAGTCCCTCCTTGTATCGCCATAGTGGGTGTCATAGATGGACGTGGACTTTATTGATTCATTTAATCAATTGCTGCTTATTTAATGTTGATTATGCAAAGTTCTGGAGAAGGAATGGCAACCCACTCCAGTATTCTTGCCTAGAGAACCCTGTGGATGGAGGAGCCTGGTGGGCTGCTGTCCTAGGGTCGCACAGGGTTGGGCATGACAAGCAACTTAGCAGCAGCAGCAGCAGCAGCATGCAACGTTCTGATCTCCTCCCTCAGAACATTTTCGTGGAAAGAAAGTTGTGCTAACTTTATTTAGCTAACCACCATGATGCCAGCTACCATGCTTCTTTCTCCACACCTGGGCTCCTGAGTAGGGAAACCAGTCTATATGCCTTGCTTTCTTTTCTCTTCTCCCCACTTCTTTTTCCAGCTCAAGACTTTCCTTTTTACCCACATTTGGACAAGAAGAGCCTTTGGCCTAAGACTCTGATTTAGAAGGTCTTACGTGTCACACCTTCACGAGTGAGTGTGAGTGACCGTTGCTCCGTCATGCCTGACGCTTTGCAACCCCACGGACTGTAGCCCGCCAGGCTTCTCTGTCCTTGGGATTCTCCAGGCAAGAACACTGGAGTGGGTTGCTACTTCCTTCTCCGGGGGGTCTTCCCGACCCAGGGACCCTGCACTGCAGGAGAGTCACCGACCGAGCCACCAGGGGCGCCTACTGTTGAGAGCTCTTTCTAAGCACAAAGACAGGCCAGCCCAGAAGCATCAGCAGGTACACGCTTGACTTTGTCTTACAATCCATAGATAGTACTTTAGAGTATTGGATTAGAGTAAAGGTGTAATGAATCCTTACACCTTTTCCAAAGGAATACCCAAGACAGAAGCAGCAATAAGGTTATAAATGACAGTCATCCATCAGATGAAATGGTTTGTGAAGTCGTTCAGTCGTGTCCGACTCTTTGTGACCCCATGGACTGTAGCCTACCAGGCTCCTCTGCCCATGGGATTTTCCAGGCAATAGTCCTGGAGTGGATTGCCATTTCCTTCTCCAGGGGATCTTCCCAACCCAGGAATTGAACCCGGGTCTACTGCATTGTACACAGACGATTTACCGTCTGAGCCACCAGGGAAGTTTAGATGAAGCTTTTCTCTCTCGAAGAGATGGGGACTGGGCAAGTGGTCAGGAAGGAAATACCATGTGCTTTGAGCTTTGTATGAAAAATTATGTTCAGTTCCACATTGGTGAACATAGTTCTGTTTTTGCCAAATAAATCGTCTACTTCAAATTAGTGTCCAAATGCTTTATTAAAACTCTGCTTCTGCCTTTGATTTGGAACCGGTTACTTTTGTTGCCCCCTCCTGATCACCGTCCTCTGAAGCTCCTGCTTCTTTCTTGCTGTCCCCTGACACCTCGGTGGCCCCCCGTTCCCTGAAGCCTTGGTTGCCTTCCCGCTGTCCTCGGAAGTTGCGATATCCTTCCCGTGGACCTTCTAGCTCTGGTTGCTCTGTGGCCTCAAAAAGTTGCCAGCGCCGAGAATCACACCACTCTTCCTGTGCTTCTGTTAGTGATGCAGCGAGGATGTCCAAGCAAACACCCTGCTTTCCTTTGAGAAAGACTATTCCCTTCACTAGCATTACTAATGTTTGCCGTTTCAATCAAGCACTGCAAGATCTCGGCCATAAAGCCCGCTTCTGAGCTGCTCAGGGAGCGCTGGTCTACCGACGTGGCCCTGGAGAAGTGGGCCAGGGTGGCTGCCAGGGCTTCCGGGGCCCCCTTCTCCCCAGTCGGCTTCCCGGCTGACTGCTTGAAGTGACCCAGTGCAGTGGGAGGCACAGAGTCCCAGAGCCTGATGGCATCTTTGCTAGAAGCTCCTGTTATCTCTGTTGCAGAAGGGACACCTACTCGTTTAAATCCGATTCCCGCTTTTGGCTTTGCTTGGGCTGACTGGTACTCTCTGTGCTGGGAAAAGCAGGCGCAAAGCCCGATCCTCCCCACTCTACCTGTTCTCCCGGAACGATGAATGTAGGGCTCCACATCCTTTGGTGGAGAATGTTGAACAACCAGATCAGCCTCGGGGATATCTAACCCACATGCAGCAACATTGGTTGTAACCCAAATCCCAACATCTCCATTTCTAAAGCCTTTCAGGGTGATTTCCCTTTGCTTCTGTGGAAAGTCTCTGTGTAACGACTGGGCATCCTGTCTTACAGCCACATTCTGTGACAACTCCAGGCTTCTTTATTCGTTTCACAAAATATGATAGTGCTCCCTGGAAAACCACTGTATGCTTGCATCACATCTCCAGTAACTGCTGCTCTGAGTCCAGCAGCGCCTGATAGCCAGATGCTCTACAATTACTGCCATTTTCTGCATCCTTTTACCAATCAGGTCCACTTGTTCATATGTAGGTTTCATGTATTTCTTAGCAACAGTATACACCCAATGGGAGCAAGTTGCAGAAAATAGAAATTTTTTTTTTCCTGCAACACCCACACAGCTAAGGCTTTAACAAAAAAAACAAAACAAAACAAAACAAAACAACAACAAAAAAAACCTTTTCCACTTCCATGTCCTGGGTGGGACAAGATCATGGAGACAGATACTCTATCAGGGCATGGAAATAATCTGAGTGGCAGAACTCATAAATAAAAGAAAGACAAACTAGGTAACAAATCATTTTTCTCAGACAGCATAAAGCCAATAGATTTAAGGAGATATAATTTCCAGGAAGGGACAAGAAGGCATTCATTAACTTCAAAAAGTTGCCAGCGCCGAGAATCACACCACTCTTCCTGTGCTTCTGTTAGTGATGCAGCGAGGATGTCCAAGCAAACACCCTGCTTTCCTTTGAGAAAGACTATTCCCTTCACTAGCATTACTAATGTTTGCCGTTTCAATCAAGCACTGCAAGATCTCGGCCATAAAGCCCGCTTCTGAGCTGCTCAGGGAGCGCTGGTCTACCGACGTGGCCCTGGAGAAGTGGGCCAGGGTGGCTGCCAGGGCTTCCGGGGCCCCCTTCTCCCCAGTCGGCTTCCCGGCTGACTGCTTGAAGTGACCCAGTGCAGTGGGAGGCACAGAGTCCCAGAGCCTGATGGCATCTTTGCTAGAAGCTCCTGTTATCTCTGTTGCAGAAGGGACACCTACTCGTTTAAATCCGATTCCCGCTTTTGGCTTTGCTTGGGCTGACTGGTACTCTCTGTGCTGGGAAAAGCAGGCGCAAAGCCCGATCCTCCCCACTCTACCTGTTCTCCCGGAACGATGAATGTAGGGCTCCACATCCTTTGGTGGAGAATGTTGAACAACCAGATCAGCCTCGGGGATATCTAACCCACATGCAGCAACATTGGTTGTAACCCAAATCCCAACATCTCCATTTCTAAAGCCTTTCAGGGTGATTTCCCTTTGCTTCTGTGGAAAGTCTCTGTGTAACGACTGGGCATCCTGTCTTACAGCCACATTCTGTGACAACTCCAGGCTTCTTTATTCGTTTCACAAAATATGATAGTGCTCCCTGGAAAACCACTGTATGCTTGCATCACATCTCCAGTAACTGCTGCTCTGAGTCCAGCAGCGCCTGATAGCCAGATGCTCTACAATTACTGCCATTTTCTGCATCCTTTTACCAATCAGGTCCACTTGTTCATATGTAGGTTTCATGTATTTCTTAGCAACAGTATACACCCAATGGGAGCAAGTTGCAGAAAATAGAAATTTTTTTTTTCCTGCAACACCCACACAGCTAAGGCTTTAACAAAAAAAACAAAACAAAACAAAACAAAACAACAACAAAAAAAACCTTTTCCACTTCCATGTCCTGGGTGGGACAAGATCATGGAGACAGATACTCTATCAGGGCATGGAAATAATCTGAGTGGCAGAACTCATAAATAAAAGAAAGACAAACTAGGTAACAAATCATTTTTCTCAGACAGCATAAAGCCAATAGATTTAAGGAGATATAATTTCCAGGAAGGGACAAGAAGGCATTCATTAACTGGCTCAATGTGTCAACTGAGAAATATTTTGCAATGTGATAAATTCATATTGTTTTTTAGTTTGTTTATATGTTGGTCAAGATCTATGCTATCCAATATGGTGGCTATTTAGATTTAAATAAGTTGAAATTAAACAAAATGAAAAATCCAGGTTCTCTGTCCCATTCACCACACTTCAAGTGTTTGACAGCCTTGTATGGAGCATGGTTGCCATATTGGACAGTTCAAATGCAGAACATTTTCATCATTGCATAAAATCCTATTTGATAGTATCAGTCTAGATGTAATAAATATGGAGCATGACATTGATTTTTTACATAGGCAGTTAGGTTGATACAGAAACTGGGATTGTGAAAGTTTTATTTTTACACAAATATTTAATATAATTTAATAAATTCTCAAAAAGTATTCAGGTAATTTAAGTAATTAAAAGATCAGTCAGGAAAGGCCTAAAATAAAGGCGCCCAATGGTAGGAAACGTAAAAAGATGTGCAAAGGAGAATACTGGCTGAAATACAGAAGTATTTTGTGTGCCATGTAAGATGCAGCATCGGAACTTGTTACTAGGAGAATGGTCTCAGTGATGTTCATAGAAATGACGCTGGGAACAATTCAGAGACTATGTTCTCTGGGTCTGGTGAGTGGAGGGACATCTTGATGAAACACGTATCAAATCTGATGTCATAACTGTTCTCAGATACACGCTAAGAACATGACTAAAGGCTCTTAAAGCAACACAATTAAATTTGGTCTAACACATGAGATTCACCGGAAGAGAGAAACGAGACACAGGGTCATGAACGTGGGCGCTCCACACAGAAATGCTGAGTCTACAACGCACCGTGGCTTACGTGGTAAAATCAGGGTATTTCATGGCGTCTTTGTACTGAAAGTGCAGTGGAAGTCACTCGGTCGTGTCCAGCTCTTTGTGACCCCATGGGCTATACAGTCCATGGAATTCTCCAGGCCAGAGTGCTGGAGTGGGTAGCATTTCCCTTCTCCAGGGGATCTTCTCAACCCAGGGATTGGACCCAGGTCTCCTGCATTGCAGGCAGATTCTTTACCAGTTGACCCACCAGGGAAGCCCAAGAATACTGGGGTGGATAGCCTATCCTTTCTCTGGTGGATCTTCCCGGCTCAGGAATTGAACCTGGGTCTCCTGCATTGCAGGCAGATTCTTTACCAACTGAACTATCTTTTGTGTTAATAATTTATTATATGTGATCACATTAAAATGCTTTAAATTATATGTAAAATTATAGTTAATTTCTGAAGCTAAGTTTTGCTTCAAGAATTCATTGACAATGTTAATTGCTATTTCCTCAGAAGAGGGAAATTTCTCTGCATTGAATTTAATTTAAAAAACTAAGAACCACAATGACTCAAGAATGTTTTGTGTGATTTGGCTTTGCTGTCAATTTACCCCAATTACACAAAAAATCTTTAACAATGTAATTAATGTGCTGAAATAAAGGCAAGCCATACTTTTATGAAAAATATAATGATTTATGAATGGCATGTCTTTAGAACTCATTTTAACATGGGCAGTGTACCAACAGAACTGTCACTTGAATTAAATTCAGTTATCTTTGACATTATACTTACTTTTGATCATTTAATGGAATTACAAATATTTTTCAGTTTTGTCATTATGAAGGTTTACTTTTCAAGGAAGGAGGATAGAACACGTATGTCTAAAATTTTTATTTATTTGTTGGCTGTGCCACACAGCATGTAGGATCTTAGTTCCTTGACCAGGATCGAACCCGAACCCTGCAATGGAAGTGCAGAGTCTTACCCAGGGATGGCCAGGGAAGTCCCATAGGACAGAGTCTAGCCAACATCTGTCAGCTTGGTGCGCACCTTTAAAATACGTTGTTATATGGCGTGTGGGCCTCCACTTGTCCCCTGGCCTTTGGTCTGGGAATAAGAGCGGCCTGGCTCTGTTCGTTAGTCCTTCTGGAGGAAGTAAAAAGTACCTTTTCCCACAGGTTAGAGCTTCCTGTTTCAGAGCCTGAGAGAACTTACAGAGACAAGTACAGGATTCTAGTTCAGCTTCACAGTTCACCTGTAACTGTCGCGTCATTTCAGACACTTGAGGGTTGAGAATATTTAGAGAAGATTGTGCTTACATATTTGCAATGGGTTATACTTCAGTGGGGAGAAGGCAATGGCAGCCCTTTCCAGTGCTCTTGCCTGGAGAATCCCATGGGCGGAGGAGCCTGATGGGCTGCAGTCCATGGGGTCGCGAAGAGCCGGACACGACTGAGCGACTTCACTTTCACTTTTCTCTTTCATGCATTGGAGAAGGAAATGGCAACCCACTCCAGTGTTCTTGCCTGGAGAATCCCAGGGACGGGGGAGCCTGGTGGGCTGCCGTCTCTGGGGTCGCACAGAGTCAGACACGACTGAAGTGACTCAGCAGCAGCAGCATACCTCAGTGGGGGCTTCCCCGTTGGCTCAGCGGTAAAGAATCTGCCTGCAATGCAGAAGCCTCAGGAAACACGGGTTTGATTGCTGGGTTGTAAAGATCCCCTGGAGGAGGGCGTGGCAACCCGCTCCAGTGCTCTTGCCTGGAGAATCCCACGGACAGAGGGGCCTGGTGGGCTGCAGTCCATGGGGTCACAAAGAGGCTGACATGACTGAACAACTGAGCGTGCATACTTCAGTGGATACCAAACCATCTTATGTCACCTCTGCAGAAACAGAACAACAGGAAAAAGAAAGGATTCGGTTCTGATTTGAGGGATTTCACTTGTGCCCCAGGAAGAGTGTGTTTGGTAGCAGAGTTGCCTTAAACTGTGGACTGGTTGATTGAATGGAAGTTAGGAAGCCCCCTTCCTTTGGGCTCTGACTGGATTTCTCTGATTTGAATGTTATAGATCTGGTGGAGTTGCATCTAAAAGCAGACATAGGAATTATTTCCAGTTTTATTAAATTATAATTTACAACAATGTAAATATTTAAGGTGGACAACTTGATGTTTTGTATACGCACACATTGTGAAATGATCAACACAATCAAGCTAATTAACATATCCATCACCTGAACAGCTACTGTTTTCTTTCTTCTTTTTGGTGGAGTGTTTACCGGTCTAAAAGATTAGGACTCTGTGGCTTGCTGTTTTGGCTTTCCAAGAGGCTCAAGTAGTAAAGAATCCACATGCCAAGGCAGGTACTGTAAGACCTCAGTTCCATCCTTGTATTGGGAAGATCCCCTGGAGAAGGAAATGCACTCCAGTACTCTTGCCTGAGAAATCCTGTGGAGAGAGGAGCCTGGCGGGCTTATGGTCCATGGGGTCGCAAAGCGTCAAACACGACCAAGCACGCAAGAACAGACACAGGCAAGTCTGCCATTTAAACACTGCGCAGTCACATCACTGTAGCTCAGAGGTGGGGAGCGAATTTCACCCCAGTTTCCCTGGAAGCAGAGAACAGTCTCCATGAGTTGTAAAGCTACATGCTCTTTCCTTTTGCATTCTTGCTAAAGTTTGTTGAAGCCCTTCAACAATGGGGACTTTGGGTCCTGTTTTTACCAGTGACCTAATCTGCTGTGGATAACCACCAAGAGGGTGGCCTGCATTCTGCATACACTGGCCAGGCAGCTGTGACACACATTATAAAGACCGGCTTCCTCAGAGGCCTGCCCTCCATGAAAGTGCCCCCCAGCCTGGCCCAGAGGGGAGGGCCATTCCTGGAGCCGCTTCTGGAAAGGGCTCTGGGCTCAGGTTTCAGAAGAGCAGCTGCTGGCCATTCAGGCATCTGAAACCTTTGCATAGAATGTGTAAAGTGTCTGACTTACAAGGAAAGCTGACAGCTCTGACCTCAGGGAAAGAGGTGGCTTTTGGAAGGGAAAGATGAGCTGGAGCAGGAAAGGGCAGGTGGCAGGATGAAAGGGGCGGCGTCTGTGGGCTAGGGTGGCAGAAAGAGGGGCACACTTCCAGAAGGGATGACTGCCAGTTAATTTACATATGTGTGTGTGTGTGTGCATGTGTGTGTGTGTGTGTGTGTGTGGGTGGGTGGGGATGCTTGAATGACAGCTGGCTAAAATGAAGGTGAGGGGTCCCTTAGAAAGTGAGCTGAGGAGTGTGTGCCTGCTCAGTCACTCCGCCGTGTCCGACTCTGTGCGACCCCATGGACTGCAGCCCACCAGGCTCCTCTGTCCTTGGGATTTCCCGGGCAAGAGGACTGGAGTGGGCTGCCACGCTCTCCTCTAAGGGGTCTCTGTACCCGTGTCTCTTAAGTCTACTTGGCAAGCGGGTTCTTGACCTCTAGCGCCACCTGGGAAGCCCCTGAATGATGAGGCAGAAACTACATGAAGGCAGAGCCTGTTGGTTCCCTGCTTCCCGGTCAGGCCTGAGATGCTGAGTGTGGAGGCGGTGATCAACAAATGACTAGGAATTAACCAGTGAGCGAATGGCTCAGCACATTTGTGAATTTCTTGAGGCCCTTGTGGCCCTACTGGAAAGTACTTGAAGGTTCCACCAGACGTGTATGGGTTTGGAATAATAGCTCCTTCTATGTGAACTCAATGCTTCCAGCCTCAATTTTTCCTTCTTTTTTAAAATTTCTTAAAAATTTTGGATTATAGTTCATTTCAATATTGCATTAGTCTTAGGTGTACAGCAAAGTGATTCAGTTAAACGTATACACATATTCCTGGAGAAGGAAATAGCAACCCACTCCAGTATTCTTGCCTGGAGAATTCCATGGACAGAGGAGCTTGGCAGGCTACAGCCCATGGACTTGCAAAGAGTCAGACATGACTGAGTGGTTAACACATACATATTTTCATTCTTTTTTCAGATTCTTTACCTGTTTAGATTTTTACAGAGTATTCAGTAGAGCTTCTTGTGCTATATAGTTGGTCCTTGTTGGTTATCTGTTTTATTTTTTTTAACAATTTTTATTGCAGTGTACTTGCTTTACAATGCTGGGTTAGCTTCCACTGCGCAGCAAAGTGGATCAGCTGCACATGCATATATCTCTCCGCTTTTTTTGACCCTTCCCCTTTCGGTCACCATGGAGCCCTGAGCAGAGTTCTGTGCACACAGGAAACCCTCACTACTCACCTATTTACGCACAGAATCAACAGTGTGCACACGCCAGCCTCAGTCTCACAGTTCATCCCCCACGCCCCACCTCTCCCTCTGGGTATCCATACACTTGTCCGTTAAAATTTGCTTGATGATAACAGCTTTGCTCAGTTGTGTGAGAATTAAAGTGGCATATGTAAGTTCTAGGTGTGTATTTATTCTGAGGATGTAATCTCTTTAATCTTTCTCTTTTCCAGAAGCTGGGAAAGGATAGTTGTAATGGATCAGCCCATATAATCTGCTTTTAGTAGCCAACGTTATCCGATACTTAGAAATATGGCAGAGAGGACTGTGTGTCCTCTCAGTGTCATCCAGGCACACGGAGTAATAGGCCTTCCCAACGACTGCTTGCTATTCTAAGAGAAAACGCCTGCTTTCGATGTTCTGTTTCCTATGGATCAGGGCTCCAACTCTGTTGTAGTGCCTTTGAGTAGATTTTTGTTTGGTAGAAATGCAAATTTCTATCCAATAGAAAATTTAGCTGCAGAGGACAGTTCGTTTTCTACCTAACCTAGCAATTTTACTTCAGTGTTCTTTAATCCATGTAAATGCTCAGTTGCTATTTGATACTATTTTATGATTCTGCTGATTCCCTCTTAAACTGGTCAAATAAATTGATCCTTCTATATAAATTAGTAACATAAATTGATCATGTGAGTCATGTTTTCAACTTTTGAAAATCATACTTTGACAGTATTTAGAGATCTCCATCTTTCACTATCAGTGCCTAGAGCAAACCCATGCTGGGCACTCATCATAGTTTTTTCGAATAAATGGGTGAAGAATAAACTAAAACATAAACTGCTAAAGGAGGACAGAAGGGACCCTGAGTTCTTCCAACTTTTGTGAAAACTAATATCTAATGAGTTTTTTAAAATATCAGGTTTATAGCAGAATTTTAGATTTCTGAGATAATTTCCTTTTTACCAGTGTTAAATTTATACCAGTGTTAGATTTTTATATGTGAAATTATGGTAATAATACTTTGAGTTTACTTTTGTATGTTGTCCTTGGAAATAAAAAATTGGAAATTTGCATCTCTGTGCTGGTTCATTGTTTTTAGAAATGTCTCTGGCCCTTGTAATTCACTTGATCTCTAAGATTTAGTCCTCACTTGAAATGATAATCATGGGAAGATTAGATCTGGTTTACTTTAACCAAATCATGTAGCTTCCAGCAAGATGTCCAAGACTTACTATCATTAAGAGAAATGGCTGTTTTGAAAGGCACTGTGCCTGCAAACTCTTTTATTCCCACTAATGTCAGCTTTTAAGTAGCTTTTAGAATAAAGGAGAAAAATTTTCCTTTTGCTGTAACAAGAAACAAGATGGTGTGGTCCACTTCAAATGTTCATGTAATTATCATTGAGCTGGTATGATGCCTGAAATATATCAGGTGCTCACTTCATATTTGTGAAATACCTTTATTTTCTACTTTAAAGATTATTTTTAATGGAGTTTAGTTGCTTTGCAATGCTGTGCTAGTTTCTACTGTACAGCAAGTAAATCAGCTATCTGTAGGCCTTTTGAACTCCCTTCCCATTGAGGTCACCACAGGGCACTGAATAGAGTTCCCTGTGCCATGGTCTTAGTAGTTATCCATTTCACACATACAGGCTTCCCTGTGGCTCAGCTGGTAAAGAATCCACCTGCAGTGCTGGAGATCCCGGTTCGATCCCTGGCTTGGGAAGATCCCTTGGAGAAGGGAAAGGCTACCTTCTCCAGTATTCTGGCCTGGAGAATTCCACATATATTTATAGTCCAGTATAGTCCACATATATTTATACATATATAAATATATGTACACGTATAGACCATGTCTATTTATACATAGTATCAGTTGGAATTCATTTAGACAAGGTTCCTTTTTTTCCCCCATCTTTCATTGATCAAGCCTCACCCTCTAGGGTTTTAACTTACTACCATTTCACATGTTTGTAGAATGAAAGAAAAATATAGGCATCTATACTATCTCTTTGGTGGGCTTCCCTGGTGGCTCAGAGGTTAAAGCACCTGCCTCCAATGCAGGAGACCCGGGTTCGATCCCTGGNTGATCAAGCCTCACCCTCTAGGGTTTTAACTTACTACCATTTCACATGTTTGTAGAATGAAAGAAAAATATAGGCATCTATACTATCTCTTTGGTGGGCTTCCCTGGTGGCTCAGAGGTTAAAGCACCTGCCTCCAATGCAGGAGACCCGGGTTCGATCCCTGGGTCAGGAAGATCCTCTGGAGAAGGAAATGGTGACCCACTCCAGTATTCTTGCCTGGAAAATCCCTTGGACGGAGAAGCCTGATAGGCTACAGTCCACGGGGTCGCAAAGAGTCGGACACGACTGAGCGACTTCACTTTATACTATCTTTATATCATAAAACATACCTAGTAGTAATCCTATGGGTATTCCATGAGGAAATTATAAGATGCATTTTAAAAAGTCTTTTAATATTAGTTGTCTCTATTAGGAAATGACAGGAGTGGACAGTAGCAATAACAAGGAAAGAGGATCCTCACATGCCTCACATCCTCCAGCTCCCGTAGGAGGCTGGAGCAAAGATAAATGTGCCAAGGGATTAGCCTTAATTCTCTTTATTACAACAGACTACAGTGCTTTGTTCAGAACAATTGAGAAAATATTCTCAGTCAGGAAGAAGACAAGGGTTAGAAGGAAAATAATAAACTAATTGTCAAACAGAAAAAATGACAAGTGATTATGAAGCCCCCTAATGTCTCACGATGCAATGATGAATCAACACCGAATTACTAATGCATCGTCACTAATTTGCAGAAAGGTAAATTTTCTACAAATGTAGCAGTCTCCCTGAAATATGTTCACAGTCGCCTGTGACTACCTATCTTTTGAGTTTATTTAGGCCACTATAAGTGTCCAGAACACTTGCTAATTGGGTTTAAATCCAAGCACTCTTTTCTTCCCCCTAAAAAGTGACTTAAGCTGGAAACTAAACAAATATTTGAAGTTGGTGAAGGAGTGGTGAGTAGATGAAGAACTTCAGATAGACTTTGACAAGATGGGCATCAATTAATGTTGAGTATTAAAGCAATGGTGTGTGTGTGTGTGTCTGGTGGGGGTACACTTTGAACTTGGTCCCCATGATTGCATTGTGAATACCTTCCTACATTCCAAGAAAGTGAAAAATATACATGGTGCTTTCAAACACGAGCTTTTCCAACTTGATGCTGCCCAGCTCAGCAAATGCAGAAGGAAGCCCGGGCTAAAGCAGGTGTTCAGACGTGTCCTCTGGGTGGTCCAGAGCTCTTCTGTGGTCACAGTTCCCGGTGTAGAGTTGGTGGCATTTTACGATGTTGAGCTATTCTATGAAGCCTCTGCTTTCACATCTAAGGACTGGGGTCACTCCCGCATTATAGTGCTTGCAGAATTATAGTCACGGCTATAAAAATTATGGCTGCTTTTCTCAGTATAATTTTCCCTCTCATTTTTGATTTAAGTACATAAAAAATGATCATATATTTAAGGATAAGAACTTTCTGAAATACTATCTTCTTGGTTAATTACATCATTGCTGTTCGCTTCAGGTCTGCATGAGTACTAAAAGGATTTAAAATGAGCACGTGTTATTTTTTCGCTAAGAAAGTAATATGTGCTCATATGAAAAACTGCTCTTATGAAAAAAAGTTATCTGTATTCTTATCACTTAGTGATAGTCAGTGTTAGCATTTGCGTGTGTTTCCCTTCCAGGTTTTTAAAAAATGAATTGTTTAGCTTTTAACATACTGTGATCATACCAAACACACATGTTGATGCATAATGTTGAACTAGATTCTATCATTTCTCGTTAGTGAGTAACAGGAAAAAAAGGCCAGGATAAACGAAAGCTGAGAATGGATGAAAACTCACTGTAGCCAATGGTCTAAACTTCCTTCTCCATCAAATCTTTTTTTTTAATGTTAAAGAGCACCTTTTCTTTTATTCTTTTTCTAAATAAAGAAGCTAATTATGTGGTTGTGGTGACTCGCTCATCACCACCTCATGGGAGCTCCTTAACAAGCCCAGTCAGCGACAGTCACGGGGCTGCCCCAGTGGTCCAGCGATTAAGGCATCGCCTTCCCATGCAGGTGGGGAGGCTTGGACCCTTGGTTGGGGAACTAAGATCCCATATGCCTTCTGGCCAAAAAGCCGAAATACAAAACAGAAGCAGTATTGTAACAAGTGAAATACTTTTAAAATGATCCGTGTCAAAAGACAAACTTAAAAAAAGAAGTGGCAGCTGTACCACCATTAACACGCCCTGATACAGTCAGATCGAAGAGCCAGGTGTCTGAACTCCACAGTGTTCTTTCCATTGCATCAGGCTCCCACCTTTGGGATCTGGTTGGATGCAAACACTTTTGTAAGATTTTCCTAGGTCACAATTGTCTTAGTCATTTTTTTGGCATCTGAACTTGAATAAGCTGAAGAGATCTAAGAAGTCTGGTATAAACACCAAGGGCCATGCCTGGCTCCCAATTCCAAAACTTAGTTTGTTCTGTTGTGCCCATGATATGAGCACTAGAATATACGAAAGGCAGCTATTTTGATTGGAATCTTTGTTCCATTTTTTCTACTTGTGTGATTTGAAAATTTATTTCTAGTTATGTATCTGAACTTGAGCTTTCTGATCAGTAAAATGGGAATAATATTATCTCCTAGGGCATAATACTATCTCATGAATTTTGAATGTGATCATACAACTTAGAAGTGACTGATAAAAAGCACTCACCACATATTAGAAGGGTAAATCAGGTCAACAACAATCAGATAGAACTCCTTAGGTGAAGCTGATCAATAGCTAAGCCTTCTAAAGACTAGGGATGGTGGAACAAAGGGCCCTGCAGTTAGCGTTGCATACAAGGCTTGTAGAGATGGGAAGATATGCAGGACTCTGGGTGGGAAAAAGGGTGGAATATTTCAAAGTCTTTCTCATTGCTTTCCAAAGAACTTTTGATAACAGTGACCCACCATTCTTGTCTTTGAACCTCCAGTGCCCCAGTTCTAAATAAGTGAGTGTATGTGCCAGAAAACCTTCTAGATGCTAGGGACTTTCAATAATCGGTTTTCAAATTAATTACTGTATGGGGGGCGGGGTGACCTATGCATGTTGCAAAGGGACGCTGTATTTCATTTTTTTAATCAGTCAACTTTCTCGGCTGCGCCAGGGCTTTCTCCAGTTGTGGTGGGGCACGGGCTCCAGGCACGCCGGCTCCAGGAATCGAGGCTCGTGGGCTCTGTAGCACAGGCGCGGACGCCGTGGCTCGTGGACTCCAGCTGCTCCGCGGCAGGACCGTCCCAGACCAGGCACTGGGCCCGTGCTCCCTATCGGCAGGTGGATTCTGCACCTCGGTACCACCGGAAAGTCTCAAATTTTATCTTCTTTTCTTCCTCATCCTGCTCTCGGTACCACCGGAAAGTCTCAAAGGGGCCTTTTAAAACAAATTTTATCTTCTTTTCTTCCTCATCCTGCTCCTCAGTTTGGACCAGTCTTAGGAGGAAATGGCAATCCACTCCAGTATTCTTGAATGGAGAATCCTATGGATGGAGGAGCCTGGTAGATACAGTCTGTGGGGTTGCAAAGAGGTGGACACGACTGAGCAACTTCACTTTCAGACAGTCATATTCTGATTTAATGGATATTATTTAGTCCTGGGATTTGAACTCAAGATTGCTTGATTCTATATATTTTTATAGAATGTATAGAATAAATATATATCTAGTATATTAATAGTGACTCAGTGTATTAAGAAAGTACACTAACTTTTTAATTATCTCCTCTCATCAGAATAAGGCAGGCCACATGAGAGAATTTTCCGGGTAATTGAGGTAATGCTCCTGCAAGGTTCAATATAGTTTTGATCTCCATCATTTTTGCAGTGAGAAATCACACGCTAGGACTATGTATTATTTGCTGCATCTTTAACCAGACAGCATTGAATGTAATGTACCTTTTATCAAGGACCGGGACGTTCTCCCGTTTTGCTCATGAGTGTCCTTGGGACTTTGGGTTTGTTTCTTCGTCCCTCTCTTTCCTCTTAGTCTGGATCCCGATCATCACTTCTGCCATGTTTGTGCATCTTTTCTTTCTCTTTTCCTTTGGTTTATTCGTTGGTTTCTTTCCCTTTCCTTGGCTTCTTCTGTTTGCTGGTGCTAGTTTTTCTGGCCTAAACATCAGATGATTGAACAAGTTAAAACTAGCCAAGGTCTCGAGTCCACTGAGCAAAATGCAAGTTTTAATAAGGATGCTATTTATTCTGTTTTCTCATTTATTTCAACTGTGGGTGTTTTTAGGGTAGCCAGGAAAGGGGGGCTTAGTGAGAGGCACAGTGACCTCCAGGTAAGTGAGTGCAAAGCACTGTAGTAACAATTCTTCAAGAAAGTCAAGTGTGGCAAGAACAGAAGGAGATTAGCAAAGGTTGGGCAGACAGGGCCGGAGCCAGTTCTCCGGAAAGAACTGGACTGGGAGTCAGGGAGCCACAGAAGAGGAGACAGACAAGAGATGAAGCTGGAGAGGAACGAGAGTCAGTGCCAAAAGGGGGAAAGGAAAGGGGCTGTCACATGGATACCAAGCATCTTATACAGCCTGGCTATTTTATTTAATCCTCTGAGCACGTTATGTAGGTGTATTACATTTATATGACCCCCCTCCCCTGAAAAAGATTTACTCTTTACCCTTCCCTTTCCTTCTCCTTTATCTTTTAACTTCCTGTTGGGTTTGGTCCATGGGAGACTTTGGTATGGAATGGAAGGTGAAGAGAGACAAGGTCGGGGTATTTATTTCTTTGGGTCACTGCAAGGCTGCATCCGTCAACACTGGTCCCAGCACCTTCCTGCCACTTTAGGCCTAGTGCCAGAGCTGGTCCAGGCTGCGGGCTCCTTTAGACCCTGCCCACGTCTTTTCAATAGACCCTGTAGTAAATCCTCATCAATTACCAGTTTTATGGCGTCATTGTTATCCTGCTGTTACCTTGACTGACCCAGGCACTGTGTTTTTTATTCTTCTCTTATAAATGGTGTGAGTGAATTTTAGAGATTTTTATGTAACATGCCCACATTCACACATCTAGAAATAGTCGGCTCTGGGATTTGAAGCCAGGTCTGTCCAGTGCCTATGTCCTTTGCATTGTGCCAGGCTGGATGAGTATTTATGGGAGAAGCTAGGCAACCAGTGTCTTTAGCTGGGAAGGATCCCACTATGAGACGAAGAAAGAAAACATTATGATCTATGTATGTTAACTGACTGTCTGATCTGGGCAAGACGCTGTAACTGGAGGGCCGTAGGACATTAGACCTGGAATGAGTTTTCATGCTGTGTTCAGTGGAGCCCCAGGGGTTCCACACAGAAACATCTGGGACTCCACGAGGAGCAAAGAGATATTGGCTGGGCTTAGACATTCTCATCTGTTTTCTTGAGAACAGATACACTTTAATCAGCTTTATTATTTTTTTTTCTCTGTGCTCACCAAATAAAATTATGAGAGAGAAGTCTCTAAAGCTTTCCTTGGTTTCTTCTTTAAAATGAGACTGCCCTGTCCCTTAAGATGGTTGGTGCTATTATTGAGATCTCACATAGAAAATACCTGGCTCTCAATAAATGTATATTTTCTTCTTAGTTTCATTCTTCTTGAGTATATTCAGAGAATAAAATTTAGTTTAGGCCATGATTTTTTCAGTTATATCTCTCACCATCATTAGCTCCCTAAGCGTAGCTGTGGTCTTGTAACTGAGCAGGACCCTCTGGAGCCTTCCCAGGACAGACCTGCCCCCATGCCCTCTGCAGCAGCTCCTCTCTGGAGGACCTAGATAACAGTATTGATGATGCACACTCCCTGAGTTGTTTTACAGATGCTAAAACCTTACCAGATGGAAGAAATTAGCTACTTGATGACCATGAGCACGTAGCCCCTGGACCTACTGGTAGCTAAAGATTGAGAATGTTAACTAACCCCAGTGACACAGTCCTGTTACCTCACCAACAACCAATCAGAAAATTGGGCATAAGCTGATCACATGCCCTGCAACCTCGCTCCCTCACTTGGCTTTTAAAAATGCTGTGCTGAAACCCTTCAGGGAGTTCGGGTTTTTGGGGGAACATGAGCCACTTTATTCCTTGAATACCTCTACAATAAACCTTTCCCTGCTCTCAATTCTGATATTTTTTTGGTTTGCTTGTTTGGCCTCACTGTGCATCAGGTACCTGAACTGAAGTTTGGTAACTGTCTGAAAAATGGCAGCAGTGAGAAAGCTGAGGAGAGGGACATGAACGCTCTCTGAGCTCTGAGGAGCCAAACGTGCCTTCTCTGCTAGGACGGAGCTGTGTGGCCCCTCTGACTCATGCTGATGAGCAGATGATCCAAGGGCTGATCCAGGAGACACAGGCTCACGCCCAGCTGCAAACAGCTGCCCCCGAGGCCTTCACCTGCCTGAGCAGCAGCATCATGCTCACTCCTGGGGCTCGCTAGGTAGTCTCAGCTGGAAAAATACCATTTGGTAGGCATTTACCTTGAGCTATGTTTTCCCCACAACAGTGTTTTATATCCGCTCATCTAGAGAGTTAGGTGGAAGGTATAGAACATGTATATATGTATACTCAGTTGTGTGAGCACACAAACATCTAAACACACGCTAACACACTGCATCCATTCCTTTGTGGTGCAAAGTCAGTATGCTGCTGCTGCTAAGTCGCTTCAGTTGTGTCCGACTCTGTGCGACCCCATAGACGGCCTCCTACCAGGTTCCTCTGTCTCTGGGATTCTCCAGGCAAGAACACTGGAGTGGGTTGCCATTTCCTTCTCCAGTGCATGATNCTGCTGCTAAGTCGCTTCAGTTGTGTCCGACTCTGTGCGACCCCATAGACGGCCTCCTACCAGGTTCCTCTGTCTCTGGGATTCTCCAGGCAAGAACACTGGAGTGGGTTGCCATTTCCTTCTCCAGTGCATGATATATAATGAAGTATAACTAAATACTTCAGCGCATCACATCGGTGGTTCTCAAGCTTGGTTGCATAGTAGTAGAATCACCAAGAGGGTTTTAAAATTTTTTAATGCCCAAGTGGCATCCCAGAATATTTAAATCAGAAACTGTTGGAGTGATATTCCAGGTTATGGCAAAGTGCAACCAAGTTTGAGTATCGGTGTACCAGATTAAATGCTTCTTATGATGAAATGCCCTGGAATGCATTCACTTTGATAAAATAAGACATTTACATTTTTATATATGGCCAGATTTCATACAGGTTTACTTCTGCTTCTGGCTGTGATGGAGTAACTGTGATAGGACATAGCCCTTCACGGTACACAGAGCAGAAACTGCATAGAATATATGAAACAACTGTTTCTGGACATTGGACAACAGGCAGTGCAGGACTGTGATTCATGAGAAAGAAAGAAATAGTGTGAACCTGATGTTCATCTGAGCTGTGTGTCTGGAGGCACTTCTCAGATTGCAGAGAAGGGAGGAGAAACTCAAGCGAAGCATAGGAGCAGCGAGAGAGTGGGATTTTGGAAGAGTGAGGTGTCTGGAATTTAAGGGTCAGAGCATCAGGGAGGGGGAAGCTGCCTGGAGAAAAAACTCCAAAGTCTACATAAAGGTCCCCTTGAGTATTGTGTTAAAGAGTAACCTACAGATGTGAAGGGGAAGCCTCCATGAGGCTGGGCAGAAACAACCAGGGCGCTGTACGCTGAAGGGCTCCCAGAACACACGTGGGGCTGGGAGATGTCTGAGTTCTGGTCAACTGTAGTGAAGAGTTCATGCTGGAGCCCTGAGGGCGCTGGAGGGTCACGCCCAGTGAGACAGAGTAAACTAGCGCTAGAGCAAAGGACACTCAGAACTTGCCCTAAAAAGATTTTAAGAAAACTTTGCAAATCTCAGACTGAATAGCAAGTAATTTAAGTGAATGAAGTCTGATGCCTTTTAAAGGAATGTATATTAAAAGAAAATCCAGAATTCAATATTATAAAATGCATAGTGTCCAGGAGTTAACAGAAGCAAAATATAGATGTGTGAAGAAGCAGAAAAAGTACAACCTACTACAAGAAGCAGCAGCAATGATTATAAACAAAATAAAAATACAAAGGTAATAGAATTAGCAGATGAGAATCTTAAAATAGCTAATACCCTTCAAGAATTTAAAGGGAAAATTAGACAAATTAGAAGAGGAATGAGGGACTTTAAAAAGTGGACTTTCTAGAAATGAAACAACATCTGAAATGGAAAGATTCATTGGAATGGATTAGTAACTATTAGACACTAAGAAGGAAAAGAAATCACTGAATTTGGAAGTGTAACAACGGAAACTATGCAAACTGAAGCACAGAGGGAAAAAGTCAGCATGAACAGAACCCTACTGGCCAGGGGATATGATCAAATGTCAACAGATGTGTAATCAGAACTTCATATAATGTAGAGAAGAAAAGCCAGACAGTTATTTGAGGAAACACTAGCAAATGTTTTGCAAACATGATGAAAACTACTGATACACATATTCAAGATACTCAACAGACTCCCAACAAGGATAAGGAAAGAAAACGTCATATTGAGTAGCATTTTTTAAAATCTATGGTAAAGAATAAATCTTAAAACAAAAGCTATCACCCTAGAATCTATTATTCAATGCAGTTAGCTTTAAAAATAAAAAAGAAAGAAAAACTTCTTCGGAGGCCAAAATCTGAAAGAGTTCAGACCTGGGTGCAGGCCTGCACCATAAAAATATTGTTAAAGATTTTATCATTTTCGTTTGTTTGTGTTTTAAAATGGAAGGCAAATACCAGATGAAAACTCAGAACTTGAAAAAATAAGTAACATTGGAAGTGGTAAATGTGTTGATTTATACACGAAAGCCTTTTCCTTACCAACATGTACTAAAAACATAAAATTACTAATGAGATTGCGACACTCTTTTCTTTAGCACTGTTTGCAGCCCATCACATTTCGCCTTGGACCAACTACACGTTAAGTACTCAGCTGCCACATGTGGTGAGTGGTTACTGTAGTGGGCAGCCCAGTGCTGGCCCATCAGCCTGGTTTGTTTCCTAATTTACAGCTGACCCTTGAATAACGGGGTTTAAACTTCTTGAGTCCACTTGTGAGTTTTTTCAACAAATTCATACAGCAGGATCTGCAGTTGGTTGATTTCAGGATTCAGAGCTAGATACAGAGGGCTGACTATAAAGTTACACTCAGATTTTGAAATGCACGGAGGCCCAGCATCCCTAACTTCAGCACTGTTCGTGGGTCAACAGGATTTATTGTCAGCTGAAGACAATATACCCGTACTTATTTTCTGTCTCTAAACTGTGAGCTGTTGCCAGAAAGGACATAATCTGGTTCACAGCGGTGTGCCCTGTGGTTGGAACAGAGCCTAATACACGGCAGGCACCTCGTACACGTACTACTATAATTTAAGTCTTGAATAAAAGATGTTTCAAGGAAAAGACCTGGACACTACGTGATTCAGGTAAGGATCCTGCTGTATGCAATTCCTTTATGTTCCTGTAAAGGCAAAGACTAATAGAGTTTTGTCAAGAAAATGCACTGGTCATAGCAAACACCCTCTTCCAACAACACAAGAGAAGACTCTACACATGGACANGGAGTAACAGGCAAATTTGGCCTTGGAATGCGGAATGAAGCAGGGCAAAGACTAATAGAGTTTTGCCAAGAAAATGCACTGGTCATAGCAAACACCCTCTTCCAACAACACAAGAGAAGACTCTACACATGGACATCACCAGATGGTCAACACCGAAATCAGACTGATTATATTCTTTGCAGCCAAAGATGGAGAAGCTCTATACAGTCAACAAAAACAAGACCAAGAGCTGACTGTGGCTCAGATCATGAACTCCTTATTACCAAATTCAGACTCAAATTGAAGAAAGTAGGGAAAACCACTAGACCATTCAGGTATGACCTAAATCAAATCCCTTATGATTATACAGTGGAAGTGAGAAATAGATTTAAGGGCCTAGATCTGATAGCTAGAGTGCCTGATGAACTATGGAATGAGGTTCGTGACATTGTAGAGGAGACAGGGATCAAGACCATCCCCATGGAAAAGAAATGCAAAAAAGCAAAATGGCTGTCTGGGGAGGCCTTACAAATAGCTGTGAAAAGAAGAGAGGTGAAAAGCAAAGAAGAAAAGGAAAGATATAAGCATCTGAATGCAGAGTCCCAAAGAATAGCTAGAAGGGATAAGAAAGCCTTCTTTAGCGATCAATGCAAAGAAATAGAGGAAAATAACAGAATGGGAAAGACTAGAGATCTCTTCAAGAAAATTAGAAATACCAAGGGAACTTTTCATGCAAAGATGGGCTCGATAAAGGACAGAAATTGTCTGGACCTAACAGAGGCAGAAAATATTAAGAAGAGGTGGCAAGAATACACGGAAGAACTGTACAAAAAAGATCTTCACAACCCAGTTAATCATGATGATGTGATCACTAATCTAGAAAGCATCCGCCATCTTTGGGCCACCTATTTATTTTTTTAATTGATGAAAAAACTGCTGAACTAAAAGCTTAGGAAATTTGGCCGAAGTACACAACAGAAGCCTTTAAGAGTCTAGGTAGTCTGATTCCAGATTCCTTGTTTGTAGTTACTTGGCTCTGAGATACCTACTAGATTATCAACACTTTGAGGGTAAATGTGGCACCATAAAAACTCATGCAATACTTGACATATTAGAGGTCCCCATTTTATGTTGGCTAAATGAACCAAAATGACCCAATGAACCAAAAGAAAAAATAATAGATACTCAGAGGCCAAATCAGTGCTATTAATTGGTTTAAAAAATGGATGTAAACATATGAAAAAAGAAGCTTGCTTCTTAATGCTACTTCCCCTACCCATCCCCCCAAAAATCTCATTAGCTGCTACACAGTCCTATAGCAACTCTATCTGAAGCAAAGTTAAAGTACATTAAAACATTATACAATGAAATTTGAGTTTCCCATCCAACCGTCCTCATCATTATTAGTCCCAAGAGGGACCGGTGCCAAAATATGCGTATATATATTGATATTTCCAGACATCATTTCTCTGAGTAGACATGTACTATATATACTGTCTTCTTTGCTTTTATTAACCTAGAACTGGATCTTGAAAATATTTCCCTATTAGCACAAATAGTTTTAGCTCATTAAAAAAAAAAAGTCATACTAGTCCCTCTGAAGACAGGAGGATAATTTAGATAGATAATTTATTATGCTTTCTCTCTTGTAGATGCTTAAGTTTTATTACTTCCAATTTTTCTGCTCACACAAATAGTGCTTTTCTTGTGACTCAGCTTGTAAAGAATCTGCCTGCAATGTGGGAGACCTAGGTTTGATTCCTGAATTGGTAAGATCTCCTGGAAAAGGAAATGGCAACACATTCCAGTATTCTTGCTTGGAGAATCTCATGGACAGAGGAGCCTGGCAGGCTATTGTCTGTGGAGTCACAGAGTTGAACAGGACTGAGCACACAGACAGTGCTGGGGAGTAAATTCTTTTGCAAATTGCTTTGGTTTAACTTATGAGAGAGTATCTTGAAAAAAATTAAAAAGTAGAATTTTTAAGTTAAAAAATTTGAAAGATATCGATAAGCATAACTACAATCAGAATGTGCCAAATTTAACAATTTTGGAATCCTGAAGTGCATAAAAATGGATTTTTTCCAGATAATCATAGACAGTATATATTAGCAAGTATTTACATTTGTATCACTCAACTATTGCTAATTTTAGAACATGGTTATCTAGTTTGCATTTCTTTAAAAATAAACAAAGTTGTACAGCTTTCCATAAATTAGTGGACAGTTTATATTTCATTTTGTGGAATGCATATAAATATTACAAACTCATTTTAATATTGCATTGATCTATCAAGAAAAAAATTTGGATGAAACTTTTTAAAAATTTTATCTCTTGTGATATGAACATTTAACAAGAGTTCTACCCTACTGAGTTTAAAATCAGGAGTGGAGGGAAAATAATCATCGAGAAAGAAAGAGTTATAGGCATTGAATCCACTAAACTTTAAAACCAAGATCAAACAGTAACAGTTATATTTATCATAAAACTTTTTGACAAGGTAAATATAAAAAATGTTAAATATATACTTGTGTGTCTGTGTGTGTGTGCTCATTCACGTCTGACTCTTTGTAAACCCACAGACTGAATGAAGCCTGCCAGGCTCCTCTGTCCAGGGGGTTTTCTCTGAAAGAACACTGGAGTGGGGTGCCATTTCCTCCCCAGTGGATCTTGTCTGACAAAGCTTTACAAATAGGTGTGAGAAAAGAAGAGAAGCAAAAGGCAAGGGAGAAAGAGAAAGATACACCCAACAGAATGTAGAGTTCCAGAGAATAGTAAGGAGGTGAACAATGAAAAGAAATAGAGTAAAACAATAGAATAGGAAAGACTAGAGATCTTTTAAAGAAATTTGGAGATATCTAGCGAATATTTAATGAAAAGATGGGCATGATATAGGACAAAAACAGTAAGGACTTAACATAAGCAGAACATATTAAGAAGAGGTGGCAAGAATATACAGAAGAACTTTACAAAAAAGGTATTAATGACCCAGATAACCACAATAGTGTTATCACTCACCTAGAGCCAGACATTCTGGAGTGTAAAGTCAAATGGATCTTAGGAATCAGTATTACAAACAGAGCTATTGGAGGTGATGTAATTCCAGCTGAGCCATTTCAAATTCTAAAAGATGATGCTGTTAAAGTGTTGCGCTCAATATGCCAACAAATTTGGAAACTCAGCAGTGGTCACAACACTGGAAAAGGTCAGTTTCCATTTCAATCCCAAATAAGAGCAATGCCAAAGAATGTTCAAACTAAAACACAATTGCATTCATTTCACATGCTATCAAGGTAATATTCAAAATCCTTCAAGCTAGGCTTCAGCAGTATGTGAACCAAGAACTTCCAGATGTACAACCTGGGTTTTGAAAAGGCAGAGGAACCAGAGATCAAATTGCCAACATTCTTTGGGTCATAGAGAAAGCAAGGGAATTGCAGAAAAATTTCTGCTTCATTGACTACACTAAACCATCCAACTGTGTGAATCACAACAAACTGTGGAAAGATCTTAAAGAGATGGGAATATCAAACCACCTTAGCTGTCTCCTGAGAAACTTGTATTCAGATCAAGAAGCAACAGTTAGAGCCACACATGGAACACATTGGCTCAAAATTGGTAAAAGAGTATGCCAAGGATATATATTGTCACCTACTTATTTAAATTCTATATCGAGTACATCACACAAAATGCTGGGCTGGATGACTTACAACCAGGAATCAAGATTGCCAGGAGAAATTATCAACAACCTCAGATATACAGAGGATACCACTCTAGTAGCAGAAAGCAAAGAGGAACTAAAGAGCCCCTTGATAAGGCTGAAAGAAGAAAGTGAAAGAGCTGGCTTAAATCTCAACATTAAAAAAACTAAGATCATGGAATCTGGTCCCATGACTTCAGAGCAAATAGATGGGGAAAAAATGGAAACAGTGATAGACTTTATTTTCTTGGCCTCCAAAATCACTTCAGATGGTGACTGTGGTCATGAAACTAAAAGACTCTTGCTCCTTGAAAGGAAAGCTGTGACAAACCTATACAGCATATTTAAAAAAAGCAGAGACATCACTTTGCCAACAAAGATCCATATAGTCAAAAATACAATTTTTCCTGTAGTTATGTACAGATGTGAGAGTTGGAACATGAAGGCTGTGTTGAAGAACTGATGCTTTCAAAGTGTGGTCCTGGAGAAGACTCTTGAGAGTCCCTTGGACTGGAAGGAGATCAAACCAGTCAATCTTAAAGGAAATCTGCCCTAACTATTCATTATAATGACTGATGCTGAAATTTCAGTAATTTGGCCACTTGATGTGAAGAGCTGACTCACTGGAACAGATCCTAATGCTGTGAAAGGTTGAGGTCAGGAGGAGAACAGGGCAACAGAGGGTGAGACGGTTTTATAGCATCACTGACTTAATGGACATGAGTTTGAGCAAACTCAGGCAGATAGTGTAGAATAGGAAAGTCCAGCATGCCACAGTTCACGGGCTTGCAAAGAGTCGGACATAACTTAGGCACTGAACAACAACAACAAAATGCTTATGTAAATACCAAAGATTTCAAGGGGAATTTGAAGAGGATACACTAATTTCCTTATTTTTCAGAGGGGGTGGCGGTCAATACAGCTTGCCAAAATTTGAATCATAGGGTTAAAAAAACTCTAAGATCTTAAAGTATTTCTAATTTAATTTATTGACTTCAGATCGCTCTTTTGGTAATTAATTTCAGATGGTAAAGAAACATTTATCTGAAGCTCAATATTCCTTAATTTCAGGGTAGTTTTTATACCATACTCTGTTTAAATGTTATTAATTTTATTTAAAAGTCCAAGTAAGTATAGCTTATAATGGGATACCATCTTTCTAAAATAATTTGTATTTATTTATCTGCTTATTGTTTGTCATTTAGATAGATTTTTGTTATATAGACATACCTGAAATAACAGCTTCTAAATGCTGACAATGATTATGTCTGAGTGGGATGATATGGAGTAATTTTGAAAATATTTTATTTATGTGTTTTTAATTGTTTAAATTTTTAACAATGTCATTATAATACATTACTTATATATAAAACCATCTTTCTAAAAATTACTTATGGAATTAAAGTAAAAGACATTTGATTAATACATACGAACTGAAAACCATAATGGTCACAGACATGTTAGAAGATGTCACACCTGCCAAGATCAGAGGGCTCTGGTATATAACTCCTTTTCAAAATATCTCCTTTATCTATGCCCTTGCCAGAAGCACAGGGCATTTTTCTCCAGTATTTACTTTGAGATCCTGGCAGAGCTTCCAGAGGTAATCTCACAAAATTGCTTTGCACCCCCTACCCACAAAACTCAGGCTTCCCTGGTGGCTCAGCTGGGAAAGAATCCGCCTGCAATGTGGGAGACCTGGGTTCAATCCCTGGATTGGGAAGATCCCCTGGAGAAGAGAAAGGCTACCCACTCTAGTATTCTGGTCTGGAGAATTCCATGAACTGTATAGTCCATGGGATCACAAAGAGTCTGCACGGTCATCATCAAAAAATCTGTAGAGAACGTGGAGTAAAGGGAACCCTGTTGCATTATTGGTGGGAAAGTAAACTGATTCAGCCACTATGGATAACATTATGGAGATTCCTTAAAAGACTAGGAGTAAAACTTCCATATGACTCAACAATTTCACTACTGGTCATACATATACCCTGAAGAAACCATAACTGAAAAATTCACATTTATCCCAATATTCATTGCAGTACTATACAATAGCGAGGACATAACAGCAACCTAAATGTCCTTTAACAGATGAATGGATAAAGAAGTTTTGGTATGTATACACAATGGAATATTATTCAGCCATAAAAAGGAACACATTTGACTCAGTTATATTAAGGTGGATGAACCTAGACTTTATGACACAGAGTGAAGTAAGTCAGAAAGAGAAAAACAAATATCATATATTGATGCATATATATGGAATCTAGAAAGATGGTACTGATGATCCTATCTGCAGGCAGCATGGGAGACACAGACATAGAAAACAGACTTGTGGACAAGGGAAGGAAGAAGAGGGTGCGATGAATTGAGAGAGTAGCATTAAAACCTATACATTATCAAATGTAAAACTAAATAGCCAGTGGAAATTTGCTGTATGATGCAGAGAGTTCAAATCTGGTGTTCTGTGACAACCTAGAGGGGTGGGGTGGGGTGGAAGATGGGAGGGAGGTTCAAGAGAGAGGGGACATATGTCTAGCTATGACTGATTCATGTTGATATGTGGCAGAAACAAATCCAATAATATAAAGCAATTATCCTCCAATTAAAGATAAATAAATTTTAAAACCTAGGGGGAAAAAGGACCAAAACAAAAGCTGATGTCATTGACCAATACAGTAAAATAAATAGTGCAGATTATCTAGTAATCAAAAAAATTTAAGTTAAAATTCTAAAAGAAATAAAGGAAACAATTCCATTCACCATTGCAACGAAAAGAATAAAATACTTAGGAATATATCTACCTAAAGAAACTAAAGACCTATATATAGAAAACTATAAAACACTGATGAAAGAAATCAAAGAGGATACTAATAGATGGAGAAATATACCATGTTCGTGGATTGGAAGAATCAATATAGTGAAAATGAGTATATTACCCAAAGCAATCTATAGATTCAATGCAATCCCTATCAAGCTACCAGTGGTATTTTTCACAGAACTAGAACAAATAATTTCAAGATTTGTATGGAAATACAAAAAACCTTGAATAGCCAAGGCAATTTTGAGAAAGAAGAATGGAACTAGAGGAATAAACTTACCTGACTTCAGGCTCTACTACAAAGCCACAGTCATCAAGACAGTATGGTACTGGCACAAAGACAGAAATATAGATCAATGGAACAAAATAGAAAGCCCAGAGATAAATCCACACACATA